>JAHRHZ010000034.1:30167107-30190785 GCA_024137785.1 Ginglymostoma cirratum | reverse complement strand
CCCCGGAAGAGTCTGAGACAGATTATTCATTCGGCACATCTGGCTGAAGATAGATACAAATACAGCAGCCTTGTCTTTTGCAGTAATGTGTGGGTCTTTCCCATGGGATATCTGGGGAGACAACAACTGTGTGACATAGTCTGAGAATTAGACACCTCCCTTTTAAGTCAGAAATGAGGAGTCTCTTTTGCTGTCAAAGTGCCTGTAAATGAGGAATTACCTTCCCCAAAAGGTAGTGGATGCTGACAAGTTTCTACTTTGTCAATCATGAGTTAGATGGATTTTTGATAGACAAGGGAGTCAATGGTTAACGGATGCAGACATAAGTGGAACACTGAGATCACAACCAGATCAATCATGATCATATAGTACGATGGAGCAGGCTTAAAACATCAAATGGGCAATTCTTCTTCCTATGTTGAAGCAGACAATGAACCAAGGTTATAAGTACTGTACTGGTTTCCATGGAACAACTTTTGCTATCAAGTCATGTGTCCTATCTAATCTGCTTGACCTTTTAACTGGGAGAAAGTTATACTTTAATCATTAAACAGATCAGCAATCTCATCACTTCGCAAGTCCCTAGATGATAATTACTTAAAATACTTACTTACTCCTTGGTCACAATTTATGTGCAAATTTAAGAGATAAATCAATCGAAAGTCCTCGAACTGGTTTATCCCCATTTTGTATTCCCACATAGTGTAAAATATATTTAAAAAATAGAAGTGTGAAAGACTATCTCATCTTAAAGGAGCTATAAACTTTAGATGAAGATTAAAGCAGGATTTTAGAAAATAGTAACGTAAAGGGCTAGGACAGTCTTGGACCAATGGGAAAAAATGAAGAGAGTAAAGAGAGCTTGCCGATCAAATTCTGTGGATAGGTAATGGGTGTTCTCAGGAATATACCAGCAGACGTTTGTTCATTCTCTACACAGACTTAAAAGTCAAGCATGCAGCCCGAGAACAAATATTTAGAACTGATTTTTAAAACTGTTTCAATTCATTCATGGGACATGCGCGTCCTTGGCTGGGAAAGCATTTGTTGCATGTCCCCAGTTGCTCGAGAAGGTGGTGGTGAGCTGCTTTCTTAAACTGCTGCAGTCCCATATACCGTAGGCAGACCCATAAAGCCATCAGGGAGGAAATTGCAGGGTTGTGACCCAGAGACAGTGAAGGTACGGCTATATAGTACAAGGTCAGGAAGGTGGGGGGCATGGAGGTGACCTTGCAGGTTGTTGTGTTCCTATGTGTCTGCTACCCTTCTCCTTCTATGTGGAACTGTGTGGGTTTTGAAGGTGTTGTCTAAGGCCCCTTGGTGAATCTCTTCAGTGCATCTTGTAGATGGTTCACTTCTTCTACTGAGTATTGATAGTGGAGGAAATGGAGTTTTGTCGATGTGCAAATCAGGCAGGCTCCTTTTGACTTGGATGGTGTCAAGACCCTTGACTGTTCTTGGAGATTATCTCATTCATCACACTCCTGACTTGTGCCCAATCAATGAAGGACAGGCTTTGGAGAGTCAGGAGGTGAGTTACTCACTGCAGTACTCCCAACTTCTGAACTGCTCTTGTCGCCTCTGCATGTATAATGGCAAGTCCTGTTCAGTTTCTTCTCTATGGCTGTGCCATCATTGTGCTAACATGTGCTATCATGTTGTTCTATCAATCATTAGAAGGGTGTGAAGAGGCGTCTCAGGACCTGAAACGTTCACTTTTGTTTGTCTCCACAGATGTTGCCAGATCTGCTGAGCTTTTGCAGCAATTTCTGTCTTTCCTTACAATCATAACTGGTCTGATTTACGTGGACTTGTCCATGCATGAGACTGAAACAGGTGATCGGTCTGCTCTGTCTTGACCTCCTGTCACTGAGCAGAGGACCCAGTCGTTAGCTAGTTATCGATTGCTGAGAGGCAAACTTTCTTCAACCCATTTTTCCATACAAGCAAACTGTGTGTTTAAACTTTGGCATTGTTCACTTTCCAGCAAGTAATCCGTTTGCCCGCGGGCTAACATTGCAAACAGGTCATTTACCACACCCGGTTTAATCACTTGGCAAAAAGCTTAACTCTGTTTTAATAAACCTTGATCTTCAGCCAGCTTCCTGATGCTGCTGCCAATTTATGTCATCCAATTAAATAGATGTTATTTACACAGACCACTCCTGTGATCAGGGACTCCTGTTCAGCTGACAAATATTCACATGATGCAAATATCAGAAGCCCGGGTCTGTCTCAAAGAGAACTTCAGCCAAACACTCTGTGATGGTTCAGGGGAGAGTCGAAGTGTGGTTCTGCTGAAGGGTATGATCAATTAGGGAGAGGCATTAAGAAATCAGCACCTCAAAGGGAGTGATGTCTGGAATATAACTGAAGTAGGTAAAGTTGCCAATGGCCCCAGCAGACCAAGTAAAGACAGAAGTGATGCTTTTGTTTAAAACCTTGCTATTGTTCCCTGGCTGCATGCACAGTTTGTCCCTTCGGTCCCCAAAGGGCTCTACTCTTGTTGTCCTCTTCCCCTGAATATACCTACAGACTATCCTGTGATTCTCCCCAATTTTAAATGCCAGTGTATTTTCATGCCCCCTATTTGCATGTGTGAGATTAGATTAGGAAGTGTTCAGTAACGTAGTAGAAAGTCAGAGCCTGGGAAATTTTTGATGACCAGCAAATAATTTTTGTTAGAGGTCCAAGAAATGCAAGTTCCTTCAGCCAGACAAATTGAATTTCTGATCTAATTGCAATCAGTGGAGAAAGATACAGTTCACCAATTTTACATCATGCATTTCTACACCTAGTCATCTACTTTCCTGATCCGTCTAATGAAAGGCATGAGTAGGATTGGAAATTAGAAGGAAGAAATGCATAGTAAATGTTGTAAAAAGAAGCAATCTAAGTAATGTATTTGAGAACATGCATAACTACTAATCAATGTTTAGGACAGTGAGACAAGCTGGAAAGGTGTGATGTGTAGGGATTTTAGGACTTGGATCAACCTCCCAATAACGTCACAGAAGCACTTCTTATTAGGCATAAATAGCACGGTGTGGACAGAGTCATCTAAGTTAAGTTTAGAATCAGATTGAATAAAGAATTGTAATGTTTGAGAGAATGTGAGATAATAGATATGGAAGTGATCATTAATGTAACTATAGGTCTGACCCTGTTGTTTCTACGATTGCCGTACATATACTTCCAGTCAAAATGGTAGTGGAGTAGGATGGTCCAACTGGAGCTCTCTGCTCCTTCTGTTCCTTTCTTTCTTCTTCCCCATTTGGTCCTCTCAGTAGGTCTGGATCCGGTCTCCCAGTGGCTTGTGGTGGGTTCTGGGCCTAGTCTCCCCAATTGACATGGCATCTCTCAACCTGATCTCCTAACGGCTTGTGGCAGGTCCCGGGCCTGGTCTCTCGGTGGCATGGCAGCTCTCAGCCTGTCCCTCAACACCTTGCGTCAGGTCCCAGTCTAGTCTCTCGGTGGCTCGTAGCCGGTCCTGGCCTGGCGTCTTGACAGCACGTGGTGGGTCCCAGGTCTGGTCTCTTGGCGGCTCATGGCAGTGTTTCAGCTTGGTGTGGAGGTGAATCCTGCCCGGGCATGTTGCTGAGGCACTGGGGGAGAATGGAGAGGCAGCAGTTTCAGAAGCAGTGATGGTATCTTAGGCGACTGCTTCGAGAACTGACACCTGAGGTCTGCTGGAGAGTGAGAAAAGCAGAGAACTCCTCAAAGACTGTTAAACTTTTAGCTTATTCCTTTATTTTCCTAGTTTAAACTATGAAACACTTTAATGTAAACTATAATGTGTTTCTTTATTTTTCCCCTATTCTAAGATATAATGTGTAACTTTTTAACGTTCGTTTTTTTTAACTACTTTGTACCAAGCTATTTCTTTACCCAGGTACTTTGGTACCTAAGATGGCGTCACTTTTCACTGCATTCCAGTACTTCTGTACATGAGTACCCATGACAATAAAATCTAAAACATAAATATAGCAGTATTTTGTAGTAATGTATCATAAGTAGCGTTTGATGGAAGTATAAAGCTGAAGACCGTTCCTGGCATTGCATCTTCTGAACTAGTCTGTCTTGAACACAAAATGTATAGATATGGTTTTAAAATCAAATGAAAATGAAATCAATCTTCAGCCAATTCAATCTGCTCCTCATTATGTCATCAAATCCTGCTGGAGCGCAGCACCAAATGTGGCAATTCATATTAACAGGTTGCATTTACTGGAGGTAGTGTGGGTCTTACTCACTGATGGGTTAGCTGGCAAGAGCCTGCATTCCTCTTTTTGGGAAGACTGATTGAATTCAGGGAGGCAATGGCCTAGTGCTATTATCACTGAGACTCTTAATCCAGAGACACAGATAAAGTTCTGGGGACCCGGGTTCGAATCCCACCGTAGCAGATGGTGGAATTTGAATTCAATAAAATAAAATCTGGAATTAAGAATCTATGACGACCATGAAACCACAGTCAATTGTCTGGAAAAACCCATCTAGATCATTAATGTCCTTTAGGGAAGGAAGCTGCCATCCTTACCTGGTCTGGCCAACATATGACACACAGCGATGTAGTTGATTCCTAAATGCCCTCTGGGCAATTAGGGACGGACAATAAATGCTGCCTTGCCAGTGACACCCTTATCCTGTGAGTGAACAAAGGAAAAAAAACAATTAAAGTTCAATCAGGCACTTAAATGGACAGTGGCAGATATTCCTCAGAATCAAGGAGCCTGGGGCAGATGCTGAGTGCTGCTGGCCAAGCCAAGGCGTATACCTCCATTAAACAACTGCACGTTGGATGAGGCAGTGACTGCTGCCAGTACACCAGGATTGTCCTGGACCCAGCTCACTGTGATTGAAGATAGGACCAGCATACAATGAGTGAGGCTGTGGGTAAGACATTTGAGGGCCAAAGTCAAGGTAAAAGGGGAATGGTTCCAGCTGCTCAAACACACTCAATGCCGTGTCTCTAAATCAGGCACTCCGTGCTCTTGAAGGAGGATTCCCCAGTGATACAGCAGACTAGAATAAGTGTCTGGTGAGTCAGCATTGCCGTGAAGTGGACTCAGCATGAGAAAGGAGGACCCCATTCTTCTGAAGAAGCACAAGAGAATGCAGAGTCAGCTGCTTCTCAACAAATCTGAGAGAACATGTCAACAGCTTTATAAAGAGAAGAGTGGAGCTGCGTGAGATGAGCAGTGACTGTGGGATATAAAATCCAATGGGAGAGATGCCCTTCAAATTACATCTTCCTCTAAGAGTCAAAATGCGCCATCACAAACAAAGTCTGGTGATTAGTAGTTGGTTCTTCCATATCTTTCAATTAGCCAATTGGCTGAAATCAAAAGATGATATTGCAGCTGAGATTTTGCCTTTGAAATGTTCAAAGTATTTAAGAATTGAATTAATTTAGTAGAATACAGATGGCTGGGCCAGTGAGGTGTTGCATCTGTAGTATGTGGGAGCTGATGGACACCAGCATAATTCACAGTGACTACATCTCTAGCAAGTCATAGAGTCATACAGCACGGAAACACAACCCTTCGGTACAACCAGTCCATGCTGAACATAATCACAATCTAAACAGTCACATCTGCCTGCTTCTGGCTCATATCCCTCCAAACCTTTCCTATTCATGTACTTATCCACATACCTTTTAAATGTTGTAATTGTGCCCATATCTACCACTTCCTCAGGAAGTTCATCAACACATGAGCCACCCTTTGTGTAAAAAATTTGCACCTCTTGTCTTTCTTAAATCTCTCTCCTTTCACCTTAATAATGTGCCCCCTATACTTAAAATCCTCCATCCTAGGGAAAAGACGCCTACCGTTAACACTATCTATACTCCTCACGATTTAATAAACTTCTACAAGGTCACGTCCTATGCCCCAGTGTAAAAATGTCCCAGCCTATCCAGCCTTTCTTTATAACCCAAACCTTCCATACCCAACAACATCCCGATAAATCTCTTCTGAATCCTCTCCAGCTCAATGATATTCTTCCTATAAATGAGTGATCAAAGCTGGACATAGTATTCCAGAAGAGGCTTCACCAATGTTCTGTAAAACATCAACATGACTTCCCACCTCCTACACTCAAAGGACTGAGCAATGAAGGCAAGCTTGCTAAATGCCTTTTTAAGCACCCTGTCTATGTGTGACACAAATTTCGAAGAGTTTTGTACCTGAACCCCCGAGTCCCTCTACAACATTACACAAGGTCCTACCATTAACTGTATAAGTCCTACCCTTGTTTGTTGTACCAAAATGCAATACCTTGCATTTATCCAGACTGAATTCTACCTGCTATTTTTTAGCCCACTGATCCCTTTGTAATCTCAGAAGAGCTTCTTCACTGTCTAATATGCCACCAATTTTGCTGTTGTTCGCAAACTTACTAACCGTGCTTTATATATTCTCATCCAAATAATTTATATAAATGACAAACAAAAGTGAACCCACCACTAGTGACAGGCATCCAGTCTGAAAAACAATCCTCCACCACCACTTTCTGTCTCTTGCCATCAAGCCAATTATGTATCCAATTGGCAAGTTCACCCTGAATCCCATGTTATCTAACTTTACTAATTAGTCTACCATATGGAACCTTGTTAAAGGCTTTACTAAAGTCCAAGTAAACCACGTCTACTGCTCTGCCATCGTCAATCATTTTGGTAACTTCCTCAAAAAACTGAATAAAGCTTGTGTGGACGCAGCAGGCCAAGCAGCATCAGAGGAGCAGGAAGGCTGACGTTTCGGGCCTAGACCCTTCTCCACAAATTTCTGATTTCTGAAGAAGGGTCTAGGCCCGAAATGTCAGCCTTCCTGCTCCTCTGATGCTGCTCGGCCTGCTATGTTCATCCAGCTCTACACCTTGTTATCTCAGATTCTCCAGCACCTGCAATTCCTGCTATCTCCAAAGCTTGTGTGACTTGCTTTTCCTTGTGTAAAACCATTCTGACTATCTGTAATCAATTTTTGCTTCTCTAAATGTCCATAAATCTTACATTTTAAAATCACCTCCAATAATTTGCCTACAACAGAAGTCAAACTCGCAGGTCTATAGTTCTCCAGTTTCTCCTTACAACTCGCCTTAAACAAAGGTAAAACATTAGCCACCCTCTGGTCATCAGGCACCTCAACCATAGTTATAGATGATGCAAATATTTCTGCAAGGGATTTCATAATTTCCTCCCTTACTTCCCACCACTTTCAAGTGCTGGTTTTGGTAAGGAACTTAAGTTCAGATTTGATGAACTGGAGTCTGGGCTGCGGACAGAATGAGACATCAGGTAGGGGGAAGACGTAACTGCATGTGTTTCAAGGGCAGTCAAATCCCTTGAATTGATTACACAAAATTTCATCCATGGCTAGGATTTGACTGTGAATGAGACAGGTACAGGGATCCAGAATTTAGCTTCGGAGGACCCTCAGTCTGGGGCCATTATCTGATGAGTATGAGGTGCTGGGAGTCATTGTGGGCAAGAGCACAGACTGGAGGCAGGATGAGCAAGCTAACCAAAGCAGCATGACCCAGAGCAGCATTCAAGTCAGGGGATTAAACAGAAATGTATTAGAAATTGAGGATAGCACATTTAAGGAGATAGCTACTGTTCTCTGCAGCAAACTCGGGAGTCCTGAAGGCTGTATTGTTTACTCAGTGCCAAAGTTTAGGACTTCTCTTCTGGACTAGAGATAAATTTGGAGCAGGAGGGGAAGAATCCCATTGTTGTGACCCACAATAGGTACCAATGACTTAGGTTGGACTAGCAAAGAGATTGTGCTGAGGGATCACAAGCAGTTAAGGACTAATTTTAATAAAAGTACCACAAAGGAACTACTACCTAAACCACGTGCAAACTGGTATAGGGTAAATAAGATTAGAGGAGTAAATGCATGGCTCAGAGATTCATGTGGGGCGATGGGTTGCAAAGCATGCTGCACTGGCACTAGTGCCGGGGAAAGAGACAGCTATTCTGTTTGGTGGGCATCATCTTAACAATGCAGGGGTCAGTGTCCTGTCAAATTGCATCATCAGGGTTGTAGACAGGGCTTTAAACTAATTTGAGGAGAGGAATGTTCAATTCAAGCTAAGTTTAAAAATCAACGAGAGTTGAGATTGCAGGTAAAGAACAGATGAACAATAATCAAAGCGTGATAAGAAGGGCTAGAAAATATATGTAGAAGATCTCAAAGGAATTCAAAAGTGGAGAGAGTAATAGTGAACAAAGAACAAAGAACAATGAAAACTTACAGCCCAGGAACAGGCCCTTCGGCCCTCCAAGCCTGTGCCGATCCAAATCCACTGTCTAAACCTATCGCCCAATTCCTAAGGATCTGTATCCCTCTGCTCCCCACCTACTCATGCATCTGTCCAGACGCACCTTAAATGAATCTACCGTGCCTGCCTCTACTACCTCTGCTGGCAACGCGTTCCAGGCACCTACCACCCTCTGTGTAAAGTACTTTCCGCGTGTATCCCCCTTAAACTTTTCTCCTCTCACTTTGAACGTGTGACCCCTCGTTATTGAATCCCTCACCCTGGGAAAAAGCTTATCTCTATCAACCCTGTCTATACCCTTCATGATTTTGAAGACCTCAATCAGGTCCCCCCTCAATCTCCTTTTTTCTAATGAAAACAATCCTAACCTACTCAACCTCTCTTCAAAAGCTAGCACCTTCCATACCAGGCAACATCCTCGTAAACCTTCTCTGTACCCTCTCCAAAGCTTCCACATCCTTTTGGTAATGTGGCGACCAGAACTGTACACAGTATTCTAAATGCGGCCGAACCAAAGTCTTGTACAATTTTAACATGACCTGTCAGCTCTTATACTCAATACCCCGTCCGATGAAGGCAAGCATACCATATGCCTTCTTGACCACTCTATCCACCTGTGCAGCCACCTTCAGGGTACAATGGACCTGAACTCCCAGATCTCTCTGCTCATCAACTTTTCCCAAGGCTCTTCCGTTTACAGTATAGTTCGCTCTAGAATTAGACCTCCCAAAATGCATCACCTCACACTTGCCCGGATTGAACTCCATCTACCACTTCTCCGCCCAACTCCCCAGTCTATCTATATTCTCCTGTATTCTTTGACAATCCCCATGCTTTCTGCTACTCCCCCAATCTTCGTGTCATCTGCAAACTTACTGATCAGACCACTTATGCCTTCTTCCAGATCATTTATGTATATCACAAACAACAGTGGCCCCAGCACTGATCCCTGTGGAACACCACTGGTCACCTTTCTCCATTTCGAGAAACTTTCTTCAACTACTACTCTCTGTCTCCTGTTGCTCAACCAGTTCTTTATCCACCTAGCTAGAACACCCTGTACACCATGTGACTTCACTTTCTCCATTGGTTTACGATGGGAAACCTTATCAAACGCCTTACTAAAGTCCATGTAGATGACAATAACAGCCCTTCCTTCATCTATCAACTTGGTCACTTCCTCAAAGAACTCTATTAAGTTAGTAAGGCATGATCTCCCCTGCACAAAACCATGTTGCCTATCACTGATAAGCCCATTCTTTTCCAAATATAAATAGATTCTATCCCTCAGTACCTTCTCCAGCAACTTTCCCACCACTGACGTCAGGCTTCCTGGTCTCTAGTTACCTGGAATATCCCTACTACCCTTCTTGTACAGGGGGACAACATTAGCAACTCTCCAGTCCTCCGGCACTTCACCTGTGTTTAAGGATGCTACAAAGATATCTGTCAGGGCCCCAGCTATTTCCTCTCTCGCCTCCCTCAGCATCCTGGGATAGATCCCATCCGGTCCTGGGGATTTGTCCACCTTAATATCCTTTAGCCTACCCAACACATCTTCCCTCCCTATGTCAACGTGATCCAGAGTAAACAAACTTCTATCTCTAATCTCAACATTCATCATGTCCCTCTCCTCAGTGAACACTGATGCAAAGTAATCATTGAGAATCTCACCCATTTTCTCAGGTTCGACACAAAACCTTCCTTCCTTATCCTTTAGTGGACCAACCCTTTCTCTAGTTACCCTCCTGCTTCTTATATATGAATAAAAGGCCTTGGGATTCTCCTTAATTCTGTTGGCTAAAGTTATTTCATGACCCCTTTTAGCCCGCTTGATTCCTCGTTTAAGATTGGTCCTACTCTCCCGATATTCCTCCAAGGACCGTTCTGTTCTTAGCTGCCTGGACCTTATGTACGCTTCCCTTTTCTTCTTGGCTAGTCGCACGATTTCTCCTGTCATCCACGGTTCACGAATCTTTCCTTTCCTATCCCTTGTTTTCAAAGGGACATGCCTATCCTGCACTATCTTCAACCTATCTTTGAAAGCCTCCCACATATCAAATGTGGACTTCCCTTCAAATAGCTGTCCCCAATCCACATTTCCCAGCTCCTGCCGAATTTTGATATAATTGGCCCTGGCCCAGTTTAGTATCCTTCCCTTAGGACCACTCTCATCTTTGTCTACGAGTATTCTAAAACTTACAGAATTGTGGTCACTATTCCCAAAGAAATCCCCCACTGCAACTTCTACCACCTGGCCTGGCTCATTCCCCAACCTAGGTCCAATATGGCCCCTTCCCTAGTTGGACTATTGACATACTGCTCTAGAAAACCCTTAGTGGTAAAAAGTAAAAGCATAAGTCTCTTTATCTGAATATGCACAGCATTTGTTACACATTGGATGAATTGAGAGCATAAATAGAAATAAGTGAATATGACTTGATAGATATTACAATCATGGTGTTGCAGGGTGGCCAACACTGGCAATCCATATTCAAAGGTATTTGTTGTTCCAGAAGAATAGACAAAAATGAAAAGGAGGTGGGGTAGCTTTGCTAATAAAGGATGTTAACAGTATAGTGGTGAGGAATGATATAGGTGTAATAGATCATGATGTGGAATCACTTCAGGTGGAAATAAACAATGGGAAAGAAGTCATCTATCGGCCCCAAAGAGTTGCCCCACTGGAGGATATTGTAGATTGTTGAGTTTGGCTCTGTGTGGGCCAGATGTAGCAGTGGTCTTTCAGTCAGTGCTCATGTTGTGGTCCTCATATTGACTAATCGAGCAGATCTGCGGAGGATGTACGAGTGTCAGTGAGTGTACTCCACTATGTCATCTGCTAGGGTTAACTGTGTGAAATGTTCTCAACTCCTGATTGGTCAGTGGCAGGTAGAACTCTGCCTGAGGAGCCCTGGGTGTTTACCTGGAGCACCACCCACCTGCCCTAATTGGGAGTCTACCTCAGGCATAACCAGAGAATCTTGGTTGGCAAATTTTAAAAAGCTGGAGACAAAAGCCTATAGTGCTGACAAGGACTGCTCTGAGCGCTGGCCTACAGGCAATGAGCGTTGGTCATAAACCAGCTAGTGGCCTCCATGCTGTGGTACTGGCTGGTCCCTTTGACCCCACACCGTGGCTGTGTCACAAAAATCCAGACGATGTTGGTAGTTTTTTGTGTGACTAAGGGAAGAACTACCGCAGAGTGTATATCCTACTTACAGTTTATTGAGGGACACAATTTTAGATATTTGTGTGCACTTCAGCCTCACACTCCTGATAGTCTGACACCTAATGCCGGGGGAAGATCATACCCTTCATTGGGGTAGGTTTTGAAAACTATGCTGGAAACTTACCAACCACATTCGATTGTAAAGGGAGGAGATAGGTGGTTCCGTGGTCGAAAACGAGACTCCCGAATGGTATGTTGTCTCCCAGGTGCACAGGTCAGGGATGTCTCAGATCGACTGTAGGACATTCTGAAGGGGGAGGGTGAACAGCCAGCTGTCGTGGTGCATATAGGCACCAATGATATAGGTAATAAACGGGATGAGGTCCTACAAGCAGAATTTAGGGAGTTAGGAGCCAAGTTAAAAAGTAGGACCTCAGAGGTCGTAATGTCAGGATTGCTACCAGTGCCACGTGCTAGTCAGAGTAGAAATGAAAGAATAGACAGGATAAATGAGTGGCTTCAGAGATGGTGCAGGAGGGACGGGTTCAGATTTTTGGGACAGTGGGACTGGTTCTGGGGGAGGTGGGACTATTACAAATCGGACAGTCTACGCCTGGGCAGGACTGGAAACAATGTCCTGGGAGTGCTTTTGCTAACGCTGTTGGGGAGGGTTTAAACTAATGTGGCAGGGGGATGGGAACCAAATGAGGAGGTTAGTGGACAGTAAGGAGGTAGTAACTAAAGCCTGTAAGGAACTAGGTAATGAAATCAGTGTGATTAAGGGGAAGAGTGGGCAGAGAACAGATGATGAATGCAAAGGGACAGGTGGTCTGAGGTGAATTTGTTTTAATGTGTGAAGTGTCGTAGGTAAGGCAGATGAACTTAGGGCTTGGATTAATACCTAGGAGTATGATGTTATTGCTATTACTGAGACTTGGTTGAGGGAAGGGCAAGATTGGCAACTAAATATCCCAGGATATAGATGCTTCAGGTGGGATAGAGAGGGAGGTAAAAAGGATGGAGGAGTTGCATTACTGGTCAAACAGGATATCATAGCTGTGCTGAAGGAAGCCGCTATGGAGGACTTGAGCAGTGAGGCAATATGGGCACTGCTCAGAAATTGGAAGGGTGCAGTAACAATGTTGGGGCTGTACTATAGGCCTCCCAACAGCGAGCGTGGGATAGACGCACAAATATGTAGACAGATTATGGAAAGATGTAGGAGCAACAGGTGGTGGTGATGGGAGATTTTAATTTTCCCAACATTGACTGGGACTCACTTAGTGTTAGGGGTTTAGATGGAGCAGAATTTGTAACGAGCATCCAGGAGGGTTTTATAGAGCATTATGTAAATAGTCCAACTCGGGAAGGGGCCATACTGGAACTGGTGTTGGGAAATGAGCCTGGCCAGGTGGTTGAAGTTTCAGTAGGGGATTACTTTGGGAATAGTGATCATAAATCTGTAAGTTTTACAATACTCATGGACAAAGCTGAGAGTGGTTCTAAAGGAAGACTGCTAAATTGGGGGAAGGCCAACTATAGCAAAATTCGGCAGGAGCTGGGGAATGTGAATTGGGAGCAGGTGTTTGAGGGTAAATCCACATTTGATATGTGGGAGGCTTTTAAGCAGAGGTTGATTAGAGTGCAGGACAGACATGTCCCTGTGAAAATGAGGGACATAAAGGGCAGGATTAGGGAACCATGGATGACAGGTGAAATTGTGAGACTAGCAAAGAGGAAAAAGGAAGCGTACATAAGGTCTAGGCGACTGAAAACAGATGAAGCTTTGGAAGAATATCAGGAAAGCAGGACCAATCTGAAACGAGGAATTAAGAGGGCTAAAAGGGGTCATGAAATATCTTTAGCAAACAGGGTTAAGGAAAATCCCAAAGCCTTTTATTCGTACATAAGGAGCAAGAGGGTAACTAGAGAAAGGGTTGGCCCACTCAAGGACAAAGGAAGGAAGTTATGCGAGGAGTCAGAGAAAATGAGTGAGATTCTTAATGTGTACTTTGTGTCGGTATTCACCGAGGAGAGGGACATGATGGACGTTGAGGTTAGGGATAGATGTTTGATTACTCCAGGTCAAGTCGGCATAAGGAGGGGGGGAAGTGTTGGGTATTCTAAAAGGCATTAGGGTGGACAAGTCCCCAGGTCCGGATGGGATCTATCCCAGGTTACTGAGGGAACTGAAACAGGAAATAGCTGGGGCCTTAACAGATATCTTTGCAGCATCCTTGAGCATGGGTGAGGTCCTGGAGAACTGAAGAATTGCTAATGTTGTCCCCTTATTTAACAAGGATAGTAAGAATAATCCAGGTAATTATAGACCGGTGAGCCTGACATCAGTGGTGGGGAAGCTGCTGGCAAAGATAATGAGGGATAGGATCTATTTACATTTGGAAGAAAATGGGCTTATTAGTGATAGGCAGCATAGTTTTGTGCAGGGAAGGTCATGTCTTACCAACTTGATAGAATTCTTTGAGGAAGTGACAAAGTTGATTGATGAGGGAAGGGCTGTAGACGTCATATACATGGACTTCCGTAAGGCGTTTGATAAGGTTCCACATGGTAGGCTGATGGAGAAAGTGAAGTCGCATGGGGTCCAGGGTGTACTAGCTAGATGGATAGAGAACTGGCTGCGCAACAGGAGACAGAGAGTTGTAGTGGAAGGGAGTTTCTCAAAATGAAGAACTGTGACCTGTGGTGTTCCACAGGGATCCGTGTTAGGACCACTAATTTGTTTGTGATATACATAAATGATCTGGAGGAAGGTATAGATGGTCTGATTAGCAAGTTTGTAGATGACACTAAAATTGGTGGAGTAACAGATAGTGAAGGGGACTGTTGGAGAATGCTGCAGAATATAGATAGGTTGGAGAGTTGGGCGGAGAAATGGCAGATGGAGTTCAATCCAGGCAAATGCAAGGTGATGCATTTTGGAAGATCCAATTCAAGAGAGAACTATACAGTAAACGGAAAAGCCCTGGGTAAAACTGATGCACAGAGAGATCTGGGTGTTCAGGTCCATTGTACCCTGAAGGTGGCAACGCAGGTGGATAGAATGGTCAAGAAGGCATACAGCATGCTTTCGTTCATCCGTCAGGGTACTGAGTACAAGAGTTGGCAGGTCATGTTACAGTTGTATAGGACTTTGGTTCGACCACATTTGGAATACTGCGTACAGTTCTGGTCACCACATTACCAAAAGGATGTGGATACTTTGGAGAGGGTGCAGAGGAGGTTCACCAGGATGTTGCCTGGTATGGAGGGCGCTAGCTATGAAGAGAGGTTGAGTAGATTAGAATTATTTACATTAGAAAGACGGAGGTTGAGGGGGGACCTGATTGAGGTCTACAAAATCATGAGAGGTATAGACAGGGTGGATAGCAAGAAGCTTTTTCCCAGAGTGGGGGACTCATTTACTAGGGGTCATGATTTCAAGGGGAGAAGTTTAAGGGTGGTATGCGTGGAAAGTTCTTTATGCAGAGGGTGGTGGGTGTCTGGAACGCGTTGCCAGTGGAGGTGGTAGAGGCAGGCACGATAGCGTCATTTAAGATGTATCTAGACAAATACATGAATGGGCAGGGAGCAGAGGGATACAGATCCTTGGAAAATAGGTGACAGGTTTAGATAGGGGATCTGGATCGGCACAGGCTTGGAGGGCCAAAGGGCCTGTTCCTGTGCTGTAATTTGTTTTGTTCTTTGTTCTTGTTCTAGACAGGTGCAGACAGGAGAATAAAAGGGCGTGAAGCGTGTGGGAAAGATTTGGAAAGAAGCTCAATGATCCTGGTCACGGGGTCCACTGAGCTGGTCCTTTTGGTTTGTCAGGAGGTGCTCATCCTTTATTCTCCTTCTTCAGATACGTTCATCTGCTTGTAGAAATTACAGGGTGACTGGTCTCCATTTGTATAGATCTTTGATATCAACTGAAAATCACAGCTTCAACAACTGATGGGGAGAAAATAAATGGCTGACTCTAGGCTCAGAATACTTTTCACTGCAGAGCAAAAACAGCTCCTTCTCTTTCTGTGGTCTAAGATAACAAGCATGGGGCTGGATGAACACAGAAAATCTGATGAAGGGTTTAGGCCCGAAACGTCAAGTTTTCCTGCTCCTTTGATGCTGCTTGACCTGCTGTGTTTATCCAGCCCCATGCTTGTTATCTCAGATTCTCCAGCATCTGCAGTACCTTTTATCTCTTTCTGTGGTCTGATGGTTTTTGTCAAAATATTCATGTTCCAAGCTGTTCAGCTATCAGGGAACTAATTGCACAACTAGTTGGACCGAAGGTTCTGTTTCCGTGCTGTACATCTCCGTAATTGTTGGCAGGCAGGATGCCTTTGTCATCAATAACTGGTCACACGTCAACAGATCATAAAACAGAGGATCAGAAATAGAACCATCTCATCAGGTCTGTCGTGCCATTCAATGAGATGGTGGCTGATCTAACAGCCGCTAAGTCCACCTTCCTGCATTTTCCCTATAACTCTAGATTCTTTTATTGATTAAAATTCTATTTCAGCCTTGAATATGATCTTTGCGTCCTCACTGTCCACTGGAGTAGTACCAGATGACTGGAGGGTGGCAAATGTCATTCCTTTGTTCAAGAAAGGGAATAGGGATAATCCTGAGAATTACAGACCAGTCAGTCTTACTTCTGTGGTGGGCAAATTATTGGACACGATTCTGAGAGATAGTATTTATGATTATTTGGAAAAGCACAGTTTGATTAGTAGTAGTCAGCTTGGCTTTGTGAAGGGCAGGTCATACCTCACAAGCCTTATTGAATTCTTTGAGGATGTGACAAAACACATTGATGAAGGCAGAGCAGTCAATGTGGTGTGTATAGATTTTGGCAAGGCTAAGGTTCTCCATGGTAGGCTCATTCAGAAAGTAAGGAGGCATGGGATTCAGGGAAATTTGGCTATCTGGCTACAAAACTGGCTGTCCAATAGAAGCCAGAGGGTAGTAGTTTCTCAGGTCGGCGCAACATCGAGGGCCAAAGGGCCTGTACTGCGCTGTAAAGTTCTATGTTCTATGTTCTAAATGGAAAGTTTTCAGCCTGGAGCTCGGTGGCCAGTGGTGTTCTGCAGGGATCTGTTCTGTATCTTTATAAATGACTTGGATGAGGAAGTGGAAAGGTGGATTAGTAAGTCTGCGATGACACAAAGGTTGGCGGAGTTATGGATAGTGTGGAGGGCTGTTGTAGGTTGCACTGGGACATTGACAGGATGCAGAGCTGGGCAAAGAAGTGGCAGATGGAATTCAACCCAGAAAAGTGTGAAGTGATTTATTTCGGAAGGTCAAATTTGAATGTAGAATACAGGGTTAATGGCAGGATTCTTGGCAGTGTGGAGTAACAGAGGATCTTGGGGTCCACATCCATAGATCCCTCAAAGTTGCCACCCAAGTTGATAGGGTTGTAAAGAAGGCATATGGTGTGCTGGCTTTCATTGGCAGGGGAACTGAGTTTAAGAGCCACGAGGTTATGCTGCAGCTCTATAAAACCCTGGTTTGACCACACTTGGAATATTGTGTTCAGTTCTGGTCGCCTCATTGTAGGAAGCATGTGGAAGCTTTCGACAGGGTGCAGACAAGATTTACCAGGATGCTGCCTGGACTGGGAGGTCGGGTCTTATGTGGAAAGGTCAAGGGAGCTAGGACTGTTTTCATTGGTGCGAAGGAGAGGTGACTTGATAGACATGTACGAGATGATGAGAGGCATAGATAGAGTGGATAGCCAGAGACTTTTTCTCAGGGCGGAATTGACTATTACAAGGGGGCATAATTTTAAGGTGATTGGAGGAAGGTATAGGGGAGATGTCAGAGGTAGGTTCTTTACACAGAGAGTGGTGGGCGTGTGGAATGCACTGCCGGCAGTGGAAGTGGAGTCAGATACATTAGACACATTTAAGCAACTCTTGGATAGGCACATGGATGATAGAATAATGTAGGGTATGCAGGGTAGTTTGACCTTAGCAGGATAATAGGTCAGCACATCATGGGCTGAAGGGCCTGTACTGTGCAGTCTATGTACATCAATCCAATACTCAATAGCCCCCAGCTTGACTACCACCCTCTGTGGTAAAGAATTCCATAATTGACCACCCTCTGAGAGAAGACATTCCTCCTCATCTCTGTCCTAAATGATGACCAACAATTCTGAGATTATGACTACTGGTCTGTGAGTCTCCCACAAGGGGAAACAACCTTTCTGCATCTATCATATCAAGTCCTGTAGGAATCTTATATGTTTCAATAAGGCTGCCGCTATCCCAACCTGCCTATTCTACTCAACCTCTCCTAACTGAACTGTCCATCGGTAACCAGGATGAGCTTAATGAACCTTCTCTGGACTGCCTCCAGTGCCAGTATTTCTTTTCATAGATAAGGGGCTCCAAGCTGTTCTGGCTGTGGTCTGAATAGTGCCTTTATAATTATAGTAAACGAAATTTTATGCTCCATTTCTTGTGAAATAAAGGCTAGCTTTCCATTTGCCTTCCTTATTATTTGCCAAACTTGAATTCATATCTCGTCATATTTCTTACATTAACAGTCCTGAACCTGGGGCTCATCTGCTTTTCTTTTCCTTCCCCTTTTTTCTCTTTTCTTTCTTTTCTTTTGTTTCTCCTTTATTGGCAACATCGGCGGCGGAGCCAACAGTGATTCTTTCCTGGAACACCGGCAGCAGCGAAAGCTGTTCCTTCGCTGAATGGCAGTCCCAGGAAGCAGCAGCGGCGGCAATGCAAGGCAGAACAACGCACCTCAGCCCTAAGCCCAGGCTTCGTCTTTGGTCCGGACACACAGGCTGATGTGAGGCTTCAGGTCATGGCTAGGCCCGGGTACCTCATGGCGGAGGCGGGAGTGTACCACTGTTGCAGCTAATGCAGCAGGGAGGGACTCGAGGCATTCAAAGACTACAAGATGAACTTCATAGCTTTATTTTTTGGCGGCAAAGTAGTGGCGAGGGACTCATGGCAAAGACAGGAGAGTGATCTGCACATTTCTTTTCCTTTTGGCTGTGTCTCTTTTATTTCTGCTTTTGTTTTCTTGACCTTTTGCATTCTAAAACGACACCGGGGAATGGGAACTTTATACACTTTCCATTCTACTCCTGTATTCCTGTACTGAAGTACACATGACAATAAAATTTACTTTCATTTCTAATTCTAAAATAATTGATTACTTATTAATCCAAATGACAACTTTGGCTGAACAGAGGGGAAGATGCACCAACT
Organism: Ginglymostoma cirratum; assembly: GCA_024137785.1. Lineage (NCBI taxonomy): Eukaryota > Metazoa > Chordata > Chondrichthyes > Orectolobiformes > Ginglymostomatidae > Ginglymostoma > Ginglymostoma cirratum. The sequence goes on along the minus strand of JAHRHZ010000034.1, from coordinate 30,172,086 downwards.
TCAACAGGATCGTTTTCAGAGCAACCGGTGGAAAGCAAATGGCATTAGTGGTGTCGACGAAAATAGGTTCAGTGGCACCCATAAACAGTTTCTTACTGTGTGATTTCATTTCAGCAGCTCAGTGAAGAAGCAGCATCCAGCCTTTTTTTCCCTTAAACACTGGACTTTACAGAGGTGAAAGGTTTTGGAATCAGGTTTTGTTTCACCGCTGTATCTATCACCATGACTCGGTGCCAGACAGATTGCGTCGAGAAACCTCTCTGCCAGGCTTTTCGTAAACTTGGAATCCTCGTGAGTAAATATGCCTGGTACTTTCTCACGTTTCCTCTGATACTTTCTGCTGTTCTGGGTTCAGGCTTTTCTTCTTTACCGACAAATGAAAGCAATGACATCGAAGAGCAATTCACACCCATACAGGGACCAGCAAAATCTGAGAGAGAGTTTTTTAAAAAACATTTTCCAACCACTGATTCGGAAATCTTCTCCGGTCAGAGGCTTTACACAGAGGGGACGTTTGCTTCTTTCATCGCTGTATCGAAAGGTGACAATATCTTGACAAAGACTGCATTTAAAGAGATTCTATCACTCGATGACGATGTAAAGCAGCTCAGTATTAACAACAGTCAAGGTGTCACTTACAGCTATTCTTCTGTTTGTACACGGACGGCAGACTCGTGTTTTGCAAATGAAATTTTAAATATTATAAATCACAGTCTAGAAGCCAACAGGAGGATCGGAGTTTTATTGGTTTGGCTGTTGGAGGTGTCGACCTAGATCAAAATTATATTAAAAAAGCAAAGGCGATTAAACTGGATTATTATTTGCAAGAAGATAACGATGACATGAAAACCCTCAGTTTGCTCTGGCTCAAGAATTTTCTTCAAGTTTTTCCAAACAAACTGAAAAAATCAGAAGAATACTATGGTGAGCTTTTAATGTGAATCTATATTTCTGAAAGTCTGTTCCTTGAACTGAAATTGGAAAGTTGGTCTGACCATGGCTAATAAGGGAAATTACGGGTGGCATTAAATCCAAGGAAAGGGCACAAAAATTGGCCAGAAAAATTGGCCAGACCTGAGGATTGGGAACAGTATAAATTTCAGCAAAATAAAAGATGAGGGGCCACATGAGAGTAAGCTGTGGAAGACATATAAATTGATTGTAAAAGTTTCTATAGGTATGTGTCACAAGAAAGACTGACGAAGACAAATGTAGATCTCTTACAATCAGAAACATTATACTGAAGTTATAATGAAAACAAAGACATAACAGACAAATTAATATGTCTTTTGTGTCTGTCTTCACTCAGGAGGATGCAAATAACTTCCTGAAAAAAATGGCAACACAGGGCCGAGTGAGAGGGAGTAACTGAAGGAAATCACTATGAGTAGGGAAATGGTGTTGCAGATAGTGATTAGGTTAAATGTCAATAAATTCCCAGGGCTCGACAATCTAAATCCTGGAGTACTAAAGGAAGTGGCCCTAGAAATAGTGAATGCAATGGTAGTCATCTTTCAAGATTCTATCGACTCTGGAACAGTTCCTATGGATTTGAGAGTAGCTAATATAACTCCACTATTTAAAAAAAAGATAGCGAGAAATGTAGGGAATTATAGGCCAGTTAGCCTGGCATTGGGAAAATGCTGGAATTCATTATGACAGATTTAATAACAGAGCATTTGGAAAACAATGACGAGATTGGGCGGAGACAGAATGGAATATTGAAAAGGAAATCGTGCTTGACAAATCTACGGGAGTTTTTCAAGGATATAACTTGCAGCATTGATAAAAGGGAACCAATGAATGTAGTTTACTTGGAATTCCAGAAGGCTTTGATATAATCTGAGATAAGAGATTGGCATCTAAAATTAAAGCAGATTGGAGATAGTTGTCCTGACATCGACCGATATAGGGATAAAAGGTACTGCAGATGCTGGAGAATCCGAGATAACAAGCATGGGGCTGGATGAACACAGCAGGTCAAGCAGCATCATAGGAGCAGGAAAACTTGACGTTTCGGGCCTAAACCCTTCATTATCTCGGATTCTCCAGCATCTGCAGTACCTTTTATCTCTGATACAATTTTAACCCCACTGCGAAGCCTCTTCTAAGGATGCCTACCCTGAAGAAGTTACCCTCCTCCCTCCGGACAAACCTCAGGGCCTCCCCCTCTCTCCCTATTTATTTCAGAACCCTCTTCCCCTCCCCCATTTCTGATGAAGGGTTTAGGCCCGAAACGTCAAGTTTTCCTGCTCCTATGATGCTGCTTGACCTGCTGTGTTCATCCAGCCCCATGCTTGTTATATCGACCGATATAGAACTGGTCAGCAGGCAGGAAACAAAGAAGAGGAATAAAAAGGTTATTTTCCGAGTGGCAGTCAGTGACTGGTAGGGTACCTCAGGAATCAGTGCTTGGACTCCAGTTGTTCACAATATATATTAATAATTTAGATGAGGTCAGGTTTGCAGATGACACAGTGCTGGGTGGAAACATGAACAGTGAGGAGGATACAAAAAAAAGAAAAAAAAGGTTTTAAATATAGAGTATTGAGTGCTTCTGTGGTGAGGTGATACCTCTGGACCAGGACACATGGATTCAAGTGCTATCTGCTGCAGTGTTGTATCATAACAACTCTGAACAGGATAATTAAAAAGCCTTATTTAAGGCTCAAATTTAGAGCCTTAAGTTTTGATTTTTTTGTTGCTTATCCCAGTTGTAATCTCTGCTGCAGTCTTTTGCATATATTTTCTAATCCATCCTGTCACCCACTGATTCTTATTCGCCCCCTCACTAGTCTGCATCTCGTTCTACCTTATTTCTTTTTGATATTTTTAAGGTTCCTTCAATTGAACCTTCCCTCACTCTATTTGTTTAAAACCCTATCTACAACCATATTATGTGATTCACCAGAACACAGGTCCCAGCATTGTTCAACCGAAGCTCATTCCAATGGAACAGCTCTTACTTTCTCCAGTGCTGGTGCCACCCAATTAATTGGAACTCTTTCTCCCACACCAATTATTGAGCCACACATTAACCACACTAATCTTACTTAATCCATGCCAATAATCCTGAGATTTTTACCTTTGTGCTTCTTTTTAATTTTGAAGTTGCAAGTAATCCCTCAACTGAACATTTTTCCTAGCCCTGCCTTTGTTATTAGTGCCAACATCAACCACAACAACTGGATCCTTTCCCTCCCATTCCAAGTTCCTCCCCAGCCCAAAAGGAATGTTCTGAACAAGGCAGCAAGTCCTTTACAATGTCCTCTACAACGCAGCCTTCAGAAAATTCTGTCCTTGCTGCAGAGCATTCTACCTATTCTCCTAAATACACTAAGCATTACGAGTAATATAATTCTCTTTTCTTCATTAGTTCATAACATCAGTTATGTTATGAAAGATTATCAAATTTATTTTCAGGTTGGACTCTGTGAGGAATAAAGTATGGGTTGCTGCTCTTGCATTTATTCAGCTGGATTAGCTGTACTGTCAGGATTTGGACTGCTGTTACACTGTGGGATGAAATTTGCCATTAATACTGCCAATGCACCTTTTCTGATTCTAGGTCAGTAATATCTAGTTAAAATATAATTATGATAAAATTTCAAATGAATTTGTCTCTAATTTGTCCATGTGGGTTTTACGTTGTTCTGACACCTACCCCTCTGGCATGTTGTCCTTTGTGCATTTTTCCTATTCCACCTCACTTAGTTCTCCTTTAAAACTCTCAATTCATGCAGCCCGATCTCAAATTTCTCATTGGCATAATACTAAGGGCTGTAGCAAACTTCTGTTGAATCTTTCCAAAATGAATGATGTGCCTAATATCATTTTAACCATTCAAGGAAATTCAACAATGAGATAAAAGCTTGGTAACTAGACTGAAAGAATTCCTTAAGCAGGTGATTTGCTGGGAAAGATACAACATTGTTGCCACATAGACATTTGGTTGACACAGAATGTCATAGTGCAACTATTTCAGTTACTGAGATTGGAGATGCTGGGACAGTTCTCCATGAAGAATCAAAAGTTGACAGCTGGTTTGATAGAGGGTGTTCAAAGTTATGAGACCATAAGACCTAGGTGCAGAAATAGGCCTTTCAGCGCATCACAGGAAAGCCACTTATGAATGGAACTGCAGGAGATAAGAGAGTTACCAAAAGAGTACTTCGTGTGAGTGTTTACTGTGGAGAAGTACATGGAAGAAAGAAAATGTGGGGAAATAAATAGTGACATCTTGAAAAATGTCCGTTTTACAGATGAAAAGGTGTTGGACGTCTTAAAATGCATAACGGTGGATAAATCCCCAGGACCTGATCAGGTGTACCCTAGAACTCTGTGGGAAGCTAGGGAAGTGATTGCTAGGCCCCTAGCTGAGATATTTTTTATCATTGATAGCCATAGGTGAGGTGCCAGAAGACTGGTGTTTGGCTAATATGGTGCCACTATTTAAGAAAGGTGGTAAGGAAAAGCCAGGGAACTATAGACCGATGAGCCTAACATCAGTGATGTGCAAGTTGTTGGAGGGAATCCTGAGAGGGAATCCTGAGGGACAGGATTCACATGTATTTGGAAATGCAAGGACTGATTAGGGATAGTTAACATGGGTTTGTCCATGGGAAGTCTCACTAACTTGATTGAGTTTTTTTAAGAAGTAACGAAGAGAATTGATGAGGGCAGAGCAGCGGACGTGATCTACATGGACTTCAATAAGGCATTTGACAAGGTTTTTCATGGTAGATTGGTTAGCAAGGTTAGATCACATGAAATACAGGGAGAACCAGCCATTTGGATACACAACTGGTTCGAATGTACAAGACAGAGGGTAATGGTGGAGATAACAAGCATGGGGCTGGATGAACACAGCAGGTCAAGCAGCATCACAGGAGCAGGAAAACTTGACGTTTCAGGCCTAAACCCTTCATCAGAAATGGGGGAGGGGAAGAGGGTTCTGAAATAAATAGGGAGAGAGGGGG
>JAHRHZ010000034.1:30139551-30163190 GCA_024137785.1 Ginglymostoma cirratum | reverse complement strand
ATTGCTTTCTCAGTTATCTTGTGCTGGTTTTTAAAGGCTTCCCAATTCTCTGGCCTCCCACTAAACTTCATCACATTGTCAATAGTAAAATATAAGGAAATGGTGAGGGAAATGAATTTTGCTTCTGTTTTCACTGTAGAGGAAACCAAAAAAACTCCATAATAGCTGCACATCAACAGGTGGAAGGGAGTGAGGAACTTAATGAAATTATCCGATCATCCTGATTGACCGGAAGATGACTAATTGGGTTGATGGGTCGTTGTGTGAATGGCAGGATATAACGAATGAAGTCCTGCAGAAGTCTGTGCTGGGGCTTCAACTTTTTACAACTTATTATGACTTTGATGAAGGGAGTGAAGGAAAACAGCTAAATTTCTGACATCAAGTGGGGTAGAAGAATATGTTGTGATGAAGCTAGAAGGATGTTACGGATAGATGTAGGTGGCTGTGTGATCAGAACATAGAGCATAGAACAGTACAGCACAGTACAGGCCCTTCGGCCCATGATGTTGTACTGAACTTTTACACTAATCCTAAGGTCTATCTAACCTCCACCCCACCTTATACTATCATCCATATGCCTATCTAATAGCCACTTAAATGCCCCTAATGAGGCCAACTCCACTACCCTCTCCGGCAATGCATTCCACGCCCTGACCACTCTGAGTAAAGAATCTACCTCTGACATTTCCCCTATATCTACCTCCACTCACTTTAAAGCTATGCCCCCTCGTAATAGCTACCTCCACCTTAGGAAAAGTCTCTGGCTGTCCACTCTATCTATACCTTCGTTCATTTTGTACACCTCTAGCAAGTTAAACCTCATCCTTCGTCGTTTTAAAGAGAAAAGCCCTAGCTCTCTCAACCTTTCCTTCTAAGACCTTCCCTCCATTCCAGGCAACATCCTGGTAAATCTCCTCTGCACCTTTTCCAACACTTCCGCATCTTTCCTGTAGTGAGGCGACCAGAACTGGACACAATACTCCAGATGTGACCGAACCAGGCTTTTGTATAGCTGGAGCATAACTTCACGGCTCTTGGACTTAATCCCTCAATTAATGAAAGCTAACACACCATATGCCTTCTTAGCAACACTATCCACCTGGGTGGCAGCTTTCAGGGAACTGTGAACATGAACCCCAAGATCCCTCTGCTCCTCCACACTGCCAAGAATCTTTCCGTTAACCCTGTATTCTGCTTTCAAGTTTGTCCTTGCAAAATGAATCACCTCACACTTTTCAGGGTTAAACTCCATCTGCCACTTCTCAGCCCAGCTCTGCATCCTATCAATGTCCCTTTGTAACCTAGAACAGCCCTCCGCACTATCCACAACTCGACCTACCTTCGTATCGTCCGTGAACTTACTAATCCACCCTTCCACTCCTACATCCAAATCATTTACAAAAATCACAAACAGAAGAGGACCCAGAACAGATCCTTGTGGTACACCGCTTGCAACTGAGCACCATGTTGAATATTTTCCATCCACTACCATCCTTTGTCTTCTAAGAGTCAGCCAATTCTGAATCCAATCTGCCACATTTTCCCCTATCCCATGCCTCCTTACCTTCTGCGTGAGCCTACCATGGATAACCTTATCAAATGCCTTTCTTAAATCCATGTATACCACATCCACTGCTCTACCTTCATCCACGTGTTTGGTCACCTCTTCAAAGAATTCAATAAGGTTTGCAAGGCATGATCGACCCCTCACAAATCCATGCTGACTATCACGAATCAAACTATGCCTTTCCAAGTGATCATAAAACTCTCAGAGCCCTTTCCAATAATTTGCCCACCATTGACGTAAGACTAACTGGCCTGTAATTTCCGGGGTTAGCCTTATTCCCTTTTTTGAACAAGGGAATGACGTTTACGCCTCTCCAATCTTCCGACACTATACCCGTGGACAGTGAGGACGAAAAGATCATCGCCAAAGGCCCTGCGATCTCTTCCCTCGCTTCCCATAGAATCCTTGGATAAATCCCATCAGGCCCGGGGGACTTATCTATCTTCAAGTTCCTCAAAATTCCTAGTACGTCTCCCTTATCCACCTCCCCTAGCCTACCAGCCTGTTTCACACTGTCCCCCTCTACAACTAGGTCCCTCTCAGTTGTGAATACCGAAGAAAAGTATTCATTAAGGACCTCTCCTATCTCTTTAGGCTCTGTGCACAAATTCCCTTTTACAATCCTTGATCGGCCCTACGCTTTCTCTGGTCATTCTCTTATTCCTCACATACATGTAAAAAGCCTTGGAGTTTTTCTTGATCCCATCTGCCAAGGCTTTCTCATGCCCCCTTCTAGCTCTCCTAAGCCCTTTCTTCAGTTCCTTCCTGGATAACTTGTATCCCTCTAGAGCCTTTTCCGTTCCTTGTTTCCTAAACCTTATATAAGCATCCTTCTCCTCTTAACCAGTCATTCGACCTCTCTTGAGAACCAAGGCTCCCTCACTTGACGGCATCTTCCCTGCCTGCTAGGGGCTAACATATCGAGCACACGCTGTATCCATTCCTTAAACAATCTCCACATTTCAATAGTGCTCTTCCCTGACAGCATCTGTTCCCATTTTATGTTACCCAGTCCTTGCCTAACAGAATTGTAATTACCCTTCTCCCAATTATAACCCTTACCCTGCTGTATATACCTATCCTTTTTCATGACTATTGTAAAAGTAACAGAGTTATGATCGCTACCGCCAAAATGCTCTCCTACCAACAGGTCTAATACTTGGCCCGGTTCATTGCCAAGCACCAAATTCAAAGTGGCCTCTCCTTTGGTTGGACTATGTACGTACTGTGTCAGGAATCGTTCCTGAATGCACTGGACAAAATCAGCTCCTTCTAAACTATTACAACTAAAAAGTTTCCAATCAATATTTGGAAAGTTGATTGAGCCAAATTCTGGCAGGTTTTTAATTCATTCATGGGATGATGACATCACCAGCTGGGCTAGCATTTAATGCCCATCCCTAATTTGCTGAGGGAGCGGTTAAGATTCAATGACATTGCCGTGGGTCTGGAGTCAAATGTAGGCCTGACAAGGTAAGGATGGCAGTTTCCTTCTCTAAATGACATTGGTGAACCAGATGGATTTTTCCTAACAATCGACGATGGATTCATGGTCATCATTAGATTCTTAACTTCAGATTCACACTGAATTCAAATTGCACCATCTGTTGCGGTGAAATTTGAATCCCCAGAACCTTACCACAACAGTGCAGTCATAACACCACTAGGCTATTGCCTCTCCCCTTTCATGGATATAATGTGGGAAAATGTGAAGTTGTTCCCTTTGGCAGAAAGAGTGAAAAAGCAAAGTAGTATTCAAACAGAGAACAACTGTGTGATTTTAGATTCAGAAGGATTTAGGTCATCTGTACATGAGTCACCAAAAGTTAACTTGTTGGTCCAGCACATAGTTAAGAGGGCTAATATGATGCTATCATTTATTACGAGAGGAACTGAACATAAAAGTAAGGATCTTATGCCTCAGTCAGGGCATTAGTGACACCATACTTCTAATACAGCGTGCAATTTTAGTCTCCATATTTAAGGAAGGATGTAAATCCATTGGACGTATTTCACTGGAGGTTTACCAGATTGATACCTGGAATGAATGTGTTGTCTTATGAGGAAAGGTTCAACAGACTGGGCCTGTTTCCACTGGAGCTTAGAGAGTGAGGTGTGACTTGAAAGCATTTTCAAATTTGTAGCTATTTTTGGCTTGAAAAAGCCATACAAGGCACAATCATGATCAAAGTGTCTAAATGGACCCTGTGACTGTCAGAGTTAAGGGAAAGACCAAGGCAAAGATGCTCCAACAACAATTAGAAGTTCAACACAATCCAAAACACTTGATAGAACCCCATCCACCACTTTCAACATCCATTCCATTAACCACCAATGCTCAGTGGCAGCAGTGTGTACCATTTACAAAGTGTCCATCCTGGGCCTCCTCCAGTGTTGCAATGACACCACCCGCAAACTGGAGGAGTAATGTAAAAACACTTACTTTTTTTATATTAAAAAAGAGAGAATTTAAATCACTTCTCTACTACTCCGACAGCACCTTCCAAGATGACAATCTCCAGCACCTAGAAGGACAGGGGCAGCAGGTGGGATCACTGTTACCTCTGAGTTCTCCTCCACATCACACACCACCATGAATTGGAATTATGTATTAGTTCATTCACTGTTTCTGGGTCAAAATCCTGGAACTCCCTCCCTCTTGGAACTTGGGTGTCCCTGCAAGGGACAAGAAGATAGCTTACTGCTACCTTCTCAGAGCACTTAGAAATGGACAATAAATTGTGGTCTCGCCTGCAACACCCACAAGCCATGAACTAACGTGCTTAAGTCCTTTTACAATTCATTTGTGGAGGCCCTCTATAATGTCAAGTCCTGAGCTATACCTTACTGAGCTTATGTCTAAATCCAGCATTGCGAGAACACATTGCCTGTTTGTGTGATTCAAAAGCAGATTCAAAACTGTTGGAGTGGTGGAACACTCTTGTGGAGATCCAGTATATACATGACAAGCCAAATGGCCTTCTTCCATGCTGTAGCTATTCCATTATTCTATTCTGCAGTTCTGTGTTCCGTGTGTAAAAGGTAAAGGTTAAGTCACCATGGTCTTATCAGATCATAGAGCTGTTCTCTCATCAGACAGAGATGACTGGTAGTGGTTTAACCTGAAAGTCACCATGCCTCAGGCAATGCAGAGGTTGATAAGGGGAATCCTTTACAGTAATCTCAGTTGGTGAGGGAATCAAACCCGCACTGTTGACATCATTCTGCATCAGAGACAAATTATCCAGGCAACTGAGCTAACCAACTCTCTTCCTGATGTAAATATCCAGGTCTGTCAGAATCGTTTACGGGAATTAAAGTCTTGATACCAACTGTTAAAGTTCAAGTCTGATTGAAGTACATTGTACTGTATGTCTGCTCTACATTCACTTGATGGCTTGCAGACAGTCATCAAAGTTGAGCAGATGCTATTTTTAACTGTACATAATTCCTGCAATAGGACAGTCTATAACTATAATGCAGATTATGTCTGTATGTAGTGGAAATGTTGCAGGCTAGTCCAGTGAGCAGGTAGCAAATATAAACGCAATAGAAACATTCACATAGTGTCTGTATTCAGTGTTTTGCTTTTAATTTCTTCTCAATATCTGGTATTAATTTAAACATTAAAATATAAATGCTTGGCAATAAATATTGATTTCTCATCATGCATCATTCAGATGAAAAAGTTAAATTTTAATCACTTATATTTGCAGTCATTGATTGATAATCACTGGCATACTAATTCACCTTCTCTCGTTTTTCTAGGTATTGGCATAGATGATATGTCTGTTATGCTTGCCAGCTGGCAAAAGACAAAGGTCACAGATAAAGTTGAAGATTGGCGGGCAGACACATATGCTGAAGCAGCTGTCTCTGTTACAATCACCACTCTAACTGATGTTTTGGCCTTTTATATTGGCATTATGACACCTTTTCGATCTGTTCAGTCATTCTGTGTTTACACAGGCACAACTGTTCTGTTTTGCTTCATTTATAACATTACATTTTTTGGAGCTGCTCTTGCACTTAATGGGAGGAGAGAAGCCAGTAACAGGCATTGGCTGACGTTTAGAAATGTTGAAAGTGATCATGAACCAGAAGAATCTAAATGCTATGCAATGTGCTGTGTAGGTGGAGCTTACGATAGTGAGACTGGTACAGAAAAAGAACATCCAATTTATTTCTTCTTTAAGGAATATTATGGTCCATGCCTAACAAACATTTGGACCAAGGCAATTGTGGTTGTCCTATACGTTGGTTATTTGGCCATCAGTACTTATGGCTGTTTAAATATCAAAGAGGGAATTGATCTGAGAAATCTTGCCTTTGATGGTTCATATGTGATTAAATTCTATGATGATCAAAGTGCTTTTTTCTCAAAATATGGACCACGTGTTATGGTTGTTGTCACTGTACCCGTGGAATATTGGGATTCCACTGTTCAGGATGAAATTGAAACCTGCACGGGCAGATTGGAAGAGAGATAACAAGCATGGGGCTGGACGAACACAGCAGGTCAAGCAGCATCATAGGAGCAGGAAAACTTGACATTTCGGGCCTAAACCCTTCATCAGAAAACAACTTGTACTTGTATGTTGATCCTGAATTGTCAGAGTCTTGGCTTGGTGTGTACGTTGATCTATCTAAAAAGATGTCAATAGACATACAGGAGAAAAATGCATTCATGGGAAATTTATCTACATTGTTTCAAATGTAGATTTGTAACATTTTCTACTGTATCAGTTTTAGTGGGTGTTGCTGGTTTTATGGCTTTTTGGATTGTTAATTTAGATTCTATATCAATGATTAATCTGGTCATTTGTATTGGTTTTTCTGTGGACTTTTCAGCTCATATTTCGTACGCATTTGTGTCCAGTGACAGAGAAAGTGCAAATGAGCGAAGTATTGATGCATTGTATAGCCTTGGATATCCCATTATCCAGGGAGCCCTTTCAACCATCTGGGTGTGGTCGTATTGGCTGCTGCAGCAAGTTACGTATTTAGAACATATTTTAAAATCATGTTTCTTGTCGTAACATTTGGGGCCGTTCATGGTCTTATACCTCTGCCTGTGTTTCTGACATTTAGTGCAAGCTGTGAAACGTCAAACAGCGCAAAATCAGTTAAGATAACTAACTTGCCGGGCAACCATAGCCATTCCAATGAAGCAATTGAATAGAACGTGACAAGTTATACAAATTCATTTAAAGGCATTTTGGGAGGACAGGATCTCAATTGTTCTGGTTTCTTTGTTTCAAATGCCACCAACAGCTTTCCCCTTCCTAGGCACCGTCCCTTGCACTTGCATGACATGCAACACCTGCCCCTTTAGCCTCTCTGTCCTGACTTCCCAAGGTCCTAAACGTTCTTTCCAGGTGAAGCAGCAATTTTCCTAAACTTCTTTCAATCTAGCCTACTGTATTTGCTGCACACAATGTGGGTTCCTCAACACCGGGGAGACCAAACATGAACTTGGTGACTACTTTGCTGAACCCCTCTGCTCAGTTCATGAGCATGACCCCAACCTTCCAGCTGTCTGTCATTTTAATTCACCCCCTTTCTCTCACACTGACATTTCTGTCCTCGACCTACTGCAGTGGTGCTGTGAAGCTCAATGCAAGCTCAAAGAACAGCAACTCACCTCCCATTTACAGCATCTGGACTCAAAAGCATCAGTCAATTTTGACGTTTTAGTGTTTTTGTTTTCCTGTTTTTGCTTTCCAACAGAGGTCTCCATTTTGCAACTGTTAACAATTACTCTGGACTAAGATTGTTGAATGTATGACTTAGAGATCAGAATGTAACCATGAATGGGTTCTATCCATTTCATGGACCAATGTTCAAGATAAAGGTCCATGGCCATGATTGGTTCCGCAAGTTGTTGCTCCTCCAAATATAGGGAGCTTCTCTCCTCCTAAGCTCACAAATGAGAGAATGAAGAGTTTGTGATTGGAGGGATTATAGTCAAAATATATTGGTTGGACCAAAGGGTCTGTTTCCATGCTGCATGATTCGACAACGGATTCATGGTCATCATTAGACTCTTAATTCCAGATGTTTGTTGAATTTAATTTCCACTATCTGCCATGGCAGGATTTGAACGCAGATCACCAGGACATTACCTGGATCTCTGGATTAACTGTCCTGTGATAATACCATGAGGCCATCACCTCCCTGAACTTGAGTGTGTTTAAGTGTGTGCCCTGCTCATTCTCAGGGATCTCACTCACTCACTGTCACCCACACACATCAGCATTAACTCACCGTGTGTGTGCAAGGATGTAGGTGTGGCTGAGTGAGTGAGGAGCCTTAGAATGGTAGTAGGTCAGACGCACAGATGTAGTCACACACAGACAGAGGCTGCTCTTGTGAGACACACAGACGCAAAAATATGCATACACATTCTTCCCCACTCACTCCTGTCTCCTTTTCACATACCAATAATTAATGCATACTCAGGGCTGAGATAAAAAGAAAACCCAGGCTGAAAGTCAACCTGCTCCAAATCCTGACTTTTTTTTTGAGAATTCTGCTGAGGTTAGCTCAGAATGAGTATGCCATTGTTGGCAAATGCAAGGTCATTGTTAGTTCAACATAATTTCTCAGCTCAGCTGCAGTTCCCTCCCTCTTTCCTGGTGATTATAATTTGTTGCCCTGTATGTCTCTCTCTGTTTAGCTCTGCTTTCTACAAACCAAAAAGTGAAAAAAGATTTTATTAGTTAGCTCTGTTGCTTGGCATTTTTAATGTTCATATTTACTAACTACTCGATTTTCCAATTATGAATTTATTGTTTTACATTTTGTTTTACCCAGAAAGTTGTTTAGATTTTCTTCAATCCCTAATTGTTTTCCTGAAATTCATTTTTAATGTACCAATCTTTGTCTTTCTGAATTTGTTCGTTGGCTCCGTAGGTGGAAGAAGATTGAAATGAGGCTCCTAATATGAAAAGGTCAGATACTCTTGCTCTGGATCAATGTTCATTTATTAGAACCATTAGCACTCCCTTTGACTTCTGTCCCTTGACGTCTTTGTTACTTATATCTTCCACCCTGTAAGCCATCCCTGATCATTCCTTTCGTTCTATGTAACTATAGTGATTGGAACCAGGGCCAGGTGGATATCACTGCCTGTTAGATCCTTGATTTGGGCTGTTAACCTGGGCCAATCAGGAATCCCTGGCTAACAGATATAAACAGGAGATTCAGAAGCTCTTCTTTGCCCAAGGATTGGCTTGGAGCTGGCTGGTCACGTGCTGCGTGCCGCGTGCCGCGTGCCAGGCAAAAGCACCTACTAGCTGAAGCCCAACTGGTCTTCAAACAGGCACTACAACTGGCATTGTCATTAGAAAATGCAGCAAGTGGAGCATAGGAACCAGAGGGCATCCCGATGGAAGTGGATACCCTCACCTATCTGATTGAACTTGGGGAACCTCACTTGAGTGTAAGAGATAACAAGGTGTGGGGCTGGGTGAACACAGCAGGCCAAGCAGCATCATAGGAGCAGGAAAGCTTGATGTTTCGGGCCTAGACCCTTCATCAGAAAATGATCATTAGACTGTTAATTCCAAATATTTATTGAATTCAAATTCCACCATCTGCCATGGTGGGATTCGACCTCTTGTTCCCAGAACATTATCTGGGTCTCTGGATTAACAGTCCAGTGATATTACCATTAGGCTATTGCCTCCCCTTAGTGCTTAGTGACATCCAAATCAGAACCAAATCAAAACTAATGTACGATTAAATGGTCATCCAGTTCTCATGGAGGTTGATACCAGCGCAGATGTATCAGTGTTTGCAGAACCTGTCTTTAACAAGATTCGCTCTGGACTCCAGCCCTTCTCTTTGTGCAAGACCTCAGCCAGACTGAGAACATACATCAGGGAACCATTACAGATCAAGGGTATGACTTCGGTTCAGGTCTCCTATGAGAAGTAGTTGGTGCAGTTACCACTGATAGTAGTAAGAAGCTTGGGCCTGAGACTATTGGAGGCTGAGAAAGATTCACCTGGATTGGTTCAACATTTTCTGATTAGAAAATGGCAACCTGAGTGAAGTCCTGATGAAATACCCAGGAGTTTCACAGAAAGGGCTGGACACTGTCAAAGGGACCAAGGCCACTTTACATGTTGACCAGGAAGCAATTCCGAGATTTTACAAGGCCTTCTCAGTGCCATTTGCCTTGCATGCAAAGCAGAGGTGGAAATCAGGAGGCTGGAAAGCAAAGGAATCATCAAACCAGTCCAGTTTATGCAATGGACTGCACCAGTCGTAGTGATTGTGAAGCTTGATGGCTTGGTTTGCCTTTGTGAGGATTTTGCAAATGGTGAACCACTTCTTGCACATGGATAAATACCCAATCCCTCACATAGAGGACTTGTATGCAAAACTGGTGGGGTTGCTGTCCTTCACAAAGCTGAACATGAGCCACACCTACCTGCAATTGTGACTAAATGAAGAGTCCAAGAAGTACGCTACCATTAATATCCTTAAGGGTTTATACCAATATACAAGACTGCCATTTGGAGTATCATCAGCCTGCGCCTTTTTACAGTGGACTATGGAGAACATTTTACAAGGGCTACCACAGCGCTACTCCCTGGACTGACCTATCTCCTCCCTAATTCCCCACCTACACTCACCTTTACTGGCTCCACCCCTGCCTCTTTGACCTGTCTGTCTCCTCTCCACCTATCTTCTCCTTTTATCCATCTTCTATCTGCCTTCCCCTCCCTCCCTATTTATTTTAGAATCTCCTTCCCCTCCCCCATTTCTGAAGAAGGGTCTGGGCCCAAAACGTCAGCTTTCCTGCTCCTCTGATGCTGCTTGGCCTGCTGTGTTCATCCAGCTCTACACCTTGTTGACCCATAAACAGAGCCGCATCAGGACATTATTCAAATGAGTCACAACACACTGCAGAAACCTGGAATTGCACGAAGCAGAACAAGAACAAGAGTTTTTAAAAGGAATGGATACTCAAAAAGCACAATCTGATGTTACCTCCGCGACAGACCACAACAAGAAGACACAACATGGCCAGACAGACTAGCCACCCTACCGTACATCAGGGACATCTCAGAGATGACGACAAGACTACTCAGACCACTAGGTATCAGGGCAGTCCACAGACCAACAACCACCCTGCAACGGCTATTGATGAACATAGAGGACCCTATACCCACAACCAGTAAAACTAATGTAATATACAAGATAACATGCAAGGACTGTGAGAAACACTACATAGGCCAACCTGGAAGAAAACTGACAATAAGAAATACGTGAACACCAACTAGCCCCCAAGAGACACGGCCAATTCTCACTGGTCTCAATACACACGGACAAAGAAGGACACAAATTTGACTGGGACAATGCGTCCATAATAGCACAAACCAAACAGACATGCCAGGGAATTCCTGGAAACCTGGCATTCCAACTGGAACTCTGACAACGAACACATTGAACTGGACCTGATGTAAAAACCACTGAAAAGCAGAACAGGAAGTGATGCCAACTGGCCCAGCAAACCGAGGCATATAAATAACAAGCGGGACAAAACAGCAACACTTCATTGGAGGTGCACTGATGATGTTACCTAGCAGGGTGACCCTAGCAGGGTCTGCAATCAAACACACCGGCTTGGTAAGCAAGTCTTCAACCTCGGAGGTAGATAGAGTCGAGTTCTGCTGAACAGTCATGGGATTTGAAATATTAACCCTGCTCTTCTCTGTACAGATGCTGACAGACCTGCTGAGTTTCTCTAGCACTTTCTGTTTTTGTTTCAGATTTCTAGTATCTGCAAATCATTGGTTTTAGCAGCGGGGAGGGGTGGAGGGATTACTGACTAGATCAGATCATCCATGATCTTATTGAATGGTGGAGCAGGCTTAAAGGACCGAGTGGCTTATTTTTGGTACTTGTTATCACATTTATGATTTTCCTTCACTTTCTTGCAGGTTTTCCTCAGGATGGTGCCCTAGCCTAAAAAACCTACAGCTGCTTTATCAAAGACCTTCAGTCCATTGTAAGGTGAGAGTCGGGAATGATTGCTGACGATTGCACAATGTTCAGCATCATGCATTTCTACCCAGATACTGATATAGTCGATGTCCAAATGCAGCATAACATTCAGGCCTGGGCTGACTGGTGAGGAGTAACATTTGCAACGTACAAGTGCCAGGCAATGATCATTTCAAGCAACAAAGAATCCAACCACCCAATGGAACTACCATGACTGAACCACCCTCCACCCCCACCCTGACCACCACACTGTCAATATACTGGGAATTACCACTGATCAGAAACTGAAGTGGGACAGCAATATACATACTGCTGCAACAAGAACAGGCTAGAGGCTGGGAATTCTGTTGTGAGTAATCCACATCCTAGTTGCTTGCAACCTGTCCACCATCTACAAAGCACAAGTCAGGAGTGTGATTGAATACTTTCCAATCGCCTGGACCAGTGGAGTTCCAATAACACTCAAGAGTCTCCACACCATCCAGGAGAAAGCAGCCACCTAACAGCCTCAACATTTGCTCCCTACCCCACCGACGTACAGTGGCAGGTGTGCGTGCACTATTTACCAAAAGTCCATAAGATATAGAAGCAGAATTGGGCTCTTTGGCCCATCAAGTCTATTCTGCATTCAATCATAACTGATATGTTTCTCAATCCCTGCTCTCTGCCTTTTGCCAGTCAGCCAATCCTCTATTCAAGCCAGTACCTTACCCCTAACACCATGGGCTCATGTCTTATTTAGCAAGCCATACTACCTTGTCAAAGGCTTTCTGGAAATCAAAATTGATCCTTTCTGGCCATGGGGACACGCTATAGGATGGGAGAATGGATAAAGTAGTTCCACTTTTCAAGAAAGGTAGTAGAGATGAACCAGGAAATTACAAACTGGTGAGTCTCATGTTGGTGGTAGGGAAACTGTTGGAGAAAATTCTGAACAAGAGAATTAATATCCATTTGGAAAAGCTTGGGTTAATTAGGGATAGTCAACATGCTTTTTCAAAGGGAGGGCATGCCTAATAACTTTGTTAGAACTTCTGGAAAATACAAATTTGTCAATCAAGTCTGCAGATGAGGGAAGTTCAGTTGCTATACTTTATATAGATTTTAGCAAAGCTTTTGACGAGGTGCCACATGGGAATCTGATTGAGAAGGTTGAAGCGCATGGAATTCAGGGAAACTTGGCAATATGGATCAGAAACTGGCTTAGTAATAGGACATAAAGGGTAGTGGTAGAAGGCTGTTCGAGTGAGTGGAGGCCGGTGTCCAGAGATATACCACAAGGATCAGTACTGGGACGCTTATTGTTTATTCTATACATAAATGTTGGGGGGTGGGGAAACGTTAAGCAAGTTTGCAGACAACACCAAGATCGATAAGGTGGTTAATAGCGAAGAAGATGGTTATAGGTTAGAGAAAGATATATATGGGTTGGTCAAATTGGCAGAGCTGTGGCAGATGGTATTTAAAACTGATAAGTATGAGGTGGTGCACTTTGGAAGAAAGATGATGAGGAAGCATTTAATGGATGGCAGGACACTGGGTAGCTTAGAGGAACAGAGGGATCTTGGGATAATTATTCACAGATCCCTGAATTTGGCAGAGCACGTGAACAAGATAGTTAAGTAGGCATAACGGATACTTGTGTTCATCGATCGTGGTATAGAGTATAACAACAATGAGGTCATGTTGGAGTTGTACAGAGCATTGGTTAGGCCACAGCTGGAGTGCTGTGTGCAATTCAGGTCACCTTACTACAGGAAGGATGTGAAAGCACTTGAAGGGGTGCAGAGGATATTCACCAGAATGCTGCCTCAAATGGATCAATTGAGCTATAAGGAGAGACTAGATAGGCTTGGATTGTTTTCTTTAAAGCAGAGAAGACTGAGGAGGGACATGATTGAGTTGTATAACATTATGAGGGTTATGGACAGTTTTAGGATAAGGGTAAGGAGATTCAGAAGGGATTTGAGAAAAGACTTTTTCACTCAAAGGGTGATAGAAATCTGGAATGCACTGCCTGCGAATTTAGTGGAAGCCGGAAACCTTACAAACTTTAAATGATATTTGGATGATCACTTGAAATATCAAGTGATTCAAGGACATGGGGCAAATGAAGAAAATTTGAATCAGAGAGCCTTTAGTGGTAGTTATTGCCAGTACAGACTCAATGGACCAAAGGGCCTTTTCTGCACTGTATGGCTTTATGATGTCCACTGGCTCTTCTTTCTCTAACTTGCTTGTTACATCCTCAAAGGGCAGCACAGTGGCTCAGCAGTTAACACTGCTGCCTCACAATGCAAGGGACCCAGGTTTGATTCCACCCTCAGGTTACTGTCTTTGTGGAGTTTGCACATTCTCCCTGTATCTGATTGGGTTTCCTCTGGGTGCTCTGGTTTCCTCTCACAGTCCAAAGATATGCAGGTTAGGTGGACATGCTAAGTTGTCCATAGTGGTCCAGGGATGTGCAGGCTAGGTGAATTAGCCATGGCAAATGCAGAGTTACATGGATAGGGTAGGGGTGTGGGTCTGGATAGGATGCTCTTCAGAGGGTCGGTGTGGACTCCATGGCAGAATGGCCTACTTCCACACTGTAGGAAGTCTATGTTGAGAAAAACTTCTAACAATTTGTCAGGCATGACTTCCCCTTGACAAAGCTGTGTTGACTCAGCCCTATTTTACCATACACTTGCAAGTACTCCCAAGTCTCATCCTTAATAATGGACTCTAAAATCTTACGAATGACCAAGTTCAGGCTAACTGGCCTACAGTTTCCTTCCGAACTCATGTACTGCAAGAACTGACCGAGCCTATCTAGGCAGATGCTTCCAATTTATGATCTCTGCCACCAAGGCGGATGAGAGCTGTGAATAAACAAGGACATATCTAACTGTAGGTTCCCCTCCAAGCCACACACCATCATGACATGGGACTGTAGGGCTGTTGGGTCACAATCCCGGAATCCTGCCAACAATGGTATTTTTGACCCTGTCCTTGGCAAGGCCTGAAATGTCTCACAAATCCTGCAGCCTTAGCCTAACACAGTTTACTTGCTCAATCTTCGATTCCTGGATAGGATGACCTAATCCTCCCCCTGATGTTTCATACATCAGTAAAATGGAACAGACTTCACATGACACCAGGTTACAGTCCAACAAGTTTATTTGAAATCACAAGCTTTCAGAGCACAGCCCCTTTGTCAGGTGCAGTGAGAGGACAGCACACAGACACAGAGTTTAGAGGCAGAGAGATGAAGAGATGGTGTGAGTGGAGCAAACAAACCTAAAATGACTGACTGCCTCCTTTTGAATCTTTAATCATTCATACATTCCTGCATTCTAGAAATTGCAGAAGCAGGATATGGAGAACTCTGTTAGAATCTGTTGGAATTAGCCTGATTTTATTCCAAAAGTGGGAATTTATAAAATGCCACATTGACTGAATGTGACTACAAATTGTGTGTTTCTTGAACAAAATAGAATGTATGAAATGATGAAATGATTCACCCCATATGTTTGTGTGTGTGTGAGAGAGAGAGAGAGAGGAGAAAGTGTGCGTTTGCATGCGTGTGTGCATGCTTGAGTGTGTGTGTGTGCGCGTGTGTGGGAGTGCATGTGTGAAAGTGTGTGTGTGAGACATTGTAATAAATAATCCAAAGCTGTACAATCTGTACAATTTGTAGTCACAGTCAGTCAGTGTGGCAATTTATAAATTCCTGCTTTTGGCTTAAAACCAGCTTGATTCCAGGTTAAGACTCTGAGACAGATTCCAAACAAGGCCTCACACCTACAATTCAGTGTCTGACGTGAGATGTCACCTTTTTGTACATTCCTATTGCTCTGCCTGTTTGAAGTTTGGAAAGTTAGGCAGTCAATGATGAAACTAATTATCTCAGGGCAGTGACTTGAAACAGATTCTGGAATTTGCATCTTAACCAATTGAAACATGCATCTTGGAGATAGTAAGGATTGTAGATGCTGGAATCTAGAGTCAATAAACGTGGAGCTGAACAAACACAGCAGGTCAGACAGCATTGGAGGAGCAGGAAAGTCAACATTTTGGGCTGAAACCCTTCTTCAGCACTGGGGAGCCCAGAAATAAAAGGAGGGAGGGGGCTGGGGCTGGGGCTAGGGGAAAGGTAGGTGGGATAGTGATAGGTGGATGCA
Organism: Ginglymostoma cirratum; assembly: GCA_024137785.1. Lineage (NCBI taxonomy): Eukaryota > Metazoa > Chordata > Chondrichthyes > Orectolobiformes > Ginglymostomatidae > Ginglymostoma > Ginglymostoma cirratum. The sequence goes on along the minus strand of JAHRHZ010000034.1, from coordinate 30,147,437 downwards.
GATAATGGATTACAGTGATTGGTCAGTGGGAAGGGTGGAGTGGATAGGTGAGTAGGAAAATGGACAGGTCAGGGAGGCAGGACATGGGGTAAGGCTGGGGGTGGAGGGATTTAGAAACTGGTGAAGTTAATATTCAGGCCAAGATAACAAGCGTGGGGCTGGATGAACACAGCAGGTCAAGCAGCATCATAGGAGCAGGAAAACTTGACGTTTCGGGCCTAAACCCTTCATCAGAAATATCAAGTGATTCAAGGACATGGGACAAATGAAGAAAATTTGAATCAGATTTCTGATGAAGGGTTTAGGCCCGAAACGTCAAGTTTTCCTGCTCCTATGATGCCGCTTGACCTGCTGTGTTCATCCAGCCCCATGCTTGTTATCTCGGATTCTCCAGCATCTGCAGTACCTTTTATCTTTAATATTCAGGCCCTTGGGCTGTAAGCTCCCAAAGCAAAACATCAGGTGTTGTTCCTCCAGTTTACGTTAGATGTCACTCTGACAGCGGTGGAAGCCAAGGATGGACATGTCGTCAGGCGAGTGGGAGGGGGAATTAAAATGGATGGCAACTGGAAGGTTGGATTAGTTGGTGCGTGCAGGGCACAGATGCTCCAAAAAGTAGTCCCCTAGTCTGCGTTTGGTCTTCCAGATATAGAGGAGACCACATTGGGGGCAACAGGTGCAATAAATCAGGTTGGATGAGGCACAGGTAAATCTCTGCTGGATCAGGAAAGATTGTTTGGGGCCTGGGATGGAGGTGAGAGGGGAGGTGTAGGGGCAGGTGTTGTACCTCTTGCGGCTTTAGGGAAAGGTACTGGGTATGGTGGAGAAGTTGTGGGGTGTGTGGAACTGACGCGGGAGTGGTGGAGTGAATGGTCTCTGCGGAAAGCGAACAGGGGTGGGGAGGGAAATATCTGGTGGTGGGGTCTGGCTGTAGGTAGCAGAAATGTTGGAGGTTGATGCATTGGATTCGAAGGATGGTGGGGGTGGTACGTGAGTACAAAGGGGACTCTATTCTTATTGTTGTTGGTGGGAGGGGGATTTGAGGGCATCCTTAATTACAGAGGATGGGAAACTATGGTCACTAAAGTAGGAGGATAGAATGCCTCATCCTGGGAGCAGATGCGGAGGAAGTGGAGGAATTGTGAGTATGGGATAGCATTTTTGCAGGAGGGTGGGTGAGAGGAGGTGTAGTCAAGGTAGCTGTGGGAGTTGGTGGGTTTGAAATGAATGTCAGTGGTGAGTCAGTTTCTGGAGATGGAAGGGAGGTTCATGTCAGAAGTGGTCCAGGTGAACTTGAGGGCAGGGTGGAAGGTGTTAGGAAGCTGATGAACTGCTCCAGCTCCTTGCAGGAGGCTGAGGCAGTACTGATACAGGCGTTGATATAGCGGATGGCGCCAATATAGTCGCTGAAGAGGGACTGTTCTCCGTATCCTGCTTCTGCAACTTCTACAGTGCAGGAATGCATGAATGATTCAACAGCAGCTTGTGATTTCAAATAAACCTGATGGATTATAACCTGGTGTGGTGTGATTTTTGACTTTGGCCATTCCAGTCCGACACAGGCACCTCCACAACATGTAACAGACCCGTTTATTTACTGAATAGAAGAACAGAAGATCTGACAATTTAAACGGAATCATCTCCACGCCACCGATGGAAAACAATCTGCATTAATTGTTACGTATCAAACGGACACAAAAGAACCCTGCTGTGTTCATCCAGCTCTTACACCTTGTTAACTCAAAAGAACCCATAAACAGTTATTACTGTGGGATTTCATTTCAACACCTCAGTGAAGCGGCGGCATCCAGTTGGTCTCAAGAATATCTCCTTTTTGTTTTTATACACTGAAGTGAAAGGTTTTGGAATCAGGTTTTGTTTCACCGCTGTATCTATCACCATGACTCGGTGCCAGACAGATTGCGTCGAGAAACCTCTCTGCCAGGCTTTTCGTAAACTTGGAATCCTCGTGAGTAAATATGCCTGGTACTTTCTCACGTTTCCTCTGATACTTTCTGCTGTTCTGGGTTCAGGCTTTTCTTCTTTACCGACAAATGAAAGCAATGACATCGAAGAGCAATTCACACCCATACAGGGACCAGCAAAATCTGAGAGAGAGTTTTTTAAAAAACATTTTCCAACCACTGATTCGGAAATCTTCTCCGGTCAGAGGCTTTACACAGAGGGGACGTTTGCTTCTTTCATTGCTGTATCGAAAGATGACAATATCTTGACAAAGACTGCATTTAAAGAGATTCTATCACTCGATGACGATGTAAAGCAGCTCAGCATTAACAATAGTCAAGGTGTCACTTACAGCTATTCTTCTGTTTGTACACGGACGGCAGACTCGTGTTTTGGAAATGAAATTTTAAATATTATAAATCACAGTCTAGAAGCCAAAACAAGGATTTCTTACCCTACAATGAATCAGACTTTTATTGGTTTGGCTGTTGGAGGTGTCGACCTAGATCAAAATTATATTAAAAAAGCAAAGGCGATTAAACTGGATTATTATTTGCAAGAAGATAATGATGACATGAAAAATCTCAGTTTGTTGTGGCTCAAGAATTTCCTTCAAGAATTTCCAAACAAATTGAAAACTCAGAGTGGTGTTATGGTGAGTTTTTCATGCATGTCTATCTGTGAAGCTAGTCAGTTCGCAGTCAATGTGGTGCACTGCAGCCATGACCTAGTGTCTTATCAGTTTGTATCGTACCAAAGATTATGGTAAACACAACAAAAGTAACTTGCATTTATTTAATACGTTTAATATACTCAACTGTCCCAGGAGCATCACAGAAACATAATGAGGCAAAAATGACGACGAAGATGAGCAACAATTAGAGGGCTGATCAGGAACTCAATCAATGATAAATTCTGAGATAACGAGGTGTGGAGCTGGATGAACGCAGCAGGCCAAGCAGCATCAGAGGAGCAGGAAAGCTGTCATTTCGGGCCTGGACCCTTCAGAAATCCACTTGGCCTGCTGCGTTCATCCAGCTCTACACCTTGTTATTTCAGATTGTCCAGCATCGGCAGTTCCTACTAACTCTATAACAATGATAAATTCTGACGAGTGCAATGAAGGGGAATGAGGTGCTGAGGTTTAGGAAGGGAAATCCAGAGCTTGGAGCCTAGACAGCTGAAAATACTGGGTACAAAGCAGGTGCAATGTAATTCGGGGATGCTGAAGAAGCCAGAATTGGAAGAGTGCTGATGTTTGAGAGTCCTCAGGCTGAAGGAAGTTACAGAGACAGAGAATCAAAAGATCCTGGGGGGATTTAAAAAGGAGTATGAGAAGTCTAAAACTGAGAAAGTTTTCAGGTTCATGCCATTCATTGTTTAGAGACTTATGAAGGCCGATTCATTCGACCTTTGAAGGATTACTGAAGGCATTTCTGGGGGCATGTTTTTAGCTATTGGATTTCCCTGATTGGTGAGCTTCCTGTAAATGAGTTTATCTCCAAATTTGATATTATTGTTTCCACTGAAACCATTTCTGTATCTCACCCTGGTACTATGGTCATCTCAAATATGACACAAAAATACTGCCGAAGATGCAAATCTGTAATAAAAATCGTAAGTGTCTGAGAAAGTTGGCAGATTTGACAGTATTTGTGGAGTAAGTAACAGATTTAACATTTAGAGTCTTGTATGACACTTCTTCAGAATTGAAAAAATGCTGTAACTGCTGGTCATCTCCAATCCCTTAACTTCAAGGGACGCGGGTGAAAATTTATGGCAAACAATTGGCTTAGCCATTCATCATTTGTCAGATTTGCCTGGACCACATAATCCAGTACGGTGTTTTTGTCTGTAAAAATTGCTTACGGTTGCAGATTCAGTGTTAAATGCAAAACTAATCCCCAGTTTATCATTTCTACTCCTCACCAACTGCTTAACCCAATTTCCCATACTGCCTCCATTCTAAAAGCAGCTCATTGACTTCTTAATCACTAAACTGCAATCACTCTATTCAGCTATCTGTGTCACTTCTCCACCCCTTTTCGCCTAGCCCATTAGTTCAAACATTCCCCCACCCTCAACACTAAATTTGCAAATTTAGTTTCTCCTCTATCTCTCCTCATGCTGTCTCTTGGCGATGAGACCCTCATCATATTCCTACCAACGCATAACGAACCTGTGGTCCCAATGATAATTAATATTGCTATCTATTCCCTCTGACAAATACTGCCTCCCTCCTCTTCAGCTCTGTCATCATCACCACCTTCCTCGAAAAGAAATCCCTTGGCCTCTCTGCATTTGGTAAATATCCTTATCTCCAACATCTTTTTCCTCTCCCATACCATAACATTAAAATGGCCCTTACTAAAGATACAAATTTCACTCTGTATCAGTGACTACAGTAAACTCTCACTCCTTGCCCTTCTTAATCTTATCTTTAGCCTTTCACAGAGTTAACCACACAAGCAATCTCAAAGACATCTGCCCAGTCATCCAGCTGGAAGGATTATTTTTACCTGATTCTAATGAGTGCTGTTTACATTGAAATAAAGAGCCTTAAAGGCAGGGGTGGTGCAATGGCAATGTCCCTATCTTTGAGCAAGGAGTCCACTCACCTGAGTGGCATCTGCCTCAGAGTTCTATAACAACATCTCTGAACAGATTAGTTAGAAGACTAATTCAAATAGAGAGCCTTGAGTGCTCTTCTGGCAAAGTGGTCGTGTCTCTATGTCTGTGTCATAAAGCTTCAGTTCAAATCTGGTCTGCTGCAGAACTGTCATAACACAACAGTTATGGTGAAAATACTTTGAGCAGGTTGATAAAAAATGTCTTCATGTAAAGAGTCCCTGGACTCTTATGACAAGAGGATAGTATTTCTACCACTGAGCCAGGAGGCCTTGAGGTCAAGTCCTAGCTGTTCCAGAGGTATGTCATAATACATCTGAAAAATATCAACCAAATGGTATCTGAGGGGCTCTGGTCACAGAGGTAGTGCCCCTATGTTTGAGCCAGGAGGTCTGGGATTATGTCCCACCTGCCAAAGAAATGTGTAATAAAGTGGAGCCGTTTTATAACACATCCAAGCAGGTTGGTTAAAATATCTACCTCATTACTGGTGTTCCTGTGGCTCTATGGTAGTGTCCTTATCTCTGAGTGAGGAGCCCTAGTTTTAGGTCCCACCTGCTCCAGCGATACAGTCATAGAGTCATACAGCACAGAAACAGACCCTTTTGTTCACACTGACCAGGCTCCTTAAACTGAAGTCATATTTCCCTGCAGTTGGCCCATGTCCGTCTAAACCTTTCTGATCGATGTACCTGTCTAAATGTTTTTTCAATATTGTAATTGTACCCACCTCAACCATTTCCTCTTGCAGTTTGTTCCATATATCAACCACCCTCTGTTTGAAAAATTTGGCCTTCAGATCCTTTTTAAATCTTTCCCTCTCACTTTAAACCTATGCCTTCTAATTTTGGAACCCTCTACCCTGAGGAAAGACCTTGGCTATTCAACTTATCCACGCCTGTCATGATTTTGTAAACCTCTATAAGATCACCCCTAAGCCTCCTTTGCTCCAGGGAAAAAGAGCCCCAACTTATTCAGTCTCTCGTTATAACTCAAACCATCTAGTCTTGGTTACATTCTTGTAAATGTTTGCTGCACCTGTTCCAGTTTAGTAACATCCTTCCTATAGCAGGGTGAGCAGAACTGTATCCAGTATTCCAAAAGTGGCCTCACCAATGTCCTGGTACAGCCGCAACACGACATCCTGACTATCCTATTCAAAGCTCTGACCAATGAAGGCAAGTGTGCCAAACACCTTCCTCACCACCCTGTCTTGGCGTGAGGCCATTTTCAAAGAACTTGGTGCTTGAACACAATGTAGAGCCTTAAGTTTTAACTTGTTATTACTTATTCAATTTCTAATTTCTGCATATATTTTCTGATTGTTCCTGTCAGTCTGATTATTATTCTGCTCTTCACTACCCTGCAACTCTGCTCTTTTATTGTTTTGATGTTTTAAAAACTTCCTTCAATTGAACCCTCTCCAACTCTAATTATTTAAAAACATCTCTACAACCCTAGTTGTGCAATTCCCTAGAACACTGGACCCAGCATCGTTCAAATGAAGCTCTGTCTATCCCCAGTACTGGGGCCAGCTCCCCATGAATCGGAACTCACATATACCACACTAACCTCTGAGCCACACATTAACCAGTCTAATCTTATTTAATCTAGGCAAATAATCCTGAGATTGGTACCTTTATGCTTCTTTTCAATTTAGACCCCAAGCTGCTTGTAATACCTCAGCTGAACCTTTTTCCTAGCCCTACCTTTGTTGTTAATGCTTACAGCAACCACAATGACTGCATCCTTCCCATTCCATTTCAAGTTGCTCCCCAACTCAAGAGATGTCCTTAACATGGCAGCAGGTAGGCAATACAGCCTTTTGGCCACTCTGTCTTTGCTGCAGAAAATGTTATTATACCCCAAACTATGTCATGCATTATTACCACTAAATTTCTTTTTTCTTTCCTGATGTGAACAGTGCTCTGAACCACAGTACTCTGGTTAATTTACTCATTCTGCCTGCAGCCTGTGGCCTTGACCACACTGGGAGCAAGGGCCACATATCGATTGCAGAAAGGCACTGACTACTGCTCCTCCAAAGCTAAATTGTGAATCTGTGTAGCCACCTCATCCACAATGGCACCCCACTGTCCCTGACCGTGGAGCAAATCTGATGTAAATATCTAAGTGGTGTGGATTGCCTCCTGTAACAGTGTCCAGGTTTTCTCTCCCCCTCCCTGATGTGTCATAGTGTCTGCAGCTCGGACTCAAGCTCATTAGCTCTGAGCCAATTTCCTTGAGCAGCCAATATTTGTTACAGATGTGGTTACCATGGATTGCTCCAGCTTCCACCAGCTCCCACATGCCACAGCTGCTCAGGATGTTGTTTTCTGAAAGTAACATGACAGTGTTTCTGATCATTACTCACCTTTGTTCCTGAATTACAGGTTTCCTATTTCACATCAATAACAAGACAAGAAGAATTTGAAGGAACTCCGAAGAAAATTATTCCTTTGTTCTCTGTCACATATTTTCTTTCAATATTCTTTTCTATCGTATCTTGTATGAGGTAAAATTCATTTTTTCATAATTACTTATAACATGTTTTCATAGAATACATCACAGAAAAAATCAGTTGTGTTATAGGAGATTATCAAATTTATTTTCAGGTTGGACTGTGTGAGGAATAAGTTCTGGGTTGCTGCTCTTGGAGTTATATCAGCTGGATTAGCTGTACTGTCAGGATTTGGGCTGCTGTTATACTGTGGGATGAAATTTGCCATTAATACTGCCAATGCACCTTTCCTGATTCTAGGTCAGTAATATTTATTTTAAAAGTACAAGTCTGATCAAACTTCAAATGCATTTATGTAGGACCATTGGAATATATGAACATAGAAGTAGACTATTCAGCCATTATGTTACTTAATTCCAAAGACATTCCTTTGGCCCATATGCCTTAATACCTTTGAAAATTTTGAAAATACTTTGAAAATATATCTCAGATTTAAAACTTAACAACTGCCATTTGTGGAAGAGCATTCCAAAGATCTGTCCTTTGTGTATAGCAGCGCTTCCTGACATCTTTCCTGAATAGTCTGACTCTAATTCTCAGACTGGGCCCCTCATTCTAGAATTTTCAACCAGTGGAAATAGTTTACCTACTTTGTATTTTCCTACATTTTGAAGACTTAAAGCAGATCATCCCTTAACCTTCTCAATTCTAGAGAAAACAGGCCGAATTTATGTAAAATAACAAGGTGTAGAGCTGGATGAACACAGCAGGCCAAGCAGCATCAGAGGAACAGGAAAGCTGATGTTTCGGGTCTGGACCCTTCTTCAGAAAT
>JAHRHZ010000034.1:30078933-30139151 GCA_024137785.1 Ginglymostoma cirratum | reverse complement strand
GCGAAATGTCAACTTTCCTGCTCCTCTGATGCTGCTTGGCCTGCTGTGTTCATCCAGCTCTACACCTCGTTATCTCAGATTCTCCAGCATCCCTAATTTATGTAATCTCTCCTCATAACTTCATCCCGATATCCAGGTATCAGTCTTGTAAACTTACATTGTACTCCTTCTAAGGCCAATATATGCTTCCTGATGTGTGGTGCCCAGATCCACTGACAGTCCTCCAAGGATTTTGTATAACTGCAGCATAACTTCTGCATCCTTGTACTCTAGTCCTCTGGACATAAAGGGCAGCATTCCATTAGCTTTCTGGATTATGTTTTGCACGTGTTCATGACATTTTAAAGATCTATGCACCTGAACCTCCAAGTCTCCTTGAACATCCACTGTATTTAACTTCATACCATCTAGAAAGAACCCTTACTTTTTTCGTTCAAAAATGGATATTGAACTCGTACTGAGCTTATATTGAACTCCACCTGCTCCGTTTTGGCTATTCACTTAGGCTATCTATATCGATTTGTAATTTTATGCCATCATCCACTTTTCACAATGCAGCCTAACTGTGTATCATCAGCAAATTTGGATGTATGACTTTCTGTCCATTATTCAAGTCATTGATAGGAGAGGCGATCGCTTAGTGGTATTATCACAAGCCATATTTATCCAGACACCCAGGTAGTGTTCCAGGAATCCTGCTTCAAATCCCACCATTTTTTCTCAAATAATCTGGAATTAAGGGCCTAACGTAGTTGAAGTAGGAAAAGATGAGTTTTGTGGGGCAGGAGCAGACAGAAACAATGGGTCTGCCCTGGCAGTCCTGTTTGTGAATTTTGGGAAGGAGGCAGAAGCGAACTGTTTGGGATTGAGAGACTATCAGCTCGGAGGCAGTGAAGGGAGATCACCAGATGAGATGAGGTTAGTGATCATAGTGGGCACAATGGCCTGGTGGTCAATGGTGGGGTCCTAGTCCAGGGGAGATAGGAGGAGGTATCTGAGAGCTGGTGTTCAGCCCCTGCAATGTAGAAGTCAGTATGCCAGACTACCACAGCACCACGCTTATCAGCAGGCTTAGTTACAAAGTCAGGATTGGATCTGAGAGCATGGAGTGCAGTCAGTTCATGGGGAGATAGGTTGGAATGGTTGGGGGGGAGGATGCAGAGAAATTGAGGTGACCAATGTCACATCGACTGTACTCAATGAACAGGTCAAGTGCAGGTAAAAGGCCAGAGGGAGGGGTCCAGCTGGAGGGAGTGTGTTGGAGGTGGGTGAAGGGGTTTGTGGGATGTGGAGAGGACTCTTATCCAAAGAAGTGAGCATGGAGGAGAAGGCAACGGAACGCCATGTTGTGCCCGAATTTATTAAGGTGGGCACTGAGGGCTAAAACTGAGACCCTTTGCTGAGTACACAGCAATCAGCATCAGAGAGTGGAAGGTCAGAAGAGATGGTAAATACAGGACAGAAGATGGTGTTGCGGAGGGGATGAAGTCAGAGTGAAGGGGAGAGGAGGAAGGTTTCAGAGGGCTATAGGTATCTCTGAGTTGTTGCATCTTGTGTTCCTTAATGGCTGAAAGGAAAAGGAAAAGCTTCTCATTAGCCCAGCAAATGAGCCAGAGGATTAAGTGGAACAGGGGAATGGTGCAGCCCTGAGCCAGCGTGATGCGATGCTGTTGGAGAGAGAGGTTGAGAGTTTTCTTATGACTTTGTATGGTACTGAGTGTGGATCTCAGGATGCAGCAAGAACAACTGTCTGTGGAACGTTGAATATCACGGAGGTACCTGTGATCCTGAGTGGATTAGAAACACAAGGAATGAAACCTGAGTTGCAATCCATGTGGAGTGAGTCTGAGCCGGAGGCAGTCACTGACAAATGTGATGTGGCTGTGGAAATGAGTTTTAGCAAATTCCTTGTCAAACAGCAGGAGTGACAATCAAATTAATGATGACGAACAAGTAAAGAGATTGGAACAGAAATCCTATCTGAGAGAGGAGCACAACTTCTTCAAGGTGGGCATACCTGGAAGAGAGGTGGGAGTGTGATAAACACTAAACAAAAAACCAAAAGAACTACGGATACTGAAAACCAGAAACAGAAATTACCACCGATGCTAGGCTCACCAATCTGTAGTTCTCTGGCTTTCCCGTGCAGTCTCTCTTGAATCATTGCACAACATTAGCCACTTTCCAGTCTTCTAGCACCTCACCCAAGGCTGTCAATGATAAAAATATCTCTGCTTGGGATGCCACAATTTCTTCCCTGTGTTCCCACTGTTAAAATGCAGTTTCGTTTGGCAGTTAGGAAGGCAAATGCAATGTTAGTATTTATTTCAAGAGGGCTAGAATACAAGAGCAGAGATGCACTGCTGAGGCTGTACAAGGCTCTGCTCAGACTGCATTTGGAATATAGTGGGCTCTTTTGGATCCCATATCTAAGGAACAATGTGCTGGCATTGGAGGGGTTCCAGAGGAGGTTTACAAGAATAATCTCAGGACTGAATACGGACCAGTTGAGGAATCTGGATCTGTACTGAATGGAGTTTGGAAGGATGAGGGGATTCTGCTTGAAACTTACAGGATACCAAGAAGCCTGGATAGAATAGACATGGAGAAAATGCTTCCACTAGTAAAGGAGACTAGGATTAGAGGGCAGAGCTTCAAAGTGAAGGGACCATCATTTAGGATTGAGATGAGAAGGAATTTCTTCGGCCAGAGGGTGGTGAAACTATGGAACTCATTGCCACAGGAGGCTGTGGAGGCCAAGTCATTGAGTGTATTCAGAGTTTGAGTGAAGATTTGTAGTTCCGGTGCTGGCTGTAGATGTTGGTGTGTTCGCCGAGCTAGGAGGTTTGATAACGGACGTTTCATCCCCTTACTAGGTGATATCTATCCTCAGTGCTGTGGAGTCTCCTGTAAAGTGCTGTTATCTTGTGTCAGTTCAAATTTATATGGTCAGGTTTTTGATGCTTCTGGTAGGTGTCGGTTCTGGCTGTGTGTTGTAATGTTCGGTATATTGGGTCTAATTCAATGTGTTTGCTGATGGAGTCCACAGATGAATGCCAAGCCTCCAAGAATTCCCTGGCTGTCCTCTGTTTGGCTTGTCCAATGATAGTAGTGTTGTCCCAGTTGAAAGTGTGGCTTTTCTCATCTGTGTGATTGAAACCAAGGACATCTGGTCGTGTTGTTTATTTGCTAGCTGGTGTTCATGGATGCGGGTTGCTAGTTGTCTGCCTGTTTGTCCCACGTAGTGTTTTGTGCGGTCTCTGCATGGTATCTTGTGAACTACATTTGTCCAGTCCATGGTAAGTATTGGGTCTTTAACCCTAGTCAGTTGCTGTCTTAGTGTGGCTGCTGGTTTGTGTGCTGTCATGATTCCTCAGGGTCGGAGTAGTCTGGCTGTCAGTTCTGAGGTGTTTTTTACGTATGTGTGGATTTCCTGTATACGTCTGTAGTGAAGTCTCCGTTCTCTTTCTCTTCACAATCACGTCCAGGAATGGGAGTTTGTTGTTGTTTTCCTCCTGTCTTGTAAATGTGATCCCTATGAGTATGGTGTTGATGAGTTGGTGGGTGTTCTCAATTTCTGTTCTTTTCATAATTACAAAAGCGTTGTCCACGTATCTGATCCAGAGCTTGGGTTGGATCTGTGGGAGGGCTGTTTGTTCCAGTCTTTGCATGACTGCCTCAGCTATCAGTCCGGAGATGGGTGAGCCCATGGGAGTCCTACTGATCTGCTCATATATCTTGCCGTTGAATGTAAAGTGTGTTGTTAAGCATAAGTTCAGTAGTTTGAGTATGCAGTGTTTGTTGATCTGTTCCTTGTTCTGTTATCTGTTGTGTTTGTCTAGTAGGTTGGATAGGGTTTCCTTGGCTAGGTTTCTGTCAATTGATGTAAACAATCCTGTTACATCGATCGAGATCATCACTTCTTTGTCTATTTTAGTGTTCTTGATGTTGTCCAGGAATTCTTGAGTTGATTGTATGGAGTGTCTTGAACTACTGATTACTGATACAACAAAAGCTTAAACATCTTTCAACACTCACTCCCTTGACCACCAATGCTCAGTGGCAGCAGTGTGTACCATTTACAAAGTGCACTGCGTAACTCACCAAGGTTACTCTGACAGCACCTTTCAAAACCACAACCTCTGGCACGCAGACAGAGAAGGGTAGCAGGTGGGATCATTGTCACCTGTAAGTTTCCCTCAAGTCACGCACCATCCTGACTTGGAATTGTATCACTGTTGCTTCACTGTCACTGGGTCAAAATCCTGGAACTCTCTTCCTAACAGCATTTGGACCCTGTGAGGTACTCTTATTGAGAGCCAGTGCATATATGGGCCAAATGGTCTCCTTCTGTGCTGTAACTATTCCATCATTCTACGCTACAGTTCTGTGTTCTTGTTATAAACATACAAGTCCGTCATAATTCTTTAGAGGAACGAAAATCTGGCTGTTGATACCAGTTATTGAAGTTCTCAAGTCTGGAATAAAGTATATCATACTATGTCCCTGCTCAATATTTACTTGATGTTATCAAGCAGGCTTGCAAATGCCATTGAAGCTTGTAACTGTAAAGATAATGTCGCCATAGACCCAGGGGACCATACGTATGCTCTCTCATTAGAGAGAGACAACTGGTGGTGAGTGTAATCGGAGAGTCAGGTTTCAGGTGAAGAGTGAGGTTGAAAAGATAGGGTCTTTATGGTGACTTCAGCTGATGAAGGAATTGAACCTGCACAATTGGTGTCACCGACCATCCGTCCAGCCAACTGAGCTAATCAATTATACCACATTCCTATATGGAGCAGACTATAATTATAATGCAGCATTATGTCTGTATTCATTGGTAACATTGCAGGTTAGCCCTGTAGCTAGGTAGAAAGTGTAATCACAATAGTGACACTGGAATACTATCTGCATTTATTTGCAGTATTTGGATTTAATTTCTTTTGAATCTCTGAAATGTAGTTTAGAAATTGAGGGCGAGGGCTTAGTGGTATTATCGTGAGACTATTAATCCAGAGACCCAGGTAATGTTCTGGGGACCAGAGTTCAAATAGTACCATTGAAAATTTGAAATTTGAATTTGATAAAAATCTGGAAATAAGAATCTAATGATGGTCTAACGATGAAACATATTGTTGGTTGTTGAAAAAACCATCTGGATCACAAATATCCTCTAGGAAAAGAAGCTGCCACCCTTTTCTGGCCTGAGCCTGTATGTTCCTTCAGACCAACAGTAATGGGGACGACTCTCAACTGCCCTCTGGGCAATTAGGGATGGGCAATAAATGGTGGTTTAGCCAGCAACACACACATTCTGTTAATGAATACCAAAAAATTACAAAATGATAGCTTACATGTTCAGCAGGTAATAGGGAAGGCAAATGGAAAATTGACCTTATCTTCAAAGGGAATGAAGTACCAAAGTAGGGAGGTCTTTCTAAAACTGGAAAATGATGCAACCATCCCACGGAATGAACAAAAAAGAAGTTTGATGATTATTAATTTCTCATCATGCACCATTCAGATGAGAGTGTTAAATTTTAAAGACCTATATTTACAGTCATTGACTGATAATCACTGGTACACTAATTTACCTTCTCTAATTTCTTTAGGTATTGGCATAGATGATATGTTTGTTATGCTTGCCAGCTGGCAAAAGACCATGGTCATGGATGAAGTTGAAGATCGCCTTGCGGACACATACGCTGAAGCAGCTGTCTCTGTTACAATCACCACTCTAACTGATGTTTTGGCCTTTTATATTGGCATTATGACACCTTTTCGATCTGTGCAGTCATTCTGTGTTTACACAGGCACAACTGTTCTGTTTTGCTTCATTTATAACATTACATTTTTTGGAGCTGTTCTTGCACTTAATGGGAGGAGAGAAGCCAGTAACAGGCATTGGCTGACGTTTAGAAAAGTTGGAAGTGACCATGAACCAGAAGAATCTAAATGCTATGCAATGTGCTGTGTAGGTGGAGCTTACGATAGTGAGACTGGTACAGAAAAAGAACATCCAGTTTATTTCTTCTTTAAGGAATATTATGGTCCATGCCTTACAAACATTTGGACCAAGGCAATTGTGGTTGTCCTATACATTGGCTATTTGGCCATCAGTATTTATGGCTGTTTAAATATCAAAGAGGGAATTGATCTGAGAAACCTTGCCTTTGATGGTTCATATGTGATTAAATTCTATGATGATCAAAGTGCTTTTTTCTCAAAATATGGACCACGTGTTATGGTTGCTATCACTGAACCCGTGGAATATTGGGATTCCACTGTTCAGGATGAAATTGAAACCTGCATGGGCAGATTGGAAAACAACTCGTATGTTGATCCTGAATTGTCAGAGTCTTGGCTTCGTGCGTTCATTGATCTATCTAAAAAGATGTCAATAGACATACAGGAGAAAAATGCATTCATGGGAAATTTATCTACATTGTTTCAAATTGTTCCTTTATTTAAACAAGACATTAGGTTTTCAGAAAGCAAGCAACAAATTAGTGCTTCTCGCTTTTTCATTCAGACCATTAATGTCAATACTTCAGTTGCTGAGAAAAACATGCTGAATGAATTAAGAAAGCTTGCAGAGGAATGTCAAATCCCTTTGTTGGTGTATCATCCTGCATTTATCTATTTTGATCAATATCTTGTTATAGTATCCAACACAATGCAGAATGTAGTTGTCGCTGCTGGTGTAATGCTGATCGTTGCTCTACTTTTAATACCTAATCTAATGTGCTCTGTATGGGTAACATTTTCTACTGCATCAGTTTTAGTGGGTGTTGCTGGTTTTATGGCTTTTTGGAGTGTCAATTTAGATTCTATATCAATGATTAATCTGGTCATTTGTATTGGTTTTTCTGTGGACTTTTCAGCTCATATTTCGTACGCATTTGTGTCCAGTGACAGAGAAAGTGCAAATGAGCGAAGTATTGATGCATTGTATAGCCTTGGATATCCCATCATCCAGGGAGCCCTTTCAACCATCCTTGGTGTGGTTGTATTGGCTGCTGCAGCAAGTTACATATTTAGAACATTTTTTAAAATCATGTTTCTAGTCATAACATTTGGGGCCGTTCATGGCATTATACTTCTGCCTGTGTTTCTAACATTGAGTGCAAGCTGCAGAAAATCAAACACTGCAAAATCAGATAAGACAATGAACCTTTCGAAAATCCATGTCTATTCTGATGAGGCATTGGAACAAAAGATGAGAAGTGATTCAAATACAGTTTTCTAAAGGGATCAACAACTTCAGGATTAGGCTATTGAGCTCAATAAGCGCTGATTGGGTCGTTTTAGGTCGACAAGATCTCGATTGCCCCAGTTTCTCCATTCCAAATATTCCCAACATCTCAACCGTATTGAAACATCGAAACACAGAAGATAGTAGCTGGAGTAGGCCATTAGACCCCTCAAGCCTGCTCCAGTATTCAATATGTTCACAGCAGATCGTGGAACTTAATACCCTAATCCCACCCTCCCTCTCATATTTCCTAGTTCCTTTCGCCAAAATAACAATATCTACCTCCGTCATTAAAACACCTAACATTTTGACTTCAACAATTTTCTGTGATTGAGAATTCCCCACACTCATCACTCTGTGAGTTGAGAAATGTCTCCTCATCTTAGTCGTAAAGTGTTTAAACTATAACTCCTGTTTCTGGATTCACCTACCGTTGGGAACATCCTTCCTGCATCTAATCTGTCCAGTCCTTATAGAATTTTATAGGTTTCTGTGAGATGCCCCAAAATTCTTCCAAACTCCAATGAGTACAATCCTAACTTATTCAATTTCTCCTTATACACCAGTCCTTATACCCAAATACTGCTATCCTAGGAATTAATTTGATAAACCTTTTCTGCACTCCCTCTTCAGCAAGAGCATCTTTGTCCAGATAAGGAGACCAAAACTGCACAAGCACTTTCCTATCCAAGTGCATGACATTTAACATCCACCCTTGTGCCTCCTTTCTCCATACTGTCCATGGTCCCAAAACACTCCTTCTTGGTGATGCAGTGATTTACTTAAACTTATTGCAATCTAGTCTATATTCAATGCACACAATGTGGCTTCATCAACACTGGGGAGACCAAACATAAACTTGGTGACTGCTTTGCAGAACACCTCTGAACAGTTCACGAGCATGCTTTCAGACAGAGCTCTCAATTTTCTTACCATTAACATTTACTCTGGACACAGGTTGTTGAATATACAATCTGCAGGCCAGGGCGCAGTCAATGAATGAATCGTATATGGCTCGTAGACTGGTGTTCAAGATAAGAGTCAGTGACCACAATTGGCTCTGCCAGGAGCTGCAAACATAGAGTGTGCTGAATATTTTTATAAAAATTATTAAAAGAGTTATTCATTCATTGAAAATTTACTTCTGAGTTTTACATTTTATGCTGGCACAGTTTGTTTTAAAAATACAATTTTACCAAAAAATAAAACACATTATAGTAACCAATGATGTACTATAGATTTACCTATCTATACATATTTCAAAGTTTCTAAATGTTATATTTTACAATTATAAGATTTAGGAGCAGAATTAGGCCATTCAGCCCATTGAGTCTGCTCCACCATTCGATTATGGCTGGTATGTTTCTGAGCCCCATTCTGCTGCCTTCTCCTAAGTAACCCTTAGTCCTTTCTCAATCAAGAACCTATCTATCTCCATCTGAAATGCATTCAATGGCTTGGCTTCCACAGCCTTCTCTAGCAATGAGTTCCACAGATTCACTACCCTCTAGCTGACATTTCCTGTCAATTCTAAAGCACAACATAGGAACATAGAAATTAGGAGAGGAAGCAGACAATTCACCCCTTTGAGTCCACTCTGCCATTTAACATGATCATGGATGATGTTTTCCTGGTTTCAATGTCATCCTTCTGCCTGATCCCTCTAGCTCTTTATCCTGCTTTTCATAGAGTCATTCAGCACAGAAATCGACCATCAGTCCAACTCATTCATGCTGACCAAGTTTCCCAGACTAAACTAGTCCCACTTGTCTGCGTTTGGTCATATCCTTCTAAACCTTTCTTATTCGTGTACCTGTCCAAATGTCTTACATAGAAGCATAGAAGATAGGAGCAGGAGTAGGCCATTCAGTCCTTCAAGCCTGGTCCACAATTCTTTGCGATCATGGCTGATCGTCCAACTCAATAGCCTAATCCTGCTTTCTCCCCATAACCTTTGATCACATTTGCCCCAAATGCTATATCTAGTCACCTCTCGAATACATTCAATGTTTTGGCATCAACTACTTCCTGTGGTAATGAATTCCACAGGCTCGCCACTCTCTGGGTGAGAAATGTCTCCTCATTTCTGTCCTAAATTGTCTACCCCGAATCCTCATACTGTGACCCCTAGTTCTGGACAAACCCACCATTGGAAACATCCTAATAAAAACTGAATGAACTGTGGATGCTGTAAATCAGGAACAAAAACAAAGTTGCTGGAAAAGCTCAGGAGGTCTGGCAGCATCTGTGAAGAAAAATAGAGTTAATGTTTTGGGTCTGGTGACCCTTCCTCAGCTCCTCCCTGCACCACCCTGTCCAGTCCTGTCAAAACTTTGTAAGTCTCTCTGAGATCCTCCCTCATTCTTCTGAACTCCAGCGAAAACAACCCCAAACTAGTCAATCTCTCCTCATACGTCAGCCCTGCCTTCCCTGGAATCAGCCTGGTAAACCGTTCTTGCATTATCTCGAGAGCAAGAGCATCCTTCCTCAGAAAAGGAGACAAAACTTGCACACAATATTCCAGGTGTGGTCTCACCAAGGCCCTGTACAACTGCAACAATATGTCCCTGCTCCTGTACTCACATCATCTCACAATGAAGGGCAACAAACTATTTGCCTTTTTTACCGCCTGTTGCACCTGCATGCTTACCTTCAGCGACTGGTGCACAAAGACATCGAGATCCCACTGCACACTCCCCTCTCCAATTTCACAGCCATTCAGGTAGCAATCTGCCTTCTTGCTTTTGCTTCCGATGTGAATAATCTCACATTTATCCAAATTATACTGCATCTGCTGTTGATTTGCCCACTCATCTAACCTGGCAAGATCATGCTGAAGGATCTCTGTATCGTTGTCATAGTTTACCCTCTCCTCCAACTTGGTATCATCTGCAAACTTCGAGAAGTTACACTTTGTTCCCTCATCCAAATCATTAATATATATTGTGAATACCTGGGGTCCCAGCACTGATCCCTGTGGCACCCCACTAGTTACTGCCTGCCAATTTGAAAAGGACCCTTTAATTCCTACTCTTTGTTTCCTCTCTGCCAACCAGTTTCCTTTCCATCTCAATACACTTCCCCAATCCTATATGCTTTAATCTTGCACATTAATCTCTTATGTGGGACTTTGTCAAATTCTTCCTGAGAGTCCAAATATACTACATCCACTGGCACCCCCTTGTTCAACTCTACCAGTTACATCTTCATAGATTTCCACCAGATTTGTTTTGCATGATTTCCCCTTCATAAATCCATGCTGACTCTGTCTGATCTTGCCACTGCTTTCTGAATACTCTGCGATAAAATCCCTGGCAACGGATTTGAGAACTTTCCCCACTACCAATGTTAGGCTCACTGGCTGATAATTTCCTGTTTTCTCTCTACCTCTCTTTTTGAATATTGGAGTGACATTAGCGACACTACAATCTGCAGGGACAGTTCCAGAGTCTGTAGAATCCTGGAAGATGACCACCAATGCATTCACTATTTCTAGAGCTACTTCCTTAAGTACTCTGGTTTGAAGATTTTCAGGCCCTGGGGTTATATTGGCCTATGATCCCAACAATTTTCCCAGCACTATTTCTCTACTTATATTGATCTCACTCAGTTCTTCCCTCTCACTGAAACTTGCATTCTCCAACATTTCTGCTGTCTGATTTGTGTCCTCTTTTGTGAAGACAGAGCCAAACTATGTGTTCAGTTCCTCAGCCATTTCTTTTGTCCCCTATTATACATTCCCCCATTTCTGTCTGTAGGGGACCTACATTTGTCTTTACCAACCTCTTTCTCTTCACATACCTGTAGAAACCGTAGTTCCATAGCTACACTGGCCCTAAACCCCACCTCTTCCTCTGTTACATTGATGACTATATCGGCGCCGCCTCGTGCTCCCACGAGGAGCTCGAACAGTTCATCCACTTCACCAACACCTTCCACCCCAACCTTAAGTTCACCTGGACCATCTCTGATACCTCTCCCTCCTTCCTGGACGTCTCTATTTCCATCTCTGGCAACCACCTGGAAACCAAAATCCATTTCATCCTTCCATGTCCAATGTTGTGTTCCAAGGACGTCACTTCTGCCTTCGCGAATTCAGTTTTTGCTAAACTTACAGCCAGCTTTGCCTCCTGTAGTTTTCAACAGGTCTGGCAAATGCACCATGTGATCTTTCCATGAATGGCTAAAGATCACTAAATCACCTATATAGACGGCACAATTAGTCAACTCCGCCACATCACTGTTCATAAATCTTCGAAATACAGCTGGTGCATTCTTCATTCCAAAGGGCACTACTTTAAATTGAGACAGCCCATTTGGGGTTACAAACACAGAAACTTCTTTTGCTCTCTCTGACAAAGATACTTGCCAGTAACCATGAAGTAAGTCTAACTTTGTGATGTAAATGGCTTGTCCAACTATTTCCACACAGTTCTCCAGCCTTGGAATTAGATAGGAGTCCAATTTAGTTTGGTGTTGACCTTCCGATAATCCACACAGAATTGCTGAGTACCATCAGGTTTGGGAACCAACATGATCGGCGAACTCCACGCGCTTTGACTCAGTTCAATGAGGTCTTCTTGGAGGATCACTTCCACTTCCTTCTGTACATGTGTGGGTTTGAGAGCATGAAGCCTGTAGGGGTGTTGTTTTATTGGAACAGCATTCCCTACTTCAACCTCATGTATTATAACGTTAGTCCTCCCCATTCTATTCCTGCATATGTCCTCAAATTGCTGCAACAAGCCTTTCAATTCAGTCCTCCGTTCCTGAGACAGATAGCTCACTATCCTACCCCATTCTCCAAGGACCTCCTCATTATTTAACTTATTTTGAGGTGCATCAAAATCCAAACCCTCTCTGGATTTGATTCCTTATTCTGAGGGACAGTAACTCTAATACCTGTTTCTCTGGTTTCCTGTCCCTGTCATTTTAAAGTTTCGGCATATTCACATGACATACCTGATAAAGTTCTTTCTCATCTGGCTTCTTTACCAGATAATTCAACTCACTCAACTTCTTCTCAATCTGATACGGACCGCTAAACCTTGCTTTGAGGGGATCTCCTACCACTGGTAACAGCACCAATACTTTATCCCCATGGGCAAACATCCAAGTTTTAGATTTCTTATCTGCTTCTTGCTTCATTAGATGCTGTGCCATCTTCAGATGTTTTCTAGCTAATTCACCTACTCTGCTTAATCTTTCTGTCAGCTCAGATACATAATCCAACTGTGAGATCTCAGACTTCAGACCTATCAACTTTTCCTTAATAACCTTCAAAGGCCCTCTTAATTTGTGTCCAAATATCAACTCAAATGGAGCAAACTGAGTCAATTTATTTGGGGTATCTCTAAAGGCCAATAATTTAAATGGGATACCTTTAGCCCAATCATTTGGGTAATCCTGACAATAAGCCCTCAACATGGTCTTTAGGCCATCTTTCCAATTCTCCCTGGGATGCATGATGGTACACACTTGATATAAAATGTTGGATGCTTAAACTGTCCATGACCTCCTTAAATAGTTTGACAGTAAAATTGGATCCTTGATCTGATGAATCTCCCTGAGTAATCCATAAAGGGTAAAGAAAACAAGCAACTCATCCACAACCATTTTTGCCTTGACATCAGTAATGGAATTTCCTCTGGATATCTGGTAGACACATCCATTATGGTTACCAAATATTGGTTTCTACTTCTGGTTTGTGGGAGGGGACCTGCAAAGTAATTATAACCCATTTGAAAGGTTCTTCAAATGCGGGAATTGGCATTAAAGGTGTTGGTTTGATTACTGCCTGCGGTTTTCCTACCATTTGACACATATGACAGGTACAGCAATGTTCAACCACATCCTTACATAATCCAGGACAATAGAAATGCTTTTGTATCTTAGCCTGAGTCTTCCTCACTCCTGGATGACCTCCTACTGAAAATCTGTATTCTACCTGCAATACTTCCTGTCTATATGCTACCGGCAACACAATCTTGTGCACTTCTGGCTATTTCTGCTCTGCACTAAGCTGCCACGGTTTCCATTTTTGCCTTAGGATTCTATCCTTCAAGTAATAACATTCGGGAATACTTTCTGATTCCTTTTCCAATTGGCTTTTATGATATGAACTTTTTATTGTCTCATCTTTTTGTTGCAACTCCATTAGTCTTTCAGAACTAAACACCTTTACCTCATCCTCCACCTTTTCAAATTTTTCCTTTACCATTTCGTCAAACAGGGTGTCAGCTAACTGCATCTCAACTCCTTTGTTTCTATATTTGGTTTATCCTCCTTGCTTTAACTAATGACTGTGGGATCTTGTTACCACACAGTCTGGAAAAAAATTCTGGGGTATTTTTCTTTTAACTCCTCAATTCCCTGTTTTTCCTTTGACTTCTCCACCACAAGGGGCATTGCTCCCATCTTTGATCCTGCTAGGTCATTTCCAGGAACAAACTGTATTCCTGGAATTCACACGCTTTCAATCACTCAAAGTTTCACTTCCTCAGTCTTGATTGGACTTTCCAGCCTTATCTTACACAGGGGAATGCTAAACCTTTCTCCACTTATTCCACAGATTATCACTCTCTCAGGTAACTTCTCAGAAGACTTTCATCTCGTACTATTAGGGACTGGTTAGCTCCAGTATCTCTCAACATTTTAACTTCTTTACCTTCTCCCCCTGTTCTTCCTGAGTAAACTTTACCCACAGAGATGAAGTCTTTGTCGAGATCAGGCACCATCTCACTATCCATCCTGTGACTAGGCTGTGCACTCTCCTCAACTTCTTTTGGGATTTCCTTCACTGCCTCAACTACTCCCACTGGTTCAGCCTTTTCTTTTACCACATCCTTCTTCCTAGTGCCTTTCTTAAACCACAGGTACTGTGACTTTATGTGTCCCATTCTATTACAGTGAAAATACCTGAGGTCTTTTGCCTCCTTTTCACCCTCTTGGGTTTCTTTTTCACATGTGGTAGATTGTTCCCAGTGTGATCTACTTTTTGTTTTTCATTGAAGGATCTTCCTTTTCCCCAATTTCTAGTGCTTACAGGGTGGAGCTGCCGGTGTTGGACTGGGGTGGACAAGGTCAGAAATCACGTGACAACAGGTTCTCACCCAACAGGTTTATTTGGAGTCCTCCAAGGCGGACTTTGGGAAATACAGTGCAGAGTTGCGGAGCAGAGGCTGATAGCCAAGTTCGGTACCCATGACGATGGCCTCAACCGGGATCTTGGTTTCATGTCGCACTACAAGTGGCCCCACCACACTATACAATCTCACACATGCATACATACACACACACTCACTTACACAAACACACTTGCGCGCGCACACACACACACACACACACACCCACAC
This sequence comes from Ginglymostoma cirratum, assembly GCA_024137785.1. NCBI lineage: Eukaryota > Metazoa > Chordata > Chondrichthyes > Orectolobiformes > Ginglymostomatidae > Ginglymostoma > Ginglymostoma cirratum. The sequence continues at coordinate 30,124,538 of JAHRHZ010000034.1, read as the reverse complement.
ACACACTTTCACAAAGATCCTCTGTCATACACATACTCTCTCCCTCTCTCACACATACACATACACACACACGTGTAAATCTATAGGGTGAATTGTATTTGCAGATACATTCTATGTTTTTCAAGAAGCACACAATCTATAAATAGGCAGTTATGTGGCAATTCATAAATTCCTACTTTAGAAATAAAACCAGTCTGACTCCAAACCAAAACACAAACAGATTCTAAACAAGGCCTCACACCTAACATGCATTGTCTAACCTAAAATGTCACCTCTTCTTTACACCAGTAAAACCTTTATTTCTCTCAGGACAGTGACTTCAAAGGAATTTGGGAATTTACAGATACATATTAGTCAATTAAAACCTTCTAAGTGATTAAAGTTTTAACAACATTGTAGGTTTGTTTAGTACATCCTCATCAGTGGTGTGACCCTTTGATCCTTTAGTTACAAATTCTGTGTCTGATACTCTCTCTCTCACTAACCCCTGAAAAAGGCATAAAACTCTGAAAGCTTGTGTTTACAAATAAACCTGTTATGTGATTTCTAACCTATTCCTTACGGAGTTAAATTGCTGTCAAAAGCTATAGTTCGATTTATGCACTAATGAGTATTCACCTGCCACCTCAGCGGCTCTTCTGACTGTTTGAACTTAAGAAGAGTTCTTATCATTTCTAGAAGTAAGTTTTGAAGTGAAGCAGAATAATCACTCTAAGATCCTAATATGTCTTTTTAATCTTTAATTCTCTTACCTATCGATCAAAGATGCTACGTTTAATTCTTTCAAACTCGACATAACTCTGACCTGGTTCCTACCTTATATTTCTGAACCGTTGTCTATTTGCTTCTGGTACCAATTCATAGGCACTCAAAATAGCTTGTTTCACTTTTTCATAGTCTCTTGACACCTCACTGACAGCGCTGCAAACACCTCACTAGCCCTGCCAACCAACTTGGGCTGAATTAATATTACCCATACAATCTGCCAAGCCAATTTCTCAAATGTAATAAAACAGAGCTTCTACATCTTTTTCATCAAATTTTGCTAATGCTTGGACATATATGTACATATCTCTACCAGGCTGTTGGTTACAATGAGTTTGCTCATCCTCACTTCTGTCTTGTACTTTTCCCTCTGCGATTTGAAGTCTTTTTGCTTCTAGTTCCAACTTCATCTTTTCCAATGAAAACAGTTGTTTTTACTTTTCCTCTGATTTTAACTGTAAATCAAATTGTTTCAATTCCCTTTCATTCTCCAACCCCAGATGTCTTATTTGCAATTTTTTTTCTAGCTCCCTGCAGTTTCCTATTTCTCTGGTATACCTAAATTAATTAATTAATTAATTTAATTAATTCCTTTACAATTTCAGCTTTCCTCTTGTCCCTAGTTAAACCAAACTCTAGCCTGTTTGCTAATTCTAAAATTATATCCTTTCACTGTTTTCCTCAACTTTCTTGGTAAATTTGGGAAGCATCCTCAATGTCCAGAACCTCTTTAGCAATGTTAAGAGCCATTTTTCCCATTTTTGATTTAACCAACCACCAAAATCAAACAGATTTTTCACACCTAAGTTTCATTTAAAGATCTAGGACACTAATCCTCAAGTCTGTTTAAATCTGTGCAAATCCATTCAGTCTATTTTAGCCAACTCCTTTCTTAGTCCTGCATAATTACCTTTGCTCAACTCGTAAACTCTTACATGTGACTCTGTCTTCACTCTTTCAATCTGCATTTGAATTATGTTACATCATAATGTGATTCCAATACAGCAGTAGCCAAGGTGTCAATATAAAAGATCTATGCTGCACACCCTCTGACATTATTTTTAATTTTCATTAGATGTGCTGCCCAGGACTGCTCATAGTATTCCAGCTTTTACAGAGCTGCAGCATGACTTCTAAATCTTTGCAATTTGTTCCTTTGGATACAAAAGTCAGCATTCCATTCGTCTTTGTGATTATTGATGTACCTGTCTGTGACATTTTTATGATTTATTTATCAGGTCCTCTCAACGTCTTTGGACCTCCACTGCTTCCATCTTAATTCAGTAAGTATTCTGATATTTCTTGTGGTTCAAAGTGGACGATTTCAGACTAGTTTACCTTGAAATCCAGCTGCCACAGTTTTGTCCATTCATTAAACTGATTAACATTTTTATGTTCATATTCTTTCAATGCTGCCCTTTCTTTTTGTCCTCTGTTAATTTGAATATATGGCTCTATATCACAGCAATTAATTCATTTATGAATACAACAAATGATCAGGGTCTCAGCCAACACAGATATTTGTGGAACACTACATTGTTATTTCCTGCCAATTTGAGTTCTTGCCCTTTATTTCAATGCCCTATTTCTGGCTGCTCAATGACTGGCCCTCAATTCTGTCAGTTTGACTTTAGTTAACAGTATCTTACGAGGGAATTTGTCAAGTGCCTTCCGAAAATCCATTTCAATAACATCCACAGACTTTACCCAATATATTACTTATCTCTTCAAAAATAGCAGGAGCTGTATACTTGACAGTCTTTACTCAGCGAAAATGCTTTGAAATTTAGATTATAATCAATCAAAATGATATCTTTCCACCCAGTCAGAAGAGGCTTCAGTCGAAGCAGAAACCTTCCAGAACTACATTGAACATTTGTTTGTGAGATCTGACTAGGGAACGAATATTGATACCAGATAATATTAATCCAACTGCAAAAGACGCATCCGCTGATGGATACTTCGTGCAGAGGTTTTTGGATGTTGGTTTTTCCATCTCATGTCTGGGAAAGTTGGATGGGAACTCACCTGCATTACAGATCTAGTTCTGTTAGAGTGCTATAGGTTTCTCTGAGGCACCAGTCATTCTTCTAAACTGGAGTGAACATGGTCTAATCTGATCCACACTCTTAATTTGTGAGTCCTACCATTCCAGGAATCAGTCTGGTAAACCTTTTTTGCCACCCCTCCATACCAAAGCATCCTACCTCAGATAAGGAAAATGAAACTGCACACAGTACTTCAGATGTGGTCACACCAAGGGCCTGTACAATTGCAGCAAGACATCCCTGCTCCTGTACTCAAATCCATTTGTTATGAAGGCCAACATACCATCTTACTTCTTTATCGCTATTTTATCTACACGCTTACTTTCAGTGACCAGTGTGCAAGGACATTCAAGTCTTGTTGCACCTCCCTCTTTCCCAAACCAATATCATTCAGATAATAATCTGCCTTCCTGTTTTTGCTACCAAAGTAAACAACCTCACGTTTATCCACATTATACTTAATCTTTTTTTCTTTATTCATTAATGGAGTGAGGACGTCACTGGCAAGGCAGCATTTATTGCCCATCCCTAATTGCCCAGAGGGCAGTTCAGAGTCAACCACATTGTTGTGGATCTGGAGTCACATGTAGGCCAGACCAGGTATGGATAGCAGTTTCCTTCCCTAAAGGACATTAGTGAACGAGGTGGGTTTTTCTGACAATCAACAATGGATTCATGGTCATCATTAGATTCTTAATTCCAGATATTTTTATTGAATTCAAATTCCACCATCTGCTGTGGTGAGATTCGAACCCAGGTCCTCAGAATGTTTTCCAGGTCTCTGGATAAACAGTCCAGTGATAATACCACTAGGCCATTGCCATGCATTTGCCCCCCTCATTGACTTCTTCAAAATGTGCTCAGCATCACTGCATCTTCCTCACAACTTACTCTCTCACCCAGCTTCATGTCTTCTGTAAATTTGGAGATATTACCGTTGGTATAATCATCTAAATCATTAACATATATTGTGAATAGCTGGGTGTAAGCACTGATACCTATTACATATCAGACTGGTCACTGCCTGCCATTCAGAAAATGACCTGTTTATTCCTACTCTTTGTTTCATGTCTGCCAGCCAGTTCTCTATATTAATTATAGTTTAAAAGTAAGGGTTTGCCCATTTAAGACACTGATGAAGAAATATCTTTTCCTCTCTCAGAGGAAGTCTTTGGAATTCCCTTCCTCAAAACGCAGTGGGATCTGAAAGTTTAAATGTTTTTAAGGCAGAGGTAGCTAGAGTCAAGTTTTGATGAAGGGGCACTGGATTTGAAACATTAACTCTGCTTTTCTCTGCATAGATGCTGCCAGGCCTGTTGAGTTTCTCCAACATTTTCTGATTTTTGTTTCAGATTTCCAGCATCTCAGGTTCATTGTTTTTATTGTTGATAGATTGTTGATTACCAAGGTGGGAGTGCAGGTGTGGGGGCAAAATTATCAGGGACAAGCAGGAATATAGAATTAAGATTAAAACCAGATCAGTCATGATCTTACTGAATGGCAGTGCAGACTCCAAGGGCTGAGTGGCCTACTCTTGGTCCTTGTTTGCACATTCATAATTTTCCTTCACCTTTTAGGTATCCAAACACCTTTACTGCTTTAACAAGGGCCATCTCTCCATTGTGAGGTGAGAATGGGGATGATTGCTGATGATTGCACAATGTTCAATACCATTCATTTCTCTCCAGATACTGATGTAGTCCATGTCTGAATGCAGCAAGACCTAGATAACAGCCTGTGGCTTGTTTGTTCCATTTGCTTTTCTTTTCATTTATTTCGTTTTCTCTCCTCTTTTTTTAATCTCTTTTATTTCATTTTACTTACCTCTTGGTGAAGAGCTGGTTTGCAGCAACAGCAGCAGCATGTGAATACAATGAGTACTCAAGTAGGCCCAGCAGGGCGGACTCATGGCGACGGCATCGGAGGCGGATTTTGGTTCCCGCTGCCTTCTGCAACGACAAGGCGGTCCTAGTGCCGACACATGGCCTACGGCGGAGGCAGGTTTCGGTTGTTGATGGCGCTCCTGTCCAACGCAGATTCATGGAGGTGGCGGCGAAGGTGATCTTAGGCCCAGTACGAGACCCTGCGGTATCAGCAGCAGCTACATTGGTGAGGTGGGCCCGAAGCAGACCTATGGTGGCAGCGGTATCGAGTTTGGATCAATGCAGTACCCACCTGCATTGGTGGCATCAGCACTGGTGAAGTCCCGCAAGGACTCATCATGGCAAAGGTGTCAGTAGAGGCGACATCAAACAACACTTTTCACTGGTGTTTTGTAACAAGAATAACTTGATAATATATAAATCAAATCAAATAAATCAATAATATTCAGGTTTGAGCTGACTGGTAGGAAATAACATTCACACCATCTAAGTGCCACGCAATAAATATCTCAAGCAACAGAGAATCCAATCAACCAACGCCTTGACATTCAATGGAATTACCATCACTAACCCCGCCCTTCCTTCCCACACTTGCAATATACTGGGAATTACCATTGACCAGAAACTGAAGTGGGACAGCAATATAAATACTGCTGCTATAGGAACAGGCCAGAGGCTGGGAATTCTGTTGTGAGTAATCCATATCCTAGCTGCTTGCAACCTGCCCACCAACTACAAAGCACAGTCAGGAGTGTAGTTAAATACATTCCAATTGCCTGGACTAGTGAGCTCTTCTCAAGAGTCTCCACACAGAGTCTCTACGATTCTACAATCTCCACACCATCCAGTACAAAGCAGCTCATTTGACTCGTGATCCATCTGACACACTCAACATTCACGCCCTCCACCAATGGTGCATGCTGGCAGGTATGAGCACGATTTACAACGTGTACTGCAACAACTCACGAAGCCTATTTAGGCAGATCCTTCAAATTCATGACCTCTACCATCAGGGAGGTAAAGGCTTGCAGATGAATGAGGACTTATCAGCCTGTAAATTCCCTGCCGAGCCACATACCATCATGATCTGGGACTGAGATAACAAGGTGTAGAGCTGGATGAACGCAGCAGGCCAAGCAGCATCAGAGGAACAGGAAAGCTGACGTTTCGGGCCTAGACCCTTCTTCAGAAATGGGGGAGGGGAAGAGGGTTCTGAAATAAATAGGAAGAGAGGGGGAGGCGGATAGAAGATGGATAAAGGAGAAGATAGGTGGAGAGGAGACAGACAGGTCAAAGAGGCTGGGATGGACCCAGTAAAGGTGAGTGTAGGTGGGGAGTTAGGGAGGGGATAGGTTGGTCCAGGGAGGATGGACAGGTCAAGGAGGCGGGATGAGGCTAGTAGGTAGGAGATGGGGGTGAGGCTTGAGGTGGGAGGAGGGGATAGGTGGGAGGAAGGGCAGGTTAGGGAGGCAGGGACAGGCTGGGCTGGTTTTGGGATGCGGTAGGGGGAGGAGAGATTTTGAAGCTTGCGAAGTCCACATTGATACCATTGGGCTGCAACCTTCGGGTGGCATCGTTGTAGCACTGCAAGAGGCCCAGGATGGACATGTCATCTGAGGAATGGGAGGGAGAGTTGAAATGGTTCGCGACTGGGAGGTGCAGTTGTTTAGTGCGAACCGAGCATAGGTGTTCTGCAGTGCAGTCCCCAAGCTTCCGCTTGGTTTCCCCGATGTAGAGGAGGCCACAACTGGAACAGCGGATGCAGTATACCACATTAGCAGATGTGCAGGTGAACATCCGCTTGATGTGGAAAGTCTTCTTGGGGCCTGGGATGGGGGTGAAGGGGGAGGTGTAGGGGCAGGTGTAGCACTTCCTCCGGTTGCAGGGAAAAGTGCCAGGTGTGGTGGGGCTGGAGGGGAGTGTGGAGCGGACAAGGGAGTCCCGGAAAGAGTGATCCCTCCGGAAAGCAGATAAGGGTGGGGAGGGAAAAAATGTCTTTGGTGGTGGGGTCGGATTGCTGATGGCGGAAGTGTCGGAGGATGATGCATTGGATCCGGAGGTTGGTGGGGTGGTCCGTGAGGATGAGGGGGATTCTGTTTTGGTTATTATTGCGGGGAGGGGGCGTGAGGGATGAGTTGCAGGAAATGCAGGAGACTCAGTCAAGGGCGTTCTCGACCACTGAGGGGGGGAAGTTGCGGTCCTTGAAAAACGAGGACATCTGAGATGTTCGGGAGTGGAATGCCTCATCCTGGGAGCAGATGCTGTGGAGGTAAAGGAATTGGGAATAGGGGATGGCATTTTTGCAGGAAGGTGGGTGGGAGGAGGTGTATTCTAGGTAGCTGTGGGAGTCAGTGGGCTTGAAATGGATATCGGTTTCCAGGTGGCTACCAGAGATGGAAACAGAGGTACAGGAAGGAGAGACAGGTATCAGAGATGGTCCAGGTGAACTTAAGGTTGGGGTGGAAGGTGTTGGTGAAGTGGATGAACTGTTCCAGCTCCTGGTGGGAGCACCAGGCGGCGCCCATGCAGTCATCAATGTAACGGAGCAAGAGGTGGGGTTTCGGGCCAGTGTGGGTACGGATCTGGGACTGTATGGCTGTTTCTCTGCTGCTGCTAGTTCTCAATTCTTGAATTCCCTCATCAATGATATTTTTGAGTCATGCCCTTGGCAAAGTCCGAAAAATCAGCCTAATGTCTCACAAACCCCGCAGCCTTAGCTTATCACACTTCCTCAACCTTTGATTCCAGGACAGCATGACCGAATCCTTCCCCTAATGTTTCAGACATCAGTACTCATGAAACAGGCTTGTTTAATTATTAAACTACTGATCCCTGGCTGAACAGACGAGAACATCTAACAACTAAAACAGGAACGTCTCCAAGTAACGGGCGGAAGGCAATCTGCAATAGTTGTTTCGGAAAGAAACGTATCAGAAGCACCGATAAAGAGTTCTTACTGTGTGATTTCATTTCAGCAGCTCAGTGAAGAAGCAGCATCCAGCCTTTTTTTCCCTTAAACACTGGACTTTACAGAGGTGAAAGGTTTTGGAATCAGGTTTTGTTTCACCGCTGTATCTATCACCATGACTCGGTGCCAGACAGATTGCGTCGAGAAACCTCTCTGCCAGGCTTTTCGTAAACTTGGAATCCTCGTGAGTAAATATGCCTGGTACTTTCTCACGTTTCCTCTGATACTTTCTGCTGTTCTGGGTTCAGGCTTTTACTTCTTACCGACAAATGAAAGCAATGACCTCGAAGAGCAATTCACACCCATACAGGGACCAGCAAAATCTGAGAGAGAGTTTTTTAAAAAACATTTTCCAACCACTGATTCGGAAATCTTCTCCGGTCAGAGGCTTTACACAGAGGGCACGTTTGCTTCTTTCATTGCTGTATCGAAAGATGACAATATCTTGACAAAGACTGCATTTAAAGAGATTCTATCACTTGATGACGATGTAAAGCAGCTCAGCATTAACAACAGTCAAGGTGTCACTTACAGCTATTCTTCTCTTTGTACACGGATGGCAGACTCGTGTTTTGGAAATGAAATTTTAAATATTATAAATCACAGTCTAGAAACCAACACGAGGATTTCTTACCCTACAATGAATCAGACTTTTATTGGTTTGGCTGTTGGAGGTGTCGACCTAGATCGAAGTTATGTTAAAAAAGCAAAGGCGATTAAACTGGATTATTATTTGCAAGAAGATAATGATGACATGAAAAATCTCAGGTTGTTGTGGCTCAAGAATTTCCTTCAAGTTTTTCCAAACAAACTGAAGAATGGGAAAAGCATTATGGTGAGTTTTTCATGTGCATCTATTTCTGGAAGTGTTTTCAGAAGCATTATAAAGCAAAAATGGCATGATGAAGATGAGAAGCAATTAGAGGGCTGACCAGGAACTAAATCAATGATAAATTTTGAAAAGTGTAATAAAGGGGAATGAGGAAATCCACAGTTTGGAGCCTAGACAGGTGAAAACACTGTCTAGACAGGTGAAAAATGCAGGAGCAATTTAATTCAGGGATGTTGGACCAGCCTGAATTAGAAGAGTGCTGATGTTTGAGAGAGTTGTAGGGCTGGAGGAGGTTACAGACACAGAGAAGGAAGAGACCATTGAAGGATTTAAATAGAAGTAAGAGAATTCTAAAACTGAGAAAGTTTTCAGGTTCACTCCATTCGTTGTTTGGAGGCCTAGGAAGGCACATTCAGTGGACTGTGGAAGGATTACTGAAGGCATGTCTGTGAAGGCCCCAGGCAAGTTTTTCAAATGATTGACATGAATCAAGGACGGGCATTCATGTTTCCCTCACCACAGGTGCACATGTGTTTTCCCAGAATGCTTTCATCAATTTAATTCATGACCTCCAATTTAGCTATTTGATTTCTTAGCCTGATTTCCCCGATTGGTGAGCTTCCAATGAATGTGAGTTCATCTCCAACTTTAAACTTTTGTCCCCATTACTGTATCTCACCCTGGTACTGTGGTCATCTCAAATATTAGCAAAATACCGCTGATGCTGCAAATCTGAAATAAAAATAGAAAGTGTTTGAGAGACTCAGCAGGTTTGGCAGTATCTGTGGAGAGAGTAACAGACTTAACACTTTGAGTCCAGTATGACTCTTCTTCAGAATAGAAGAAAGCTGAAAATGCTGGTCATCTCCACTCACTTCATTTTAAGGAATGTGGGTGAACATTTATGGCAAACAATTGGCTTAGCCATTCATCATTTGTCAGATTTTCCTGGACCACATAATCCAGTACTGTGTTTTTCTCTGTAAAAATTCCTGGCAATTGCAGAATCAGTGTTAAATACAAAATTAATCTTCAGTTAATCATTTCCACTCCTCACCATCTGCTTAACCCAATTTCCCATACTGCCTGCATTCTAAAAGCAGCTCATTGACTTTTTAGTCACTAAACTGTAATCATTCTATTCTGCTGCCAGTGTCATTTCTCCACCTCTTTTCGCCTAGCCAGCTAGTTCACCTGGATCAGGTACTAATCGTGAGATTATTACCTTTGTACTTCCTTTGAAATTTTGTCCCCAAACTGCTCATAATCCCACAGCTGAACCTTTTTCCAAGGCCAACCTTTGTCATCAATGCCTACCTCAACCACAACAAGTGGATCCTTCCACTTCCATTCCATGTCCTTCCCCATCCCAAAAGAGATGTCATGAACATGGTGGCAGGTCGGCAACACAGTGTTCAGCACCCTCTGACTTTGTTGCAGAGAACAGTATCTGTTCTCCTAACAAAACTATCTGCTCCCGCTACTCCATTTCTCTTTTCTTCCCCTATTTAAATGGTGCTCTGAACCACAGTGCTGTGGTTAATTTACTCAACCTGCCTACAGCTTGTGCCCTTGACCACACTGGGAGCGAGGACCACGTGGCTACTGGAGAAAGGCGCTACTTGAGGACCCTACAAAGCTAAATTGTGGATTGGTGTAGCCATCTCATCCACAGTGATACCCTACTGTCCCTGACCAAGGAGCAAATCTGATGAAAGTAATCTAAGCGGTGTGGACTGCCTCCTGTAACAGTGTCCGGGTTTTCTCTCCTATTCCCTGATGTGTTGCAGTGTCTGCAGCTCGGACTCCAGCTCATTAGCTTTGAGCCGATTTCCTTGAGCAGCCAATATTTGTTACAGATGTGGTTACCATGGATTGCTCCAGCTTCTACCAGCTCCCACCTACCGCAGCTGCTCAGGATGTTGTTTTCTGAAAATAACATGACAGTGTTTCTGATCATTCCTAACTTTTGTTCCTGAATTACAGGTTTCCTATTTCACATCAATATCAAGACAAGAAGAATTTGAAGGGACTTCGAAGAAAATTATTCCTTTGTTCTCTGTCACATATTTTCTTTCAATATTCTTTTCTGTCACCTCGTGTATGAGGTAACATTTATTTTTTCATAATTATTTATAACATGCTTTCATAGAATACATCACAGAAAAAAATCAGTTGTGTTATAGGAGATTCTGAACTTTATTTACAGGTTGGACTGTGTGAGAAATAAGGTATGGGTTGCTGCTCTTGGAGTTATCTCGGCTGGATTAGCTGTACTGTCAGGATTTGGACTGCTGTTATACTGTGGGATGAAATTTGCCATCAATACCGCCAACGCACCTTTTCTGATTCTGGGTCAGTAATACTTACTTTACAAATACAAGTTTGATCAAATTTCAAACGATTTTACAGAGGACCATAGGAACAGGAATAGGCCATTCAACCCTTTGAGCTTGTTCTGCCATTCAATGCGATCATGGCCGATCTGTGGCCAAATTCCATACACCTGCCTTTGGCCCATTTCCCTTGATACCTTTTAATAAAGGTTCATGTTAGACTCAAAATTAAGAACTGATCCCACATCCACTGCTGTTTGTGGATGAGAGTTTCAAACATGTATCACCTTTTCTGTATAGAAGTGTTGCCCACCATCTTGCCTGAACATCCTGGCTGTAATTCTCAGACTATGCCCCTTAGTACTCAAACCCTTAACTCGTGGAAATAGTCTTATTTTATCCACCCTATCTTTTCTTGTTAATATCTTGAGGACTTCAATTAGGTTGGGTCTTAACCTTCTAAATTCTAGAGAAAACAGGCCTAATTTGTATAATCTGATCTCTTAACCTAACCCCTGAAGTCCAAGTATCATTCTTGTAAACCTACATTGTACTTCCTCCAAGTCCAGTATAGCCTTCATTAGGTGTGGTACCTAGATCTGCAGACGGTACTCCAAGTAGGTTCTAAACAGGGAGTTGTGTATAATTGCAGCATAACTTCTGTATCCCTATACTCCAGATCTCTAGATGTAAAGGCCAACATTTCCTTCACTTTCTGGATTATTTTCTGAACCTGTTTATGATATTTTAAAAATTGATATATCTGAATGCACAAGTCTCTTGGGCATCCACTGTATTTAACTTCATATCATCGAGAAAGTACCCTGATCTTTCCTTTGGTCCAAAATTGATAACATCACACCTCCTTAAATTGAATTCCATTTGCCAAAGGTTTGCCCATTCACCTATTCTATTTTGTATCTTTGTAATTTTGTGCTATCATCCTCACTGTCTACAACGCAGCCTAACATTATGTCATCGGCAAATTTGGATATGTAACTTTCCAGGCCATTGTCCAAGTCATTCATAAATAATGTTAATGATTGAGGCCCTAATACAGATACTCGTGGACACTGCAGGCCACATCCTGCCAATTTGAGTTCCTACCCGTTATCCCTTACTTCTCTTGCTTGCCACTCAACCAATTTCAAGCCATGTCTGTAATTTGCCATCAATTCCATGGGGTTTTACTTTAGTTAACAGTCTCTTATGTGTGCCTTTATCAAATGCCTTCAGGAATTCCATATGAACATCATTTATAGACATTCCCCTCCACTAATTTAGTCACCTCTTCCAAAAAAGCAATGAATTTTCCCAGGCACATCCTACCTGTTATAACTTCATGCTGACTATCCCTGATTAATGGAAAAAAATTCAAGATATTCAGTTATCCGATGCTTGAATATAAACTCCAACAATTTTCCCACCACAGGTGGAATACAGTCTTCAGTTCTGGTTGTTATACTTGAGAGGGTGCATAAAAGATTTACAAGAAAGTTGCTGGGACTGGAGGGTTTGAGCTGTAAGGAGAGGCTGAATAGGCTGGGGCTCTTTTCTCTGGACTGTCGAAGACTGAGGGGTGACCTTGTAGAGGTTTACAAAATCATGAGGGGCATTGATAGAGTGAACAGTCAAGGTCTTTTTCTGAGAGTGCGGGAATCCAAAACTCGAGGGTTTAGGTTTAAGGTGAGAGGGTTAAGATTTAAAAGGAACCTAAAGGACAACTTTTTCACATAGAGGGTGATGCGTGTTTGGAATAAGCTGCCAGAGGAAGTGGTGGAGGAGGCATCTGAATGGGTATATAAGTAGGAAGGGTTTAGAGGGATATGGCCAAATGCTGACAAATGGGACTGGGCCAGATGGGGATGTCTGGCTAGTGTGAATGAGTTGGACTGCAGGGTCTGCTTCTGTGCTATATGACTCTGTGACCCAGCCTTGACAGCCCTCTGCAGTAAATAATCCAACTGATTCATCCTCTAAGAGATGAAATTCCTCCTCATCTCTGACCTAACAAGGTGTCCCCTTATTCTAAGTTTATGTCATCTAGTCTTACAATCTTCTCAAAAGGCATAACCCTGTCAAGTCCCCAAAGAATCTTGTATGTTTCAATAAGGTCACCTGTCATTCTTCTAAATTCCAATGAGTACAGGGCCAACTTACACAATCTATTCTCATAAGACAATCTCTCCATTTCAAGTATCAACTAGGTAAACAGTGTCTGGAGTGACTTCAGTGCTAGTATATCATTCCTTAGATAGGGGAATCAAAACTGTTCATATTATTCTAGTTGTGGCCTGACCAGTGTTTTGTATACTTCTGCCAAGACATTCAACTTTCATACTTGATTCCTTTTGAAATGAAGACCAACAAAACATTTGCCTTCACTATTACCCATTGAACTTTACTGCTAGCTTTTTGTGATTCATGGACCAAGAGTCACAAATCCACTGTTCTGTAGCCTTCTGCAGTCTTTCCCCATTTCAATAATATTCAACTACTCTATTCTTCCTGCCATAGTGCATATCCTCACATTTTTCAACATTCAATTCCATCTGCCAAGCTTTTGCCCACGCACTTACCCTGACTATATCAATCTGCAGACTTGCAACTTGCCATCCCTCCTATTTTTGAGTCATTTGCAAACTTGACCATATTACATTCACTTTACTTATCCAAGTCATTAATGTATATTGTAAATAATATTTCAGAATACTGAGGATAGGCATACTGCTACTATACAGGAAAGTTATTAAGGAAGGCCCCACCAGTAGTGGTTAACTAAAGAAGGAAAGGAAAGCAACAAACTTAAGGGAAAGGCATGTACATGTACATCAGGAGGAGGAGGGAGTGAGGAACTTAAAGAAATTGCAATCGCAAGTGAAGTGGTATAGACCAAACTGATGGAGCTGTAGGCCGACATGTCTCTGGGTTCAGATGGATTTCTTCACAGAGTCTTAAAAGGTGTGGCTAATGGGGTGGTAATGAGGTGCTATCTGATGTTGTTCTTCCTTTTCCAAAATTCCCTAAATTCAGTAAAATGTTCCATCCAATTGGAAAACAACAAATACCATATGATTCAAAAAGGGAAGGAAGCAGAAAACAGGAAAATGTAAGCCAGTTAGCTTGATGTCTGTTGTGGGTAACATGTTAGAATCAATCCATAAAGAGATTTTCGCTGTGTACTTTGAAAAATTGAAGGGAAGAGTCAGCATAGTTTTGTGAAAGACATGTCATGTTTAGCATATGATTGGTTTTGGAGTCTCCAGTGCAATTAGGGATGGACAATAAATTCTGGCCAAACCTATGGCACCCACATCCCACGAAATAGTATGAAAAATTCTTGAGGGGTAGCATTCTTAGCTTATGTCTAAATTCAGCACTGCTAGAACACACTGCCTTATACTGGTGAAGGCAGATTCAAAAAGTGAATATACTTGTCAACAGCCAGCACATACACATTGGGCCAAATGGTCTTCTTCTGTGCGGTAGGTATTCATTATTCTATTCTGCAGTTCTGTGTTCTGCTGTAAACATACATGTCTGTCATAATCTTTTAGAGGAATGAAAATCTTGCTATTGGTAACAGTTGTTGAAGTTTTCAAGTCTGTAGTGAAGTATATTGTACAATATCCTTGCTCAATATTCTCTTGATGTAATCAGGCAGGCTTGCAGAAGCCATCAAAGTTGAACAGATACTTATCTGGTTCTAACTGTAAAGATAATATCACCATAGACCCAAGGCTCCTCTTTTATTACAGAAAGATAGCTGGTGGTGAGTGTAATCTGAGTGTCACCATGCTTCAGGCTAAGAAAGGGGTTGAAAAGACAAGATCTTTATGGTGACTTCAGCTGATGCAGGAATTGAACCTGCACAATTGGCACCATTGACCATCTGTCAGCCAACTGAGCTAACCATTTTGTATCACACTCCTGTATGGGGCAGACTATATTTATAATGCAGCATTATGTCTGTATTCATTGGAAACACTGCAGGTTAGCCGTGGAATCAGGTGGAAAATATAATTACAATAGCGACATTGGCGTACTGTCTCCATTTATTTGCAGCATTTGGATTTTAATTTCTTTTGAATTGTTGAAATGTAATTTAAAAATTCAAGGCAAGGTCTTCATGGTATTATCATGAGACGATTAATCCAAACACTCAGGTAAAGTTTTGGAGACCTGGGTTCAAATAGCGAAATGGTGAAATTTGAATTTGATAAAAATCTGGAAGTAAGAGTCTAATGATGATCCAATGATGAAACTATTGTTGGTTGTTTCAAAACACCTTATGTTTCACAAATATCTTTTGGGGAAGGAAACTGCCATTCTTATCTGGTCTGAACCTATATATGACTTTAGACACACAGCAATGAGGATGATGCTCAACTGCCCTCTGGGCAATGAGGGATGGGCAAGAAATGGTGGCCTAGCCAGTGACGCCCACATTCTGTGAATGAACAAAAAAATTACAAAATGTTAGCTTGCAAGTTCAGCAGGTAGTTGGGAAGGCAGGTCGTAGGAAAGTTGGCTTTTATTTCAAAGGGAATGAAGTAGAAAAGGAGGTAGGTCTTTTTAAAACTGGTAAACAATGCCCATATCCCATGGAATGAATAAAAAGAAGTTTGATAATAAGCATTGATTCTTCATCATGCTGATGAGAATGTTGAATTTTAAACACCTATATTTGTAGTCACTGATTGATAATCACTGGTATACTAATTCACCTTCTCTCATTTCTCTAGGTATTGGCGTAGATGATATGTTTGTTATGCTTGCCAGCTGGCAAAAGACCAAGGTCACAGACAAAGTTGAAGATCGCCTTGCGGCCACATACGCTGAAGCAGCTGTCTCTGTTACAATCACCACTCTAACTGATGTTTTGGCCTTTTATATTGGCATTATGACACCTTTTCGATCTGTGCAGTCATTCTGTGTTTACACAGGCACAACTGTTCTGTTTTGCTTCATTTATAACATTACATTTTTTGGAGCTGTTCTTGCACTTAATGGGAGGAGAGAAGCCAGTAACAGGCATTGGCTGACGTTTAGAAAAGTTGGAAGTGACCATGAACCAGAAGAATCTAAATGCTATGCAATGTGCTGTGTAGGTGGAGCTTACGATAGTGAGACTGGTACAGAAAAAGAACATCCAGTTTATTTCTTCTTTAAGGAATATTATGGTCCATGCCTTACAAACATTTGGACCAAGGCAGTTGTGGTTGTCCTATACATTGGTTATTTGGCCATCAGTATTTATGGCTGTTTAAATATCAAAGAGGGAATTGATCTGAGAAACCTTGCCTTTGATGGTTCATATGTGATTAAATTCTATGATGATCAAAGTGCTTTTTTCTCAAAATATGGACCACGTGTTATGGTTGCTATCACTGAACCCGTGGAATATTGGAATTCCACTGTTCAGGATGAAATTGAAACCTGCATGGGCAGATTGGAAAACAACTCGTATGTTGATCCTGAATTGTCAGAGTCTTGGCTTCGTGTGTACGTTGATGTAACTAAAAAGTTGTCAATAGACATACAGGAGAAAAATGCATTCATGGGAAATTTATCTACATTATTTCAAATTGTTCCTTTATTTAAACAAGACATTAGGTTTTCAGAAAGCAAGCAACAAATTAGTGCTTCTCGCTTTTTCATTCAGACCATTAATGTCAATACTTCAGTTGCTGAGAAAAACATGCTGAATGAATTAAGAAAGCTTGCAGAGGAATGTCAAATCCCTTTGTTGGTGTATCATCCTGCATTTATCTATTTTGATCAATATCTTGTTATAATATCCAACACAATACAGAATGTAGTTGTCGCTGCTGGTGTAATGCTGATCATTGCTCTACTTTTAATACCTAATCTAATGTGCTCTGTATGGGTAACATTTTCTACTGCATCAGTTTTAGTGGGTGTTGCTGGTTTTATGGCTTTTTGGAGTGTCAATTTAGATTCTATATCAATGATTAATCTGGTCATTTGTATTGGTTTTTCTGTGGATTTTTCAGCTCATATTTCGTATGCATTTGTGTCCAGTGACAGAGAAAGTGCAAATGAGCGAAGTATTGATGCATTGTATAGCCTTGGATATCCCATCATCCAGGGAGCCCTTTCAACCATCCTGGGTGTGGTTGTATTGGCTGCTGCAGCAAGTTACATATTTAGAACATTTTTTAAAATCATGTTTCTTGTCATAACATTTGGGGCTGTTCATGGTCTTATATTTCTGCCTGTGTTTCTAACATTTAGTGCAAACTGCAGAAAGTCAAACAGCGCAAAATCAGGCAACGTAACAAAATTGCCGGGAAACTATATCTATTCTAATGGGGGATATCAACAAAAGATGTCAAGTGACTTGCATTCATTTGGAGGCATTACAGATGGACTAGATCGTGACTGTCCCTGTTTCTCCATTCCAAATGTCCTCAACAACTCATCCACTTCCCATGGCAGCGTCCCTTACGATCACGTGACATGTAACACCGACCCTTTTCGACCGCCTATCCTGACTTCCCAAGGCCCCCGACAATCCTTCCACTTGAAGCAACAATCTTCCTAAACTTCTTTCAATTTCACCTACTGTATTTGCTGCGCACAATGTGGGTTCCTCAACACCGGGAAGACCAAACATGAACTTGGTGAGTACTTTGCAGAACACCACTGCCCAGTTCATGAGCATGACCCCAACCTTCCAGCTGCTTGTCATTATAATTCACCTCTTTCTCTCACACTGACATTTCCGTCCTGCTCTGGATCAATCTTTGTTCACTAGAACCATTAGTACTCTCTTAGCCTTCTGATCCTTGACATCTTTGTTGTTTAATTGCTCCAACCCCTGTATACAATCACTGACCTTCCCTTTCATTCTACCTGACCCTGCCCGCTTTTCTCCAGTATAAAACCCATCACATTTCTACCACTCTTCACCTCCAAAGAAGAGCCATGTTAAATGTGAAATGCTGTTCTGTCTCCACAGATGTTGCCTGACCTTATTGGTTGTTCCAGCACTTTCTGTTTTTATTCCAGATTTTCCATAGATCTCTAGGATGTTTTGATGACATTTTAACAAGAAATGCCATGCAACAATGGATAGGACCATACCTGGAACTTGTAAAGAGATTCTTTCCGTGGTTTTAGCAGACATATTCCAATAATTAAATGCAATGTTTATTGGCGGTACTTTGAATTTTGCTGTGAAATATATTTATTTTCTCCCTTTCCTGTTTTATTTCTATTTCCTTATTAATGTTCTTTCTCTCTTCTCTATTCTTTGTTTTTATTCCTATATTTTTCTTCTTCTTGATCAGAATATTAAAATTAAGGGGCAGAAAAGTCAATTTGGAACATCATTTATCCACATCGGATTGTCTGCTTTCATGACAACAGCTCAAAAGCAATTCAATGACTGTATTGAGCATCTGGTATGGCAGTATACAAATACAAGTTTTTTTCCCTGAATGTATCTGCCATGCAGTTACGGATCCTTTACAAAGTAATAGCATACTGATGTGGTTAAGCGACCAGAAATTGAACTTCAGATGAAAACATTAATATTTACTTGTCAACACCTTAAGACATGTGATGAAATTATTCATCCTACAACACAATTAATCAACAAGTGTTGAGCATGGAGACATTTATTGTGTTGCAGGATGTCAAAGCAAAATATCTTTATACATTTTGTGTGATGATTTATATAATTCTAGAAGCTGTCTGTGTCAAGTAACAAGGAATAATTCTCCTACTTTACATTTGAGCAGAACATCATCTATCAGTAGACTCAATTAGATATTTGCCTGATATCAGTGTGACTCTTTTCTTGCTGGGGTAGTGAAATTAGCACATTATACCTTGGGCACACATCTTTTAATGTTGCACTGGAATGTTACAACTTCTGAAAAACACTTTGTTGAATATTTCAAGACATTTGACAACATAATTTTTATCAGAGAAGATATTTAACTTATAATTTCTATCAGATGATGTGTTCATTTTTTAATAAGTTACAATAAAGTGAAAACCTGGGCGTCATGGGGCTTTTATGATTTATAATAAGCAAAATCAGTGTTTTGTTCATGTTAGAGTGCACAGAATAATTTTATAGAAATGATTAAAATAGTCATTCAACTCGTTGAATTTTTATTTCTGAGTTTTACAGTTTATGGTGTTACAACTTTTTAGATAACATTTTACCAAACAAAAACACATTATACTCACCAATGCTGCACTATACATTTATTTGTTGTCTAACTTTATATAATTCAAAGGTTTTCATTGCTATCTTTTACAATTATGTTGCATGGTAATACGAATCCAATTCAGCATTAATCCAGATGTTAATGTAAAAGATCTATGCAACACACCCTCCAACACTATTTTGGTGTCCAGGAGTGCTCACAGTATTCCAGCTTTTATAGAGTAGCAGCTTGACTTCTAAATCTTTGCATTCTAGTCCTTTGGATACAAAGGTCAATAATCCATTAGCCTTTGTGATTATTGTTGTGCCTATTTGTGACATTTTAATGATTTATTTATCAGGACCTCTAAGTATCTTTGGACCTCCACTGCTTCTAGCTTTTCATAGTTTAGTAAGTATTCTGATATACCTTGCGATCCAAAGAGGACGTTTTCACAATAGTTTGCCTTGAAATCCATCTACCGCAATTTTGTCTATTCATTAAATTGATTAACATCCATTTTTTTTATTCTCTTATGGCATTTGCCTCACTGGCTGGACCAGTATTTATTGCCCATCCCTAGTAACTCTTGAGAAGGTACTGATGGGCTGCCTTCTTGAATTGCCATAGTCCATGTGTTGTAAGTTGACCACAATGTCTTTGAGAGGGAATTCCAGATTTTTAAGCAGCGAGAGTGAAGGAACAGTGATACATTTCCAAGTCAGGATGGTGAGTGGCTTGGACGGGAATTTTCAGTTGATGGTATTGCCATTTATCTGCTGCCCTTGTCGTTCTAGATGGAAGTGGTCATGGGTTTGGAAGATGCTGTCTCAGGAGCTTGGGTGAATATCTGCAGTGAAGACAGTACACACTGCAGCTACTGGTTGTCGGTGATGGAAGGAGTGGAGGCTTGTGGATGTGTTGCCAATCCAGCGGCTGCTTTGTCCTGGATGTTGTCAAGTTTCTTGGGTGTTGTTGGGCTGCACTGTTCTAGATAAATGGGGAGTATTCCATCACACTACTGACATATAGATGGTGGACAGGCTTTGAAGTCTCACCTCCAGTCAGGCTTTGGGGAGTCAGGAGGTGAGTTACTCACTGCAGCTTTCCGAAGCTGTGACCTGCTGTTGCAGCCACTGTGTTTATGTGGCAAGTCTAGTTGAGTTTCTGGTCAATGGAAACACCAAGGATGTTGATAGTGGGGTTTCAGTGATGGTAACACTATTGATGTCAAGGAGTGGATTGTTAGATGTCTCTAACTGGAGATGGTCATAGCCTGGCAATGCATGGCATAATTAACACTTGCCAGTTGTCAGCCTAAGCCTGGATATTGTCCAGATTTCGTTGCACTTGAACCTGGACTGCTTCACTATCTGGGGGGTTGCAAATGATGCTGGACATTGTGCAATCTTTAGCAAACATCCTCGCTATGACCTTAATGACCTTGAGTTCATTAATGAAGTCGTTGAAGATGGTTGGGCCTTGGACATTACCTTGATGAACTCCTGCAGGGATGACCTGAGCTGAGATGATTAATTTTCAATAACCACAACCATCTTCTTATGTGCCAGGTCTGACCCCAACCAGCAGAGAGTTTGCCCCCTGTTTCCCATTGATTCCAGTTTTGCTAGGGCTAGTTGATGCCATATTCCCTTGAGTGCAGCCTTGGTGTCAAGGGATGTCATTCTCACCTCATCTCTTGAATTCAGCTCTTTCGCCCATGTTTGAACCAAGGCTGTAATGAGGTCAGGAGTTGAATGGCCCTGGTGGAACCCAAGATAACAACGTGTAGAGCTGGGTTTTCGGGCCTAGACCCTTAACATCAAGCTTTCCTGCTCCTATGATGCTGCTTGGCCTGCTGTGTTCATCCAGCTCTACACCTTGTTATCTCGGATTCTCCAGCATCTGCAGTTCCTATTATCTCTGGTGGTACCCAAACTGGATGTCAGTAAGCAGGTTGTTCATGTTGATTTAAAATCCTTAATATATCTTACTTGGTTCCAATGCCTTATCAAATTTAAATATTACCAGTCTTTCCAATAAAGTTCTCCTTTATTAAGTTTGAACTGTTTTAGTGACCGAGTTTCCTCCTCTGTCACCATGGCCTGGGCAGTATCCTCCTTTTTTGCAAATATTCATTTATATCTTTTCAATGCCTCTGTCTCCATGTTTAAATCACCTTCTTGGTCTCTATTTAGCCCTACTCCTCCTATAACCACTCTTTTACTATTTGCAAGCCTACAGAATACTTTGGGATTTCCATTTTTGTTAGCTGCCAGTCTTTTCGCATAATTGAGTTGAAACCACAATCAAATCAGCCATGATCTTATTGAATGGCAGAGCAAGTTTGAAAGGCCACAGGACTGAATGCCTACTCCAAAGTCCTATGTCCCTGTGCCAACTTGTGCACCATCATCTTAAGCAAATGACAACTATATTTTCAGGTAACACTCGTGATAGATTATTCTCAATCAGCCTATCACAGTACAGACTAACATGAACTACAATGGCTGAAGTAGGCAGCTCAACATCAGTCTCTCAAGGGTAATCGGGAATGACTAATAAATGCTAGCCTTGCTAATGACATCTGTATCACATGAATGAAAAGAATGACAAGGTGTCAGAGACCCTGACTGTTTGACAGGAAATGCTATTTAAAAGGTACTTTGCTCATTACGCCGTTTTGCTTAGTGGATCCCCAATGTTTTTGTTTTCTGCCTTACTGCCCCCACTCCCCACCATCCCTCCCCCCAATTCCCCGTCCCCCAGGGTTAAGCTGTCACAGAATTTGAATTATTTTCGTTTCATTACTTTGGAGGAGATTAAGTGGCTGTAATAGCAGCAGCTACAGCAGTCAGTATGCAGAGCAATGAGAAGATTGCAGGTGAGGCAAGTGCCTGTAGAAGCCTGAATTTGGTCAATATAGGGCATATAGGTCATGGAACAATTTCTAAATATTTCTGAAGTGCAATATTTCAAGTCATCAGATAGGCTATACAGCAACCAGTTGCTATTCAATGATGATCTAGGTAGCAGTACTGTGCCAATGAGTAACTCAGATGCCTTCCAGGCTGTTACACGCAGTTCTGCCTGCATTTCCAGGTCAGAAATACACAGCAACTTCAGGGCGGATACTGGGATGGAGACAGTATCCCCTTCCACATGGTGAGAACACTAAAAAATCAGGTATGAGATTTACAGGAATAGCATTTGCAGATCTCATTCTTGTATCCATCAAAGCACCAACAAATGAGCCAGAGATAGTAGGAACTGCAGATGCTGGAGAATCTGAGATAACAAGGTGTAGAGCTGGATGAACAAAGCAGGCCAAGCAGCATCAGAGGAGCAGGAAGGTGAACAAATGAGCCAGCAGTTTTTGCCATCCAATTAAAATCCAGTTGAAGAAGGATCGCAAATATCTGGGCTAGTTTGACAGGTTTCCTGCAGCACTCATTTCTAACACTTCCCAACTCTCTCAGAGAATACCAGTTTGGGGCCAAGGTTGCTGCACACATAGCTGATGTTTTTTTTTGTAACGTTGCTGGCAAAACCAGCATTCATTGCTTATCCATTATTGACCCCGAATGAATGGCTGGCTGGACCATTTCAGATGGTAGTTAAATGTCATCACATTGGGTCTGAAGTCACATATAGACCAGACCAGATAAGGACTACAGATTTCTTTCCTTAAAGGATGTCAGTGAAACGACTGGGTTTTTACAACAATCTATATGGTTGTCATTATTACCATTATTGTAATTAGCTATATTTCAGACTTAATCATTAAATCATAAATAATCCACCAGCTGCCATGGTGGGATTTGAACATATGTCCTCATAGCCTCTGAATTACTAGCACATTGACAGCACCACAACATCACCATCTCCATAGTACCCTTTCAAAGTCCCAGTACAACTAAAGGGTTCAGGTACAATGCAACCATGGAAACATTAGGCACGTAGTTGAATATACCAAAGGCTAAAGTACCTGGCCAACTCTGAAAGTCTTTCTTTTCACTTCAATTATTTGAAAGTCGCTCGAAACTTTTAAAAGTCACCAATGAATTTGCTACACCATCCTTTCAGTTATCTCATTCCAGATTATAATAAATGACCGCCTAAGTATGTTTTCTTAATTCTCCTAATCTTATAATTGTGCCCTCTGGTTACCAACCTTCCTGTCATTAGAGAGTTTTGCACTATTTTCTGACTATTTTGACCCAGTCTATTCAATCTTCTGTTAACTTACTCTGCTCTAAGAACAATCCCAATTTCTCTGTCATTCCTGATAACATTTTAACAAATCTCACTTGCACGCTCTACAAGGTCTTGTTTTCCTTCCTAAAATGTGCTTCCCAGATTAGGACACGATACTTGAATTGAGGCCTTGCCAGTGAGAGAAAAAAGTTTAGCATAGTTTTCCTTGGTTTTACACTTCATTTCTCTATTCTAATGATTCTGTGTGCTTTTTTATTAAATAGCTTTATGAGCTTGGCTTTTAAAAACTTTGTGAATATTAGTTCCCCATGTCTCTTTGTTCCTGTATCCCATTTTAAAACAAAGGTTCTTCTGGTGGAGGTGTTAGGATTCAAAAAGGTATAAAAACTTGCAGAAGGGCACTCTATTCGAATGCTTGCAGCTTTTGAAAAAAGGCAAATGAATTGTCAGCACAAATCATGGTAAATGGGTATGATTTAGTGGCCATTATAGAGACAAGGTTGCAGGGTGGTCATGACCAGGAGTTAAATATCCAGGGGTATCAGACTATTCGGAAGAACAGACAGGAAGGAAAGGGAGGTGGCCATGATAGAGACATGGTTGCAGGGAGATCATGACCAGGTGTTAAATATCCAGAGGTATCAGACTATTTGGAAGATCAAACGTGGAGTAGTTCTGATGTTTAAGGGTGACATCAGGGCGGTAGTGAGAAATGATACAGCTTCTATGGAGAAAAAAGTTGAATCAATGTGAGTGGAAATTAGAAATAGAAAGGGGAAAATGTCACTGATAGGCGTAATCTATAGGCCACCAAATTATAACACCACAGTGGGGTGGGCAACAAACAAAGAAATAACAGATGCATGTAAAAATAGCATGTTCATTATCGGGGGGGGGGGGTTTTAATCTACATGTTGATTGGTCAAACCAAGTCAGTCAACGGTCAAGAAGTCCATAGAATATATCTGCGATAGTTTGTCCTTGTGCACGAATCACAAAATATTAGTTTGCAGGTGCAGTAGGTAATTAAGAAGGCGAATGGAATATTGCTAGAGGGATGGAGTTTGAAAACAGGGAGGTTATGCTGCAGCTGTATAGGCTGCTGGTAAGGCCACACCCGGAGTACTGTGTATAGTTTTGTTCTCCTTATTGGTCACCTTACTTGAGAAAAGATGTTATGGTACTGGGGTGGGTGCAGAGGAGTTTCACTAGTTTGATTCTGGAGTTGAGAGAGTTGGTTTATAAGGAGAGATTGAGTAGGCTGGGACTATACTCATTGGAATTTAGAAGAATGAAGGGGGATCTTGTAGAAACATGGAAAATGATGAAGGGAATAGATAAGAAAGAAACAAGAAGGTTGTTTCCACTGGCAAGTGAAACTAGAACCAGGGGCATAGCCTCAAAATAACAGGGAGCAGATTTAGGACAGAGTTGAGGAGGAACTTCTTCACCAAAGGGTTGTGAATCTATGGAATTCCCTGCCCAGTCGAGGCTACCTTGTTAAATGTTTTTAAGGCAAAGTTAGATAGATTTTTGAACGGTAAAGGAATTAAGGTTTATAGTTATTAAGGATAGGGCAGGTAAGTGGAGCTGAGTCCACGAAATGATCTTATTGAATGGTGGAGCAGGCTTGATGGCTAGATAGCCTACTCCTGCTCCTATTTCTTATGTTCTTACATTCTTTATCACTATCATCTGTTTTCTGTCAAATAGCCCATTACCATTTCCACATTGCTACAGCCACTATTTTTCTGAACAATCTACTCTATGGAACCTAATCAGACACCTTTTGAAAATCCACGCATATAAACTCAACCATATTGCTATTTGTCATTCACCTTTATCACTTCTTGTAATTTATTACTTTAGTGAAGTGCCATGATCGAGTCTTCCTCCACCATGTTTTCAGGAAGTGCGTTCCAGATCACTATTCAATGCATAAAAATTTTTCCTCAAGTCACCACTCCTTTTTTTGCCAATCATTTTAAATCAGTTTCCTTATCCTTTCCTTAAAGGGAATGGTTTCTTACTAAATACGGTCTCCAAGCCCATCATGATTTGAATACCTCTATCAAGTCTCCATCAAATCTTCTTTTCTCCAAAGAGAAGAGTCTGGCAGGCTCAGGTGGTACAACTTCCTCTGGATACATCTGGGAAGAGAACACCTGTTCCAGTGTCCAATAAATTTGCTTCTGCTGGGCCTAGGTTCTAGGCCTTGAGAAAATTTACTAGAGTGCTGCACTGTTGTTACCAATGGATTGTGCATTAGACAAAAGCTGCATTTCCTTTCAATAAATGCCCTTGTCACCAGAAAATATTTTTGTGGGAAATATCAGTGAATGATGCACAACTTGGTGAGATGACGTGAGGAATTACAAGAAAGAACATTGCAATGGTAAGAGAATATGTTAGGAGAAGGCTTGATTCAATCACCCAAAGGGGAAAGGCAGCTGAACATTTCAGCTCCTGACCCACAGAGTCAAAAGAGTTATAAATGGCTACAAATGTGCAACTCTTTGTTGTGGAGAGACATCCTTCTCAGTGGTGTGTTTAGAAATGACCTATAAGCCAAAGAAGGAGCAATAAGAAAACAGTAGATATAAAAAAGATGTCTTAACTTTTAAGTGCCAGCCTGTTCTCTCACTTTGACTATTCTTAAAGATTTGACAGCATTAGATCATAACTCTCTGCCCTATTTCTGGGTCAGTACTGTGTCCTCCCTCTCCAATGATCCTGTGGAATGTGTTGCTGCTGCAAACTTTCCAATTCCTGTGCTATGGCACTCAAGGTCCACCTTGCAGACTTTCATGTTGCCATCTGTGTCTCTACTCAATGCTGCTGAACACTCCTAGCGCTGACACCACCTCCATCATAATGTGTTGTTGATTGTGTGTTGTCTCTCAAAAAAATTGCTCTCCATCTCCAGAGTGGGCTACTAACAAGGTTGGAAAGGGCCTGAAATTTCTGAAAAATAAATATTGAATTTTGTTTCCAGATCATAACCTTCTGAATTTTGAACAAATTATCTAGAGGGACTAGTGTAGGATTTGTGTATCTTTGGCAGTACAGTCTTGATGGGCTGAAGGGCCTCTTCTATACTGTATGATTCTGGCACTTGCTTCTGGCTTTTTTGAAAATTAATTTATAAACTAGGAACACTGAGGAATAAATTAATGAACTCTTAGTTGTACATTAACTATGTTTTTCCATAAATCAACTTAATTTAAAAAAACAGAAATTGCTTGAGAAACAGAGCAGGTGTGGCAGCATCTGTGGGAAGAAAGTAGAATTCAAATTTGAGTCTGATGACTCTTTATTTGATGTTCTGTTTATCAATTTTCAATTTCTGTTTTTGATTCAGATCTCCTGCATCTGAAGTTCTTTGGTTTATTAGTAAGTAAAATTTTTGCTCATAAGGAAATTGATCTTGAAAAATGCAAGATCATTAAAAACTGTCGTCCATTAAAACAAGGAAGTTAGAAGATGGGAAAATCTACTATGCTTTGAAAGGGTAACAAGTCCTTTCCAACACTTCAGCAATTGTCATAATTCAGCATTGAGTGCAGTTGACAAGGGAAGAATACCGAATGAATGCCATTCAAAGAAATTAATAGTTAGCATCACCGTAGAATTACAAAGGACTTAATCTGAACTTGGCAAAGTTGAGGATAGTAGAATGGTAACATCAGAATAAAGTTAGTGGACTTACTGCACTTTGAACATAAATATTAATGCCATTTTTATGCAATTTTATTTTGTGCAACTGAAGTGCTGATCTGTTTGTCTACTTACCAATTTTCACACGCACACTGATAACAGGTAGTTCTACATCAGCGGCATTCTAGCACTTTCTCTGAATTGTAAGTCTGCTTGACTAAATTGCATATTGGATGAGTTGAAATTTTATCCAACTAAATATTAGGAAAACGGAAGACACTATCTTTGGGCCCCACCACAATCTCCAACCAGTAAACTCTGACTCAATGCCTTTCTCTGGCAGATGCATTATGTTAGAGCAGACTGTCCACAATTCTGGTGTCATATTTGACCTGGGGTTGGGCTTCTGATAATGTATCTGTGCCCTTAAGACTGCCTATTTTCACCTCTATAACATTGTCTGACTCTGTCATACGTTCATAGAGTCATACAGCATGGGAACTGACCCTTCAGTTCAACTTGTCCGTGTTGACCAGGTTTCCTAAAGTGAACTAGTCTCATTTGCCTGCATTTGGCCTCTTTCCCTTTAAACCTTTCCTATCCATGTACCTGTCCAAATCTCTTTTAAGTTTTGTAATTTCACTTGTCTCGACCACTTCCTCTGACAGCTTAATAAAAACTGAAAGAACTGCGGATGCTGTAAATTAGAAACAAAAACAGAAGTTGCTGGAAAAGCTCAGCAGGCCTGGCAGAATCTATGAAGAAAAAGTCAGAGTTAACGTTTCAGGTCCACTGTTCTGAGGAAGGGTCACTGGATCTGAAACGTTAGATCTGATTTTTTCTCCACAGGTGCTGTCAGACCTGCTGAGCTTTTCCAGTAACCACTGTTTTTGTCCTCTGGCAGCTTATTCCATATATGCACCACTCTCTGTCTGAAAAAGTTGTCCCTTAGGTCCCTTTTAAATCTTTTCCCTCTCACCTTAAATCTATGCCGTCTACTTTTGGACTGCCGTATCCTGAAGAAAAGACTTGGCTATTCACCTTATATATGCCACTCATGATTTTATAAACATCAATAAGGTCACCCCTCAGCGTCCAACATTACAGGGAAAGAATTCCCAGCTGATCTTGCCTGTCCTTTTAACTCAAAGCCTCCAGTCTCAGTAATATACTGTAAATCTGTTGCTGGCTTAGCTCACTAAAATTGATGCTTTTGTTTTTTGTCTATTGTTAACTATTCCAATGCACACTTTCTACATTGTATACTTTGCAAACTTGAGGTCAGCAAAACATCCAGTGTCTGTGACCATTGTATTTACCTATCACACAATATGCAGTAATTTACATTTAAGTAATGATTGCACCCTGGTTAGAACTCGTGTTCCCTCTAATTTGCTCATTGGCTGCGTAACTCTCCGAGGCTGGTGCACAGCAGTCACTTCCAGAGCCAGAAGTTAGTGCTACGATTGGTGTGTGGATGGCAGTGTGCAGATCATCACAATATGCTGCCACGCAGCTTAGAGGGAACATTGTTCTAACCAATGTCCTTTTATTCAAATCCTTGCATCGTCATGCCCTTGCGTATGCTCATCTAGTCCCACAACCCTCCAAGATATCTCCACTCCTTAATTACTGACCTTCGGAACATCCCTAATTTGTCTGCTCCACCATCAGTGTGCCTGAATTTTGCTGCCTTTGTCCTAAATTCTGAAATTCTCTCCCCAAACCTCTCTGCCTGTCTATCTCAATTTCTTACCTGAAACTCCTTTGAAAACTTTTGGTCAACAGTTCAATAATGCTTTATGTGGCTCATTATCAGGTTCTGTTACATAATCCTCCCATGAATCACCTGGGTATCTTTTAATACTGTGTGGCATATGAGAGATGATACCCTAGTGGTATTATCACTGGACTGTTAATCCAGAGACCCAGGTAATGTTCTGGGGACTTGGGTTTGAATCCTGCCACGGCAAATGGTGGCATTTGAATTCAATAGAAAAAAAATCTAGAAGTAAGAGTGTAAAGATGACCATGAATCCATGATGTTATTCTTCAGTTAAGTATTAAGGCCTTATTCTCTCCCTCATTACTCTTTAGTCCTTAATGTTATTGTAGAATCCCATTGGATTTTCCTTAACCCTAGTTGCCAAAACTACCTCCTGATTTCGCTCTTAAGTATATTGCTACTGCCTCTACACTCTCCTCGGGATTCACTCAATCCCTGCTGTCTATGCCTGATGTGTGCTTCCTTTTTCTTGACCAAAGCCTAAATTTCTCCAGTCATCCAGCATTCCCTACACCTACCAGCCTTGCCCTTCACCCTAACAGGAACGTGCTGTCTCTGGATTCTCATTAGCTCAATTGTGAAGGCATCTCACTTTCTAGCCATCCCTTTACCTGCGAATATCTGCCTCCAATCAACTTTTTAAAGTATTGCCTAATGCTGTCAAAATTAGTCTAACTCCAGTTTAGAACTTTAACTTGATTGAGATTTTTGAAGAAGTGACGAAGAGTATTGATGAAGGCAAAGTGGTGGATGTTGTCCATAAGGACTTCAGCTCGCCAAAGTTTCATGTGTAGACTAGTTAACAAGGTTAGATCACATGGAATACAGTGAGAACTAGCCATTTAGATACAAAATTGGCTCGAAGGTAGAAGACAGAGGGTGGTGGTAGACGGTTGCTTTTCAGACTGGAGGCCTGTGACCAGTGGTGTGCCACAAGGATCAGTGCTGGGTCCACTGCTTTTCGTTATTTATGTAAATGATTTGGATGTGAACGTAGGAGGTATGGTTAGTAAGTTTGCAGATGACACCAAAATTGTAGGTATAGCGGACAGTAAAGAAGATTACCTCAGAGTACAATGGGATCTTGATCAGATGGGCCGATGGGTCAAAGTGTGGCAAATGGAGTTTAATTTAGATAAATGTGAGGTGCTACGTTTTTGTAGGGCAGAACAGGGCAGGACTTATACACTTAATGGTAAGGTCCTGGGGAACACTGCCAAACAGAGACCTTGGAAATGCAGGTTCGTAGTTCCTTGAAAGTCAACTCACAGTTAGATAAAGTAGTGAAGAAGGCTTGCCTTTATTGGTCAGTTCTTTGAGTATAGGAGTTGGAAGGTCATGTTGCAGCTGTACGGGACATTGGTTATGCCACTTTTGGAATACTGCGTTCAGTTCTGGTCTCCCTGCTATAGGAAGGATGTTATAAAAATTGAAAGGGTTCAGAAAAGATTTACAAGGATGTAGCCAGGGTTGGAGGGTTTGAGCTATAGTGAGAAGCTCAATAGGCTGGGGCTATTTTCCCTGGAGTATTGGAGGCTGAGGGGTGACCTTATAGAAGTTTATAGAGTCAGGAGGGGCATGGATAGGGTGAATAGTCAATGTCTTTCCCCAGTG
Organism: Ginglymostoma cirratum; assembly: GCA_024137785.1. Taxonomy (NCBI): domain Eukaryota; kingdom Metazoa; phylum Chordata; class Chondrichthyes; order Orectolobiformes; family Ginglymostomatidae; genus Ginglymostoma; species Ginglymostoma cirratum. Next base: position 30,094,245 of record JAHRHZ010000034.1, on the reverse strand, counting down.
TAGGGGAGTCCAAAACTAGAGGGCATAGATTTAAGGTGAGAGGGGAAAGATTTAAAAGGGACTTAAGGGACAACTATTTCAAGCAGAGGGTGGTGCATGTATGCAATGAACTGCCACAGGAAGACATTGAGACTGGTACACTTACAACATTTAAAAGGCATCTGAATGTGTATATGAATAGGAAGGGTTTAGAGGGATATGGGAACAATGCAGACAAATGCGACTAGATTAGGTTAGGATACCTGGTCGACATGGATAAGTTGGACTGAATCATCTATTTCTGTGCAGTGCATCTGTATGACTCTATAACTCTAAGTAATTGGTTCAGAGAAATTTTACTGGATTGATAACTGGGATGAATGAGTTCTCTTCTGAGGAAGGATTGGACAGGCTGGGCTTGTTTTCACTGGAATTTATAGAGTCATGGAACAGGGAACACTCCCCACTTCCCTAAATGACTGCAGCTTCAATTCAAGAATCCAAAGCAAAATATGCCCATTTGAAAATGATAGACAAGGGAATTTTTTTTAAAAAATGCACCATTTAAAATCTCTTTTCATGCTTCTGGTCATTATTCACTTCTTTGACTTTTTTAGAGCACTAGCTATCAATACCCTTCTTAACAATTGTCTCCACAATGTCTGTTCAAAACCAGTTCAAATATAACATGAAATTGGACATGTTGGAGAAAATACTTTTTGAGATATGATCCAAATTATCTACTAAATCAGAAATTGAACAAAAAAACACACCGTTGTACTCACTTGGGAGTATAGCTGATGATATTATAGGAGAGCAGCAAATTGCATTCCATTCTTAAGGTTAAAAAAAGGCATGATGCGAAAAAGCAACTCAGCAAGTAGGTCAGGCAAAAAGTACCGAAAGCACTGTGGTGCAAAGAAATCTCACAAGCATGGTGTTCAGCCATTAAAAGTGAATGCTTTATCTGTCACACAATGGATCTTTTTCTTAAAGTGTGTGGATACAGTTTCAGAAAAGCATGAACACAATAGCTACCCACTCAATGACATTCGCATAGTAGCATAGACTACAACACGGAAAAACTTAAAAAGTATTCCTAGGAGAAATCCATGATCCAGACACTACATGTTGGTAAACTGAAAATTATATCAGTGGTCATCTCACAAATTTTCAGTTAGACATTAGTAGTGATTGTCACACCATTATCAGACTGAGATCCATGGTTAAGAAAGTGACAAAACATCTACACGGTTTGGGAAGCTTAACATGCAAACTTCAAACTATGCTAACAGCAACTCTCCAACTTATGTGATGCCAAGTAATAGAAACACGACACATATTTTACGATCAAGAATTTTGGGTAAGAAGGTATTTCTTGAACACAGTCACCTTCAAATAGCAGAAGGAGTTAAAGTCAATGAACAGCAAATCAAGGAACAACCAGTCAAGAAGCAGCAAGTTGAGGAGCAAACATTCACACGACAGCTGTCAGAAGATTTTATAGGGATCACTCGAGACATCGTGTAATCTAAACTAAAACAGAACCAGGTCAGTTATGTTGGTAAAAAATATTTATTTCATGCTGTCAATGAGCTGGAAGCATGTGACTATTGAAATTACACAAATGCTTTCCATTGCTATCAACATTAGTAAGCATTCAGAGTGCAAGAGTGAGCAAGGTTTGGAAGAAAAACAAGCAGTAAAACAATCAACGACCAGCTTGACCCACACAAGCTAATTGACAAATGTACAAATGAAGGAATTTTAAGTGCAACACAGCTGGATGGACACATAGCTATGATAGATTCAAGTCTGGTACGAAATGCAGATGACATGTGGAAGTGACAAACTGAAGGAGAATATTTGACCTTCTTCCCAGGAAGAATCCTCAGTAACTGTGGCAGTGATCATACCAAGCCAGAAGCAATCCACAAACAGTAGAACTTGAGGAGAGAATATATCGGTTTCACCAAGAGTGGTGCCCCAACACTATGAAAGACATGAAAAAGGAAGATCAATATCTAACAATAAAAGATACTGCAAGAAAGAAAGTGGCTGTCTCAGAGATTCTGGATCACGCAAAGAAGAAATTGTGATTTCAGCCGGAAGTCATCCTCCACTCAGGAAATTAAAGAACCTGCAATTTAAAACCATCTTCAGGAACAGTCACAAAAAGAATCATAGACAATGATCTCCCACCCAGCAAACTACCAGACTTCCAGTTCCAGAGAATTATGTTGGGGAGAAGAGTGAAACCTCCAGATCATCTGGATTTGTAAACTTGGAAAACTGCAAAGAGTTGGAGTACCAATAAATGCAATATATCTGCACTATATATCATACCAATAATAAAAGAGAAACATCTGCTTTCCTGCTCCTCTGATGCTGCTTGGCGTGCTGTGTTCATCCAGCTCTACACCTTGTTATCTACTATTTAGTCACACTCCCTGCCCTTCTGCCATACCTCTATGTTCTTTCTTCCTTTCAAAGGCTATATTTCCCTCAAAAATAGCTATTTAATTTGCAAAAAAACCCTTCCTCGTTTCCCTGAAACTCTTCTTAATTAATGAACAACAGAGCAACCCAGTTAACAACTGTGTAGTGGTTAGTTGCAATGTTCTGAGAGTAAATCAGCTGTGTACAGTTCCATTTATTATAAACAAAAAATGCAAAGCACCTTTCCAGAAGTGAAGTGATGAAGTATATAGAAATTCTAGTGCATTAAAAACAAGGAAGTTTGAAAACAGGGAAATCCATCACACCATCAAAGGTCAAGGTGCTAGGACTGAAATTTCCAATATATTTTTAACCTTTGTCATAATTGAACTTTATGTGAAGTTGACGAGAATGGAGAAATACTGACTGAACATACGTCAGACAAATTAATCAGTCACATTGACTTTGAAATGTAAAGGAACAAATTTCAAACTCAGTAAAATTTCTGTTAGTGGATTAGTGGTTAGAATTGCAAAGGAGGATTGTTGGTAGAGTTACAGGCTTATACATCACGGAAACAGACTCTTCGGTCCAAACAGTCCATGCCAACCACAATCCCAAACTAAACTAGTCCCACCAGCCTGCGCTTGACCCATAGCCCTCCAAACATTTCTTATTCTTGTACTTATCTTAAATGTTGGTTAAACATTATAACTGTAATCCGCATTCAACACTTCCTCCGGAAGTTCATTCCACACACGAACCAGTCTCTATGTGAAAAAAAATTGCACTGCATGTCTTTTTTATATCTTTCCCCTCTCACCTTAAGAACGTGTGCCTAGTCTTGAAATCCCCCCTACTAGGGAAAAGACACCTGCCATTCACCTTATCTACACCCCTCATTATTTTATAAACCTCTATAAGGTCACATCCTACACTCCAGAGGAAAGAAAGTCACAGCGTATCCAGCCTCTCCTTATAACTCAAACACTCTATTTCGAGGCAAGATCCTGGTAAATCTCTTCAGAACCTTCTCCAGATTAATATCCTTCCTATAACAGGGAAGCCATAACTGGACACAATACTCCATAAGAGGCCTCACCAACGTCCTGTACAGTCTCAATATAACATCCCAACTCCTATACTCAAAGACCTGAGAAATGAAGGCAAGCATGCTAAATGCCTTCTTAACCACCCTACCTGTACGTGATGCAAACTTCAAAGAATCATGTACCTGAATTCCTAGGTGTCTTTGTTTTACAACACTGCCCAAGACCCTACTTTTAATTATAGAAGTCTTTGCTTGTTTTACCAAAATGCAATGCGTCACAAGTGTCCAAATTAAACTCCATTTGCCACTCATCAGCTCACTGATCCGATTGATTAAGATCGCTTTGTAATCTCAGATAAACCTCCTCACTGTATATGTGAAGAAATGCTGATGCCACCTAGAAGTGACACGTTTAAGCAGAATATTTGACTTTCTTCCCAGTAAGAATCCTCAGTAACTGTGGCAGTGATCATACCAAGCCAGAAACAATCCTCAAACAGTAGAACTGAAGAAGAGAACATATTGGTTTCACCAAGGGTGGTGCCCCCACACAATGAAAGCCACCACTGAAAAGGGAAGATCAATGTCCAATAATACAAGATACTGCGAGAAAGAAAGTGGCTGCCTCAGACATTCTGGATCATGCAAAGAAGAAATTGTGATTTCAGCTGGAAGACATCCTCCGCTCACGAAATTCAAAAGATTAAAGATCCTGCAATTTAAAATCATCTTCAGGAACAGTCATGAAAAGAATCAGGGACAATGATCTCCTACCCAGCAAACTACCAGACTTCCAGTTCCAGTGAATTACGTTGGGGAAAATAATGAAACCTCCAGATGATTTCTGATGAAGGGTTTAGGCCAGAAACGTCAAGTTTTCCTGCTCCTATAATGCTGTTTGACCTGCTGTGTTCATCCAGCCCCATGCTTGTTATCTCGGATTCTCCAGCATCTGCAGTACCTTTTATCTCTGAAACCTCCAGATCATCTGGATTTGTAAACTTGGAAAACTGCAAAGAGTTGGAGTACCAATAAATGCAATATATCTGCACTATATATCATACCAATAATAAAAGAGAAAACTTGTGGGTGGGGGCACGATAGTGTACATGAGCCTGAAAGGATCTTACAGGGTTACCACTGAGGAACTACCACCAAATGACAGTTAAAACAACAACTCAACATGACGATATCATGTGGACCTGTAAGTAAAGCAGTTTAGGATCTTAAAGGAGTGAGGTTTAATAACTATTCTTCCACAAAGTCCCAGTGACAATGCCTATCATATCAATGTAAGATGTAACCAATTACTAACATGCATTAAATAACTAGTTCTGAAGAAAGGCCACTTGGTCCGAAACATAGACTCTGCTTTCTCTTCACAGAAGTTGCCAGACCTGCTGAGTTTCTCCAGCAATTTCTATTTTTGTATGCATTAAATTATATTTTGTTAACTGCAGGAGACTCTTCTAGTTGGTGTAGGAAATTGTTTTCCTTTACCACACTCGAACAAGCAGGCCCTTAGTTTCCTACACTTAAGGAGAATGGTGACAGCATACTTCATAAAGAGCAGCAGCTCATCCAGCACAGTCAGCTGCAATGCCCATTTAACAAGCCAATCCATTTTGCCTTTGTCAGTTCTCAAAGAAGTACTATCTATTGACACTCCCTGCCCTTCTGCCATACCTCTTTTGTTTTCCTTTCAAAGGTTATATTTCCCTCAAAATAGCTATTTAATTTGCAAAACAAAACCCCTCCTTGTTTCCCTGAAACTCTTCTTAATTAATGAACAACAGAGCAACCCAGTTAACAACTGTGCAGTGGTTAGTTGCTATGTTCTGAGAGTAAATCAGCTGTGTACAGTTCCATTTATTATTAACTAAAAATGCAAAGCACCTTTCCAGAAATTATGAAGGTATATAGAAATTTCTAGTGCATTAAAAACAAGGAAGTCTGATGACTGGAAAATCCATCACACCTTCAAAGGTCAAAGTGATGGAACTGAAATTTCCAAGTATTTATTTGCCTTTGTTATAATTCAACTTTGAGTGAAGTTGGCGAGAATGGAGAAACACTGAATGAATATTAGTCAGATAAACTATTCATTCATGTAGACTTTGAAATGCAAAGGAACCAATTTTAACTCAGCAAAAGTTATGTTTATGGATTGGTTAGAATTGGGAAAAAGAGAATTGTTCATAGATTCATAGATTCATACAGCACAGCAACAGACCCTTTGGTCCGACCACCCCATGCCAACCATAAACCCAAACTAAACCCTTCCCACCTGCGTGCGTTTGACCCATACCCCTCCAAACATTTATTATTCGTGTACTTATCCAAATGTCGCTTAAACACTGTAACTGTAACCCGCATTCAACGCTTCCTCTGGAAGTTCATTCCACACATGAACCACTGCCAATGTAAAAAAATTGCACCTCATATCTTTTTTAAATCTTTCCCCTCTCACCTTAAAAATAGTTTTGAAATCTACCACTTGATGGAAAAGACGCCTGCCATTCATCTTAACTATACCCCGCATAATTTCAGAAACCTGTAAAGGTCACCTCCTACACTCCAGAGAAAAAAAGTCGCAGCCAGTCCAGCCTCCCCTTATAACTGAATGCCTCTATTTCCCAGCAAGATCTTGGTACATCTCTTCTAAACCCTTTCCAGCTTAATAATATCCTTCCTATAACAGGGAAGCCAGAACTGCACACAATACCCTATAAGAGGCATTAACAACGTCCTGTATAATCTCAAGATCTGAGAAATGGAGGCAAGCATGTTAAAAAACTTCTTAACCACCCTATCTGTATGTGCAGAGTCAGCTGCAATGCCCATGTAACAGGTCATTCAGCCCATTTTGCCTTTGTCAGTTCTCAAAGAAGTACCATTTAGTCACACTCCCTGCCCTTCTGCCATAGCTCTGTACTTTTTTTTTCCTTTTAGTGGTTATATCAATTCCCTTTCAAAAATTGCATTTTAATTTGCTGTTGAATACCTTAGAACCTGCAGACAGACAAAGCACTCCTTTATTTCCTTCACACTCTTTTCAATTTGTTTAACTTACAAATTAACGAACAACAGAGCTAGAAAGTTAACAGAGATAACAAGGTGTAGAGCTGGATGAACACAGCAGGCCAAGCAGCATCAGAGGAGCAGGAAAGCTGACGTTTCGGGTCTAGACCCCTCTTCAGTAAATTTTCTTAGAGTATTAGAGTTATTAGAGTAAATCAGCTGTGTACAGTTCCATTTATTATAAACTAGAAATGGAAAGCACCTTTTCAGTTGTGAACTGAAGATGATATGTAAAAGTTTCTAGTGCATTAAAAAACTAATTTGATTTCTCCACATGATTTCAAGAAATGGTTGCAGGCACTAGATTCTGCAAAGGCCACAGGCTCTGACTATTTCCCAGCAATAGTACTGAAGATTTATGCTCCAAAACTTGCAGCTCCTGTAGCCAAGCTCTTTCAGTACAATTACAGCACTGCCACCTACCTGACAATGTGGGAAATTGCCCAGGTATGTCCCGCACATGAAAAGCAGAACAAATTCAACTCGACTAATTACCGCCCTATCAGTTGACTCCCAATCATGAGTAAAATGATGGGAGGTCTCATCAACAGTGCTATCAAGCAGCACCTGCTTAGCAATAACCTTCTCAGTGACACCTAGTTTGGGTCCTGCCAGGCCACTAGCTCTTGACCTCATTGCAGCCTTAGTTCAAACATGGACAAAAGTGCTGAATTCCAGAGGTGAGGTGAGACTGACAGCCCTTGACATCAAGGCTGCGTTCAACCAAGAGTAGCATCAAGGAGCCCTAGAAAAAACAGGAATCAAGGTGTATCAGGGGTAAAGTCTCCACTATTGGAGTCACACTTAGCATGTATGAAGATGGTCCTGGTTGTTGGAAGTCAGTAAACTCAGCTTTTATGGTCAGTTTCTTTATTTCCTGCTATTTTACTCTTAAACTCAATTTTCCCCTCCTGATCAAACTTCTTGTTTTCTTTTGTTGAATTCTAAAATGCTCCCAATCTTCAGGCATGCTGTCTTTGCTGAGAATTTTACATGTCTCCATTTTTTGACCTTATACTATTCCTCATTTCCCTTGCAAGCAATGGTTGAAACCAACTTTCTTCTTTTTGTTTTGCTCCAGACAGGAATGAATAATTGCTGTAACTCATGCACCGTTCTATAAAAATGGAACAATTGCCTATCCATTATCAATCACATTATTAAGGTTACCCAATCTATACTTGCAAATTCATGCTTCATAGTTCCCTTTGTTTCAAATGAAGACTATAGTTTCTGATTTGACTACTTGACTCTCCATCTTTATGAAAAGATCTATCTTATTATGGTCACTCTTCCCCAAAAGGACACCCACAACAACAAGATTATTAATTAATCCTTTCACATTGTACATTACCCAGTCCAGAATAGCCTTTTCTCTGGGTAGCTCTTCAACATGTTGGCTTATGAAACCATCACATATACACTTCAGGAAATTCTTCTCCATAATACCATTATCCAATTTATAAGTAAATAAGATTCACTCATGTTTACAGTTTACCCTTATTGAATGCTTCTCTGATTTCTTGTTTAATACCTTCCCTTACCTGTCCACTACAATTTTGTAGCATATAGGCAGCCACCAACAACATTTTTCTGATCCTTGTTGTTTCTTATCTCCCCCATAGGGATCCCACCTCATGAATTTCTAACTCAATATCTCTGCTCACTATTGCCTTGATTTCCTGTTTGTTTTCTTAATTTTTTATAAATACCAGGATTTTGGAATTTTATAAGGTTTAGTTGACTCATGTCATATTTGTTTTAGGTTATACCTTCTAGCTCATTCGCAGAACCCAGAAGAATGGGCCTGTGTTTCATCAGAGATAGTAGGAACTGCCAACGCTGGAGTCTGAGATAACAAGGTGTGGAGATGGAGGAACACAGCAGGCCAGACAGCATCAGAGGAGCAGGAAAGCTGATGTTTTGGGTCTGGACCCTTCTCCAGACATGGGAGAGGGGCAGGGGGCTCTGAAATAAATGAGGGCGGGGCAGTGATAGAAGGTGGATAGTGGAACGGATAGGTGGGAGAGAAGACAGACATGTCAAGGAGGCAAGGATGAGAGGGGGATGCTCGTCTTGGGCTGAGGTCAGGGGTGGGGAGATTTTGAAGCCCCACCTCAGACCTCATCCCAAGACCAGCCCCCCTATCATCCCTACCTCCTTGACCTGTCCATATTCTCTCCCACCTATCTGCTCCACTATCCACCTATCACCGCCACCACTCTCTCTATTTATTTCAGAGCCCCCTTCCCCTCCACCATTTCTGGAGAAGGGTCCAGACCCAGAACGTCAGCTTTCCTGCTCCTCTGATGCTACCTGGCCTGTGTTTCTTGTTGTGCCCCAGCCAGCATTATTGAAAACCAGCATCATGCTCTTTAGAAATGAGTCAAATTAAACATGAAAGCAAAATTTCCTTTTACTTTGCTTTGTCAATGGAACTTGGGCATTATTGGTGAGGTCAACAGTTTTACCCATCTCTAATTGCCCTGGACAAGTTGGCGGTGACCCACCTTCTTGAGCTGCTGAAGGAACACCCTACTGCTATTCAGAAGGGAATTCTGGGATTTTGACCCAGAGACAATGAAGGAATGGTCGTTTCAATCCAAGTCAGGATGGTGAGTGACTTGGAAGCAAACTTGCAGGTTGTAGTGTTCCCATATATCTGATGTCTGTGCCTTTCTATAATGCTAGAATCTGAGGGTTCAGAACGTGTTGTTGAAAGAGTGTTGGTGAGTCACTGTAGAAAGTGGATAGACACTGGGGTAACAGGAAGCAAATTTCTCACTGCAGAATTCACAGCCTGTGGTCTGCTGTTGTGGCTGCACTATTTGTCTGTCTGGTCCAGTTCAGTGATTAATCAATTATAATCTCCAGGATGTTAATTACGGGGGATGCAGTGATGCTCATCCTTTGAATGTCTAGGATGATCTTAATTTCTTTCTTTTGCTGGTGGTGGTCATTGCCTGGCGCAAGTGTGCCACAAGTGTTATTTGCCCTTTGTTACCTGAAATCTGGATATTGTCCAGGTCTTGCTGCATTTGGATTTGGACAGCTTCAGTATGTGAGGGATCACAAATGGTGCTGAACATTGTGCAATCATTGGCAAACATCCTCATTTCTAACTTTATATGAAGGGAAGGTCATTAATGAAGCACTAAAGATGGTTGGGCCTAGGACACTACCCTGTGGAACTCCTGCGGCGCTATCGTCCTATGTGCTAGGTATGAATTCAACCACTGGAATGTTTTCAAAATAAAAACCAAAAGAACTGCGGATGCTGTAAATCAGGAACAAAAACAAATTTGCTGGAAAAGCTCAGCAATGTTTTCCTTTGATTCACATCAATTACAGTTTTGTTAGAAGTCCTTGATGCCACTCTTAATCAAATGTACTGTGATGTCAAGGGCCATCACTCTCATCTCACCTCTGGAATTCAGATCTTTTGTCCATGTTTGAACCAAGGCTGTAATGAGGTCAGGAGCTGAGTGGTCTAGGCAAAATCCAAACTGGGCATTACAGAGCAGGTTATTGCCGGGCAGTACAATTATAACATTTAAAAGTCATCTGGATGGATATACGAATAGGAAGGGTTTAGAGGGATATGGGCTAAATGCTGGCAAATAGACTAGATTTATTCAGGCTATCTGGTCAGCTTTGATGAGTTGGACAGAAGGGTCTGTTTCCATGCTGTACAGCTCTATGACTACAAGTGCTGCTTGATAGCATTGTTGATGACACCTTCCATCAGATGATTGAGTGTAGACTGATGGGGCAATAATTGGCCAGCTAGGATTTTTCCTGCTTTTTGTGCGCAGAACAAATCTGGGCAATTGTCCACATTGTTGAGTAGATGCCAGTGTTGTAACTGGAATAGCTTGGCTATGGGAGTGGCAAGTTCTGGAGCACATGCCTTCTGTACTATCACCAGAATGTTTTCAGGGCCCATAGACTTTGAATTATCCAGTGGCTGCAAATTAATTCTCGACATCAAATGGAATTAATCAAATTGGCTGAAGGCTGTGACGCTTGTCAATTCTGGAGGAGACTGAGATGGATCATCCACTTAAATAAGATAACACAGTGTGGAGCTGGAGGAACACAGCAGGCCAGGTAGCATCAGAGGAACAGGAAAGCTGACGTTTCAGGTCGGGACCCATTTTCTGAAGCAGATTATTGCAAATGCTTCATCCTTGTCTTTTGCACTGATGTGCTGGGCTCACCTGCAATTGTGGATGTGGATATTTGTGAAGGCTACTCCTCCAGTGATTTGTTTAATGGTACAAATCATTCACAACTGGTAGTTGCAGGAATACAGAGTTTAGATCTGATCTATTGGTTGTGGAGAAGTTTAGTCCTGTCTTTCACTTGTTGCTTGTACTTTTTGGTATGCAGCTCCTATGCATCTTCATTGGGTTGGCATCTCATTTTCAGGTATGCCTGGTGCTGCTCCGGACATGCCCTCCTGCACTCTTCTCTGAACCAGGGCTGATTCCTTGGTTTGAAAATAATGGTAGAGTGGGGGAATATGCTGGACCATGAGGTTTCAGATTGTGTTTGAGTATGATTCTGCTGCTTTTCATGGTTCACAGCACCTCATAGATGCTCAGACTTGAGTTGGTGGATCTGTTCAAAGTCTATCACATTAAACTCTGTGATATTGCCATACAACACAATGGAGAGACTGTGAAGTAGTCACTCTTAATGATAGTTTCATGGAAAGATACATCTGCAGCAGGCAGATGGCTGAGAATGAGGTCAAGTATGTTTTTCCCTCTTGCTGGTTCTCTTACCACCTGCCACAGGCCCTATCCATTACGTCCTTTAGAATTCAACCAGTTTGGGTAATGACATTGTCAGGCAGAATCACACAAATGGAAATGGATAATTTTTAAAATAGTAATTTGATTAAAGAACATGAATTATTGGGCTGTCACTCCTGCGTCCTCTGGTTGATTCTACATAAATGTTTGTTTTGAATTCTATGTCAGAAAAAAGTCAGTCTTCCACAGCAGAACATTGGTAATACAACTTTAAGCCTCAACTAATAATTGTGACATTTGTATAAAAAATGTTCCAAACTTTCCAATGACCAGTCATTATCCCAGTATAGGTAGGGTTGTGCATGGGGTCCCTGTAGAATATCCACACATTCAAAGGAATTATTTGGCAAATTGAGGTTCCGCTAGGCAAGTCCTCTGTTCCTGAATCCTTTCAATTTAAATTGGTGAGTTTGGTGGGATCTGATGAAATTAAATAAATAGTTACTCAAGAGAAGTTATACAGCTGTGTACATTCAAAAGGCATTATATTTCCCTGATGCACCTCCAACTGCATCTCCCCCAGACCACTAATACCGACTAGACCCTGAACCTGACAGCCCTCCAACTCCCCCCAGACCTGAGCCCCCTTCTGTCTCCACCCCTGCCACACCTGACCCAGACTGAAACAGCACCCATTGCCACACTGCCCTTCTGTCAGACTACCACTGGACCTAATTCTCACCCATGGGAGATGGAGGACTCTCCAGTCAGAGTCTGGGAGTTGTTACCTGTCTGGGGGACGTGTAGTTGGGGTGTGTGAAGTAAATATGGTGTCTTTTGAATGTCTTTCAATTTAAATTGAGACTTTTGGATATTATTTAGGATTGGATATTTGTGGACCCTCCATTCAGGTTAGTTGATTTATTGTCCATCGCCATTAACGACTTACTATGGCAGAACTGCAGAGATTCGATCTGATCCATTTGTTTGAGAAATGCTTACCATTCTATTTTAGCTGTTTGCCATGCATGCAGCTCTGTGTTATTGGTTCAACAGATTGACACCTTATATTTTCATATGTCTGGCATAGCTTCTAGCATGACCTTCAGCATTCTTCATTGACACTCTTCATCTGGCAGCTACTGAGAGAAGGTAAGTGTATAAGGAAGTGTGATGGTGGTGGGTTGGGGCCAGTGGAAATGGGTGACAGGTAAGTGGGTGAGGGTTGTTGGATTGGGGGAAATTTGGGGGCTGTTGGAGCATGGCTGATATCATGTCAGGGTATGGGAGAGTCAGGGACTTTAGGGAGTCGGGTGTTGTAGGGGTGGGAGAAAGTGCACAGAGGGTGGGGATGTTTAATAGGTAGGTGTTCAGAGGGCGGAAAGGTTTAGGTCCATGGGCGGTGAGGGGTGTCAGGATCAGATCTGGAATAGGTGGTCAGTGTGGTAATTGGCAGGGGTCTGAGCTGAGTTGGGAGTGGTGGCAGCCAATTAAGCAGGTTTTAATTCCTTTCCCTCTTCCTGCCCAACTGTTCAGATAAATAAGGTGGAACTTTCTGAAGTCTCCAACTCCAGTTCGGATTTGAGGTCTTTTTGAGAGGATTCTGGATGGTAGGTCATTGTTGATCAGAAGTTTGAATTTCCATGTAATTCTGTGGAGTCAGCAGCTGTGAAGCGACTCCAGCCAATACTATTTCAAGGACCATTGACCTAATGGAAATTAACTTTCAGCAGCTGGTTTGTACCTAACTCTGAGCCATTATGTTGATACGTAATTGAGTACCAGCATTTAAAATGTTTGATGAAGTAACTGGCGTAACTAGGTGTCCAAATGTTTTCCAACTTTCTCCCACATGCTACTAGTATTGCATTGAGATCCTATCAGATGGTCTGCGTAATTGTAAGCCCCGGTTGTTAAAATTTGAATTAAACATAGCAAAGATATTAAGAGGTAGGTGACCATGCTGAGACCAGTAAAACCTCTCTTTGCAAGGTGTAGAAGTAACTATACATCATTGTTTACCTTGACTGAACCATGTTTTCATAGAATCATGCAGTACAGAAGAGGATCTTCAGCCTATCAAGTCAGTACTGCCAACAATATACTACCACCTACACAAGTCTCACAGCTGTAAATCATAGAATTCCTACAGTGTGGAAGCAGACCATTCAGCCCATTGAGTCCACACCGACCCTCCAAACAGCATCCCATCTGCACCTCTTCCCAATCCCTATGACCCTGCATTTAAACGCACCTAACTTGCTCACCCTTGAACACTATGAGTAATTTAGCATGCCCAATCCAGCTAACCTGCACATCTTTGGATTGTGGGAGGAAACCAGAGAGGCTGGAGGAAACTGAAGCAGATAGAGGGAGAATATGCAAACTCCACACAGACGGTCACCTGATGCTGGAATCAATCCCAGATCCCTGGCACTGTGAGGCAGTAGTGCTAACCGCTGAGCCACCATGCATGTTATGATACCTGAACCAATAACTGATTTCCTTCAGTTTTGAAACATTAAAGATAGATACTGACTTTCTCCACATTAATTGGAGTTTGTTTTGGTCCATGTTTTCTACTGATTTTCTTCTATATTTTTATACTAGATTCACAGCAATGAAATAAGTACATTTTCAAAATTTACATTTTCAGTCTTTAATGATCTTTATTTGCAGTACTGCTACACCTCTGCCACCTGGTGGATTCTGCGTAGTGATAAATTTTGCACCCAACATCAGCCAGAAGTAAGGTAAAGTCACCACATAGTCCAATCAGACTACAGGGCAATTCTCTCATTAGACAAGGTGATATGGCTGGTGGTGGCTTTGACTTCAGGGTTATTATGCCTCAGATAAGGGATTGCAAAAGTTTATCCTTCATGGTAATCTCAGTCAGCACAGGAATTGAATCTGCACTGGTGGTATCAACCTACATTGCAAACCAGCTGTCCAGCCAACTGAGCTAAATCAAACCATCTGAGTCTTATCCTAAGGTCACTTGTTCTGGACCACAGCCGTGGGCTACATTATCCCTTTGTCTATCCATGTCAGGATTGTATATGTTACGATGAGAACCCCTTTCATTCTTCTAAGCTCTAGTGAATACAGTCGCTATCAATGCAAAATCTCCTCATACGACAAACATGCTTTCCCAGGAATTAGTCTAGTAAATCTTTGCTGTGCTCCCTCTATGGTGAGTATATCCATCCTTAGGCATGGTGTTTTCAAAGCCCTGCAAAGATGCAGCATGATATCCTTGCTCCTGTACTCGTATCCGTTTGGAATGATCGCTAACATACCACATAGCTTCTTATCGCGCTTGCTGCACCTGCATACTTACTTGTAGTGATCGGTGTATAACACACCCAGGTCCCTTCGAACATTAATATTTCCCAATCTACGACTATTTAAATAATCTGCCTTTTATTTTTCGTGCAGAAGTGGATACCATCGCACATATCCATATTATACTACATCAACCATGTTTTTCCCATTCATTCAACTTCTCCAAAATGTCTTGAAGCTTCTTTACTTCTTCCCAGCTACTGACAATTTTTCCTAGTTTTGTGCTGTCAGGAAATATTACTTTTGATCCCCTCATCCAAATCATTGACATATACTATGAATAGCTCATGCCCAAAAACTGATCATTCTGGCACTCCACGAGTCATCACATTCCACTCTGAAAAAGACCCATTCCTATTCTCCATTTCCTATCTTCAACCAATTCTCAATCCACACCCACATATTACCTCCAAGTCCATGTGTTTTCATATTGCATACTAACCTCTTACGTAGGACCTGAGGAAGGGTCACTCGACCTGAAATGTTAATTCTGATTTGTCTCCATAAATGCTACCAGACCTACTGAGATTTTCGGAGATAGTAGGAACTGCAGATGCTGGAGAATCTGAGATAACATGGTGTAGAGCTGGATGAACACAGCAGGCCAAGCAGCATCAGAGGAGCAGGAAAGCTGACGTTTCGGGCCTAGACCCA
>JAHRHZ010000034.1:30042341-30068933 GCA_024137785.1 Ginglymostoma cirratum | reverse complement strand
ATTCTGATGAAGCGTCTAGGCCCGAAACGTCAAGCTTTCCTGCTCCTATGATGCTGCTTGGCTTGCTGTGTTCATCCAGCTCTACACCTTGTTATCTCGTGTTTAGAGGGATATGAACCAAGTACTGGCAAATGGGACTAGGTCAGATTGGGATGTCTGGTTGGTGCAGACGAGTTGGACCGAAGGGTCTGTTTCCATGCTGTATCACTTATGATTCAATGACTCTTGAGGATTATGGAGATTTGGCAATGTTATGGAAAGATGAATGATAAAACATTTTGGTAAGGCATATCAAAACAGGATGGGACCTTGCTACTATTGGTCCCTTTCAAACAAACCTCTTCCTCATGTTCCAACATGTCGGGCATCACCAGTTCACATTTTTGCCTTAAGGATAGATCTTCCAAAAGTCAAGACTAATCAACAAAATAATCAAGGACTAGACATGTGCTGAACTCAAGTGATTTTTCTGATTCAGACAGTATATACTAAAAATGCACTCTCTAATTAGTTTCTTCACTTCTCTGTCAACAATGGGAAACCAATAAGACTGCCAATTTATATTTGTTATAACATTTTTAACCAAATAAAACATTTCATAGGACCATTAAAAGTTAATCAGGGCATATTATGGCAGAGGGCCATTGGCCAAAGTCTTGTTTAAAGAAACGGGATTCAAATGAGGAAAAAGACAGTAAAGTGGAGAGATTTTGAAAGGAAATTCGACTACATCTTTAAGCCTAGACAGCTGAAGGTGTGATCACCGGTGCTGCAGTAATTAAAATTACGATGTACAAGCTGCCAGAATTAGGGGAGCACTGATATATCTTTGGAAGACATTACAAGAATAGCGAAGTGTGAGGACATGAGAGATTTGAAAACAAGAATGAGAACAAGGGTGAGTGGTGAACTAGACAATAACAACTTGTTGCTATTTCCACTATGTTTCATGTGAGAATAGTTGGTTATGCTATCTCTATTTTTCCGTCAGGAATTAAATGTGAAGAAGCATTAGTGAAATATATTTGTGCAAATTCATTATTTGCTTCAAGTAATACTTTCCAGAACGTACTTGCTTAAGAGCCAGGACCTCCCTCTGATTAGTTACAGTCTGTGTCAATCATTGCGTAACGCGCGATGACGTCACCAGGGCGGGTCTTTGACCCTAGCGGGCGGGGAAAGCGCTAAACGTGCCGTAAATTGTGAGGTTTTGTAAGTCAGGGGGAGGTGCCGTAAAGCAGTGTGGGTTGGTTTGACGACGCGGGTTGTTTGAGAGCTATGGACGAGGATATCCTGACCACCCTCAAGATCCTAATCATCGGCGAGAGCGGTGTCGGCAAGTCCAGGTGAGGTGGTGCCGAGTTCCTGTTGGTTCGACCCGGTGGTTTTCGGACCCCGGCTTCTGGAGCCGAGCTGTAGGCCCCAGCTTTCCTGACGCAGCAGATCAGCGTCCAGTATCCCGGCCCATTGGTCTGTAAATGTCACCTCTTCAGGTGCTTCATTTGAACAATAGTATTCTGTTTCTGCAGCTAATGTAACATTGAAGCTATCATACACAATCCAAAGCGATGATACTCTTCGTGTCTCCTAAAATCTAGACTTGACCCCAACCTCCCAATCTTAAACTATCCCAGTCTTTGTCAAAACATTAATCCCTAACACAATATTGACAGTTCATATCCTGACATCTGTATATTCTACCCCTATTGACCCTAATCTACCCCTGTCCTAACATGACAGTGACAATCCCCATATCTCTAAAAACTCTTTAGCTCATGTCTCTAATTCTAGCCACCTAAAATGCAGCACGACAAACCCTAGCCCCATAATCTTAACGTACTGCAACCTGAAATCTATATTGACAATCTTATTTACTCCACGTAATGTCAGGGAATGGCTGAAGGCATTGGATACTGCGAAGGCTATGGACCCTGACAAGATTCTCTCAATAGTAGTGAAAATGGGCTCTGGATTGCTGCACCCTTAGCCAAACTATTCTGGTAAACTACAACAAATGCATCTATCTGACAATGTGGAATATTTCTGGTTATGCCCTGTAACTCCAATAATGTCATAGAGTTATACAGCATGGAAACAGACCCTTTGATCCAACTTAGCCATGCCAGCCTAAACTGATCTAGTACCATTTGCCAGCATTTGGCCCATGTTCCTGTCAAACCCTTCCTGTTCATTCATGCATCCAGGTGCCTTTTAAGTCTTGCAGTTGCATCAGTCTCCACCATTACCTCTGGCGGCTTATTCCATACAAATATCACCCTCTGTGGAAAAACTTACCCCTCTCATCTTAAATCTATGCCCTCTAGTTTTGGACTCCACTACTTTGGGAAGAAAAAAGGATTTTGGCTATTCACCCTATCCATACTCCTCATGATTTTATAAACCTCTCTAAGGTCACCCCTCAGCCTCTGACGCTCTAAGGAAGAAAGCCACAGCCTATTCAGCCTCTTCCCTATTTGCTCACAACATGCAATCCTGGCAACATCCATATGAATCTTTTTTGAGCCCTATCAATTTTAATAACAACTTCCCTATAGCAGGGAGACTGTAACTGAACCCAGCATTCTAAAAGTACAGTCTGATGAATCCATTTTCCATTTTTCTAATAGAAACTTTATTCAGGTTAGCTCTTTGTAGAGCATTGCAACAAAACCGAAAGTAAAATGAGTAACAGAAAATTATCAAAATTAGATTTAGATTTAATGTCGTCTCCAGGGATGATGATGCACCTCAGGCCCTTTGGAGACTACTGGCATGTAAAGGCCCCCATTGTTCCAATGACACCGCATGCTCCCTCTCAATGGGCACCTGAGCACAGATATAACAATATTAGAGGGGCAGACAATTTGGTACTATGACTCATGCCATAGCCTGCTGCTTGGACCTGTTGATGGCCATTTTGGCCAGCCCAATGAGGAGGCCCTCCAACCTGCCTGCCCCTCTGTGTAGAATGCCCATAGATTAGGAGTGAGGGGCTGAAGTGCAACCAATCATTGAGCAGCCCATTAAGAGCCATTAATACCATTTTCCTCTCGGCCACAAAAACTATGTATGGCTAGGCACCCAGTGAACCTCCTTAACTTCCCATAGCGTGGGACTACTGTGCACAACATTCTTCATCTTGGGTTCCTGATGGAATATGAAAGGACCCCCTTTAGAGGGTGTTCCACTGGGGATCTTCGCTGCTAGTAGGTAAAATATTATACCAAGGTGTACCTAAACGATAGACAAAGATGAGGAAGCGGAGAGTGTGCGGCAGCAGTCCTGCATAGAACATAGAACAGTACAGGCCCTTCGGCCCACGATGTCGTGCTGAACTTTTACCTTAAACCTAAGGTCTATCTAACCTCCACCCTTACCTTATTCTATCATCCATATGCCTATCTAATAGCTGCTTAAATGCCCCTAATGAGGCCGACTCCACTACCCTCTCCGGCAATGCATTCCTCACCCCAACCACTCTCTGAGTAAAGAACCTACCTCTAACGTCTCCCTTATATCTACCTCCACTCACTTTAAAACTATGCCCCCTTGTAATAGCTACCTCCACCCTAGGAAAAAGTCTCTGGCTGTCCACTCTATCTGTATCTCTTGTACACCTTTATCAAGTCACCTCTCATCCTTTGTCGTTCTAAAGAGAAAAGCCCTAGGTGTCTCAACTTTTCCTCATAAGACCTTCCCTCCATCCTGGTAATTCTCCTCTGCACCTTTTCCAATGCTTCCACATCTTTCTTGTAATGAGGCGACCAGAACTGGACACAATATTCCAGATGTGGCCGAACCAGGCTTTTGTACAGCTGGAGCATAACTTCACAGCTCTTGAACGCAATCCCTCTATTAATGAGAGCTAACACACTATACGCCTTAACAACTCTATCGACCTGGGTGGCCACTCTTAGGGAACTGTGAATGTGAAGTCCAAGATCCCTCTGCTCCTCCAGACTGCCAAGAATCTTTCCGTTAACCCTGTATTCTGCTTTCAAGTTTGTCCTTCCAAAATGAATCACCTCACACTTTTCAGGGTTAAACTCCATCTGCCACTTCTCAGCCCAGCTCTGCATCCTATCAATGTCCCTTTGTAACCTAGAACAGTCCTCTGCACTGTCCACAACGTGATCCACCTTTGTATCGTCTGCGATCTTACTAATCCACCCTTCCACTCCTTCATCCAAATCATTTACAAAAATCACAAATAGAAGAGGACCCAGAACGGATCCTTGTGGTACCCCACTCGTAACTGAGCACCATGTTGAACCTACCACTTCCTCTGGAAGTTCATTCTACATACAAACCACCCTCTGTGTGAATAAGTTGCCCCTCAAGTCCCTTCTAAATTTTTCTTGTTTCACCTTAAAAATATGCCCCCTAGCTTTGAACACCCCACCCTAGGGACAAGACTTTTGCTATTCATCTTATCTGTGCCCCTCATGATTTTATAAACTGGTATGAGGTCACCCCTCAACCTTCTGCTCTCCAGCAAAATAAGATCTCAGGCTATCCGGCCTCTCCTTATAATTCAAATTCTCCAATCACGCTAACATTCTTGTAATGTTTTTCTGAACCCTCTCCAATGTAATAACATCATTCCTACAGCAGAGTGACCAGAACTGTACACAGTCCTCCAAAAGTGGTCTCACCAACATCCTGTACAATATCGACTTAACATCCCAACTCCTACACTCACAGGTCTGAGCAATGAAGGTGAACATGCGAAATGCCTTCTTCACCACCCTGTCTACCTGAGACACAACTTTCAAAGAGCTATGTACCTGAACCCCTAGGTCTCTCTGTTCAATAACACTACCCATGACCCTACCATTAACTGTATAAGTCCTGCCCTTGTTCTTTTTACCAAAATGCAATACCTCGCATTTATCCAAATTAAACTCCATCTACCAACCTCAGCCCATTGACCCAATTGATCAAGATCCCTTTGTAATCTTAGGTAAACTTCTTCACTGTCCACGAGACCACCAATTTTGGGTGTCATCCGTAAACTTACTGACCATGCCGACAGTATTCTCATCCAACTCGTTTATAAGTAAATGACAAAGTAGACACAGCACCCGTCTCTGTGGATCACAAAAGGTCACAGGCCTCCACCCTGAAAAACAACCCTCCACCACCACCCTCCGTCTCCTATCTTCAAGCAAGTTTTCTATCCAATTGGTAAGCTTTCCTTGAAACGCATGTGATCTAACTTTACCAATCAGTTGGCTAGGCCAAAACCTTGTCAAAGGCTTTACTAAAGTCCATTTAAACAATGTTGACCCACTTGGCCCTCATCTATCTTTTTGGTTACACCCACAAAAGCTCAATCATGTTTGTGAGACACAATTTCCCATGCGCAAAGGCACGCTAACTATCCCTAATCAGTCCTTGCCTTTCCAAATGCATGTAAATCCTGTCTCTCAGGATCCTCCCCGACAACTTATCCACCACTGACATTAGACCCACCTAGGATTCCGCTCACAGCCTTTCTTAAATAAAGGCACAATGCCTCTAATCTTCCTGCACCTCACCTATAGCTGTGGATAATATAATGATCTCTGCCAGGAGCCCAACATTTCTTACCTAGCTTCCCACAACTCAGTTCAAGACCAAATAGGGAAAGACAGCAAATGCTGGTTCGGTCAGGAGACTCCTATCCCATGAAAAAGTAGAAAAAAAAACAAGCGAGCGCCGCACTGTCGGAGGGTCGGCGCTGAGGGAGCGCCGCACTGTCGGAGGGTCGGCGCTGAGGGAGGGCTGCATTCAGGAAACTCCTCTTTGCCTTTTTGAAAGACATGAAGGGTTTTCCTGAGATGGTTTAGATTGTGGGACATCACATATTGTGGGAGGATTGGTATCCAGGGGTAGAGTCAGGTTCCAGACAGATCACTGTCAGTTCATCTGTAAGTTCATGGCAATACCTGAGCCACTTCCACTCCCTGTGCATCCTTGGTCGAGTGGTATAGTCAGGAATATCTGGATGACTCAGGTAATGTACTGGGTGTAAACTGACATCTTTACAGCCAGTTATGCTGATGACATCTAGTCCACTGTTCTGTCTCCTAGTCTGGTTAAACCAGCATTTCAAGCCCTCTCCTCTACAATTGCTAAAAAGTTTGGAGCAACCCACACCTAAGGAGCGGCTTCCTTGTGATATTTGCCAGTCCCAGAACGTGAGGACCATGTCCCAATCCTTAATCAGGTCCAAATAGAAGTCAGGCAATTCTTAGAAGACAGTCCAAGGACTTATCCACTTTATAAATAGGAACTGCATGTCATTGTTGATCCCATGTGCCTGACAGAAGATACCTTATCAGGGCCCACCACCTTGAAAGATCAAGATCAAGATCAAGATGTTGCTGTGGGGCTTGAAGGTGGAAAGTTGCTGTCTGGATGCAGAGGTGCACCAGCATCTGACCCTAGCCCGCACAGCCCCCCCAGAAAAATGCAGGATACTCAGTACCTCAGCAGTGACCGAGTGTTGCTTTTTGTCCCAGCCTGTATGTTTGTGACACATTTGAGGGGAAGGACCAAAGTGAGTAGCTGCTACCAATACTATGGCAGCAATCATTTGGTTTATGACCAGCACGCTATCCATAAGACATAGGAGCAGAAATTAGGCCATTCGGCCCAATGAGACTTCTCCGCCATTCAATCATGGCTGATAAGTTCCTCAACTCCATTCTCCCGATTTATCCCCATAACCCTTGATCCCCTTGATAAGCAAGAACCTATCTATCTCAGTCTTAAATGTACTCTATGACCTGGCCTTCACAGCCTTCTGTGGCAGTGAATTCCATAGATTTGCCACTCTCTGGCTGAAGAAGTTTCTCCTTATCTCCGTTCTAAAAGGTCTTTCCTTTACTCTAAGGCTGTGCCCTTGGATCCTAGTCTCTCTTACCAGTGGAAGCATCTTCCCCAACTTTCACTCTGTCCAGGCTATTCAGTATTCTGTAAGTTTTAATTAGATATCCCCCCTCATCCTTATAAACCCCAATGAGTACAGTCCCAGAGTCCTCAAACGCTCCTCATATGTTAAGCTTTCCATTCCTGGGACCATTCTCGTGAATGTCCTCTGAACCCGCTCCAGGGCCATTACATCCTTCCTGAGATAAAGGGCCCAAAAATGCACACAGTACTCCACATGTGGCCTGACCAGAGCCTTTTAAAGCAACAGTAGTACATCCGTGCTTTTATATTCAAGTCCTTGCAAAATAAATGCCAACCTTGCATTTGCCTTCCTGACTACCGACTCAATCTGCAAGTTTACCTTGAGGGAATCCTGGACTAGAACTCCCAAGTCTCTTTGCACTTCAGACTTCTGAATTTTCTTCCCATTTAGAAAATAGTCAATGCTCTTAGTCTACTTACCAAAGTGCATGACCTCACACTTTCCCACGTTGTACTCCATCTGCCACTATAAGACGACACGTTGAGCTGTCCTGTCCAGCATTCTAAGCAAGTTAGTCCTCCGATAATGAAACTACCCAACAAGACACGGACACCTGCGCTTGGGCTGAGAAGTGGCAAGTAGCATTCATCTCATCCAAGTGCTAGGCAATATAACTATTTTCCTTTGCATTCAATTACATCATTAAATTCTCCATTAACAATATCCTAGGACATGAAATTGGGCCAGCTGTATGTGTGATCAAATCTTCTTTATTCCTGCATTGAACTGGTGGTAGGAGCTCCATGCTTTGACTGTCTTCCATAGGTGCATCTAAGAATTTTGAATTAAATGTTTATGTAATTGAACCTTTTGACTTTTTAGATATTCTGGTGTAATGACAAATGCTTCACCCACATTGGTGGACAAACACAAGCCATTGTTCCAATAATTAAAGTTTACATTTGGCCGGAGTACATAAGATCTAACTAATTCTGTACAGAGCAAATGAGAGCAGTTTTGGTATTTCAAGTATGCGTTGAAAGAAAGAGACACATTTTACTTGTAGAGCACAAAATGCTGGAGAAACCCAGCAGGGCTGGAAGCATCTGCAAAGACAAGTGGTGTTAACATTTCAAGTCCAATATGAACCTCTTCAGAACTGATGAGAAAGATGGATAAGTGATGTGTCTCTTTTTCTTTTACTTTCTCTCCACTTTCTGTCTCTCTTACTTGCGCGCGCTCTGTCTCTCTTTCTCACTCACTTGTGCGCTCGCGTTCTCGCTCTCGTCCTCTCATGCTCGTGCTGTCACTCCCTTTCATCATATCCCCTGATTGCTTGAGAGGGCAGAATGTATTCAATGCTGCATCATCCACAACACTGGAGTAGACAGTTTCAAGGTTCACAGTCATTTGAAGGAACAAAAATTTCAACTTGGCCATAAATGGTTGGCCCATTATCCTGACACTCTAAACCTGTGTTCTCCATTGCCCAGGCAGGGCAAACATCCTCTTAAGTCTACCCTGCACCATCTGCCCCATCACAATCTTGTATACGTTTTAATGAGATCACCTATCCTTCTTTAAAACATCAGAGCACAGGCCCAATTTATTCATTCTCGTTTCTTCAGCTTCTCATGCCAGGAGTCAATCTAGTCAATATTCAGTGTCCTGCCTCCAATGCAAATACAGCAAACTTTTTACTAACTGGCACCTGTGGGATCAGGAGTGTGTGTACCAGTTGATCAAATATTCTGGACAATCAAGTGGTCCACATTAACCCAGGTAAAAACACACACTAAGTATTAGAAACATAATGAAGGTGTATACCGTATCACAGTTATACTTTATTTACGACATAAATAATAATGCAACTTTGGCTTAAACGAAACTTACTGGAAGAGAGTCTTCTCACTTAGATACTCAACTGACTACTTGTATATCGCAGTAGATTGCGATATTTGAGAAGAAATTGACTCAATTTTGAGTCAATGGTTGGTATTATGTGTGGCTACTCAATTGAACAACAAATGCACTTACATTGAGGAAAATAAGTTTTAAAAACCATAATAATTGGAGAGAGTGATGTAGCAAACTTCATGATATTTGAGTTGTATAATTTTTGCCAGTTTACCGAGAGTGCTACTTCACCGGGTGCCAATTAAAACAAAGTTTGCTACTTATCCTTTAAATATAGAAACCAGAATTACAGAATGCTCCAGGTTTGTTCTCATCAATACTGCAATTGTAGCAGGACTTGAATTCTGACAAAGAGTCACCACACTCGAAATGTTGATTCTGCTTTCTGTCCACAGATGCTAAGGGGAGACGATGGCCCAGTGTTATTATTGCTGCGCTGTTAACCAGAGACCCAGACAATGTTCTGGGGACCCAGGTTTGAATCGTCCACGGCAAATGGTGGAAGATGAATTCAATAAGTATCTGGAATTAAGGGTCTAATGATGATCATGAATCCATTGTCAATGATTAAAAAAGCCCATCTGGTTCACTCATGTCCTTTAGGGAAGCAAACTGCCATCCTTACCTGGTCTGGCCTACATGTGACTCCAGACCCACAGCGGTGTGGTTGACTCTTAACTGCTCTCTAGGCAATTAGGGATGGGAATAAATGCTGCCTTGCCAACGATGTCCTCATCCTGTTAATGAATAAGAAAAATGCTGCCAGAAAAGGGTTTTCTCCGCCTGCTCCGGTTTCCTTCCGCAGTCCAATAGTGTGCAGGCTAGGCGGATTGGCAATGCTAAATTGCCTGTAGTGTACAGGGATGTGTAGATTAGGTGGGTTATTGGGGGATGGGTCTGGGTGGGATGCGCTGTGGGTCAGTGTGGGCTTGTTGGGCTGAAGGGCCTGTTTCCACACTGTAGGGATTCTATGATTCTATGTTTCTAATTTAACTGCTGAGTTTCTGCAGCATTTCCTATTTGTGTTTGTAGCAAGACTTCCTTATTCTTATACTGTAGGTGGCTTAGAATAAATGTTTTAGAGTGTCATCATATCACTATTTTTGTTACAATTATGAAGAAGAAATGTTCCCGTTAAATCCTAGCAATCTTATTAATAAAACTACTTTTTTGTTTAAACAGGGAAAAGGTTAACTTTTGAAAGCTGTGATTTTGAATTCTTTGTAAAGTATTGAGCTTGGTTTGTCTTGTGACTGACAATTCCTTTAATATTTTCAGTTTGCTACTACGGTTCACAGATGATACCTTTGACCCAGAACTTGCTGCAACAATTGGTAAGTTTCACCCTTAGTTGATTAATGATGATAGACTGTTTTTGTGAATTAAATTTTTGAAATCATTTTGTATGGAGAGTGTATTTGAGGTCTTACAGAAAGCCAATGCTGTTTAATGAATTTGCTCAGATCACAAATAACTTATTGCTAAAACGTGAATGAATCCATCTTGTAATTAAGATGATTGCTGCATCATTTGTAGCATTTTATTGTATAATTATTTCCAATTCTTTACTGTTTCCGTCACACGGATCTAGCTGCAGTCAGTACTGAAGGAATGAAATACTTCTCCACTTTCAGCACACAGTGACAGTTCTGTGTGCTTAAAGAAAGTTCAGAATAAAGCTCCAACTACATATGAGACTGAAGAAAACACTCACTTGCGTATATTTCCTGAACTGGCCTTTTTTAGAATTTCACTGATGCCAAGGAAGAATATTCAGTTTATGATTAGCCTGGTCATGTGGACAACAGACCACTGAAAACTGTATTGATGGTTGAAATATATTATGGAATCCTACAGCATGGAAGAAGGCCATTCAGCACATATGCCTGTGCCAGTATATGAGCTATTCCATTTGAGTTTCTTTGCTTTTAACAAAAAAGATCCCAGTTTCTCCAACCTGTCAACCTGAAGGCCCTTGTCCCTGGTGCTGCTTTTAACCCTCTAAGTCCTTGATGTTTTTCCAAAAGTATGCTGTTCAGAATTGCACATGATACTACAGCTGAGGCTTAATGTATAAATGTCTAGCATAGCTTTGTTTAATTTTTATTCTTTGCCTCAAACTTTCTTTTCACGAAGGAGAAAGAGCGGCAAATTAACTTGCTGGATAACTCAGTTTTGTAACTTCTGCAATACTAATCTTGGCTTAAAATCATCATCAATCTGCTAGGCTGAAGTTCTCCCATGAGCTTCACCGATCACAGCTTTCGATTCATCCTGCATACTTCTCAAATCATATCCATACTAATACCACTTGACCAAATAATACAGCAACATGATAGAAAGGTACAAATCCAGAAGTTTCCAATCTATCACCACTGTGGAAGTGCTGTTGTAATAAGGATTTCCTTGGGACAATTAGCGTGAGTTATAGGTAGCTAGGAAAAGTAATCATTTTCTTTTAAAGTATCAGTCTCTACTGTCATTAAAAATCTCAGCCATCACTTAAAATTGCCTTCGTGCCCTTGCTTCAGCAAACCTCAGTAACTTCATTTAAATTTTATGTTTTATTATCTACCCTGTTCTTTGTAATCTGATCTTTAATGTACTATCTGACTACCTGGTTGTTTTTCCTCTACCATCACACTCCTGCACTCTATTTTCAGATCCGCTGTACCTTGCCACATCTCTCATCATCTTCAAAACCTACAATTTCATGTTGATCTTCCCTCCCCTCCTCTCAGTTCCCATTTAGCATGCTTTTTCTTCCCTTATCTTTTTTTTAAATCTCCTTTTGTGAAACACTCTTAAGTTCATGTTATTGTCATGTAGAGTCACATTTACTCTAATTTGAAAATGAGCTAAGTGCTTTGAAACCAACAGCTCAGCTCATACCAAGGCAGGTAAGTGAATCAACGAACCTCTAAGTGCAACAGATCTATTGCAACCCTATCTGCAACTTTGACCCAGACTGAAGGAATTAATTTCCCTCTGTAGACATAATAAGTGAAAAAGTCTGCAGCTTCATCCCAGCTCTGAGCATAGTGCTTGAGGTTTACTTTAAATAACTTTGGCACTAAAAGACAAACTGTCAACTTTATTCAGACATAAAAGGTACTGCAGATGCTGGAGAATCCGAGATAACAAGGTTTAGGCCCGAAACGTCAAGTTTTCCTGCTCCTATGATGCTGCTTGACCTGCTGTGTTCATCCAGCCCCATGCTTGTTAACTTTATTCAGACAGTTGCTGATATGCTAAGCAAAAAAATATAGTTATACAGTTGAAAGAGTCTTCTAATTTGTGTTTAAAATGCATCAAGCAGAATCAATTATTTTAACCTTTCTTTATCTAACCTAGGAATGTTTAATATTGAAATGTCCCATCATGTTTCATTTCCAATTACTGACTTCCCAGATTACTTGAGCGCAACGATGCAGTGATCTTTATTTAATAAGATAAATTTACTGATCTCTGTGTTTAATGCACTTTTTTAAATATTAGTTCTAGGGCTCTGGAGGGTCCATGCTAAACAGCCTTTAAATTGTCCATTCCTAGTTTCCCATGTTGCATTTGGAGTTAACCATACTATGTAGGTCTGTAGTCACGGACAGTAGTAGGTTTCTTTCTACTAATGAATCTGTTGTAAACTTGTTATAATCTGTCAGTTTTCATGCCATTTTCCATTCACCATTGTATTCCTCAAATTACCACATTTATTGAAATTAATTTCACAAATTGCTGTGGTGGAAGAACATTCATGACCTATAGGTAGTTAATTTGGAGTCATAAGTACCATGTTGCTGCATCTAGCCAATAATTTAGTTATCTGAAGAACTTTTTTCAAACTGGCTGTGTTACTGAAATATCTAAAGTATTGTCATTGTTCTCATCAAGTTCTTTCGGCAGGCAGTAAGTGTTTTACTAACCAGTCTTGTATTCAAAGCACTGAATATCAGTTTTCATGGTTTGTGGAGATGATCCAATTGCAAATACACAGCTTTGAGAAGGAAATAATTTATGAAGAAAAATTTGACAATTAATTTCTTGTGACTGGTTTTTTCTTTAAAATCTTGAGAAAAATGTCATTGTTGTTTTAATTCTTTCATTGAATTTGGGCATTGCTGGCCAGGCCAGCATTTATTATTGATCCTAAATGCTCATGATGCAGTTAAGAGTTGACCACATTGCAGTGGGACAGGAGTCATACCTGGGCCAGACCACGGAACAGTGGTAGATTTCCTTCCTTCAAGGACAAATATATTTTTGTACAATTGACAGTGGTGATTGCCATTAGACTACATTTTTTTTATTGGATTCAAATTTGCTACAGTGGGATTCAAACCCCAGAACTTCATGCCAATGTTCTGAAGTTAGGATTACTAGACCAGTGATATTACCACGATGTCAACCCTCCCCTAACTTTAGTGCAACTTTCTTTTGAGGGCTATAATATTTTAGCTCACATTTGAGAAGTAAATAGTGTTTAATGATAGATGTATCAGTGAATAGAAAACGTTTTGCTGTGTCAGATGTACTTTGTGCAGTTTCTTAACTATTCTCAGGCTGTATTTGCCATCCCAAAAGCTTTGGGTTTACAAAGAATTGCATAGAATATACATTATGGAAACAGGCCACTTGGCGCAATTCTGTTCTGCATTTAAACCCCTGGTGAATCTCCGCCCATTTCTAGCCTCCCAGCATATCTAGCTATTCCCTTTTCTCTCATTGTCATTTGGTTTTCTTTCTAAAATATCTAAACTATTTGCATCAAGTACTTCCTATGATGATAGGCTAGTATTTAGAGCCTTTCTCAGTAAATAATTTGTTCCTTATTTCTCTGTTTCACTTATTAGCAACTATATTGTATTTATGGTTCCTAGTTATGATTCTGCAATAAATGGCAACATTTGCTCCATGTGCACCCTATCCAAACCATTTATGACCCTATTATGTCACATTTAAATCTTCTCTTCACAAAAGGAAACAATCCAACTTTTCCAGATAACAATAGAGACGCAATTCTGGTACCATCTTTGTAGATCTTTTATGCATTTACTCCTGTTCTTCTATGCCATTTTTAGTGTAGTGTCCAGAGTATGCATTGAACTTGAAGTGCAGTCTGACCAGGTTTTTTTAAAATTTTGACATCACAGTTTTTGCTTAAACAACCTGGGGATTTTTTTCTAACATTACTAATTACTTCGTTTGTATATCTATATCCCTAGATCCCTTTGCCCTTCTACTCCATTCAGTTTTTTAATTGCTAAATTGTAGATAATGTTTCTATTATTCCCACCAAAGCCCATGACTTTAATTTATCTATGTTAAATTTGATTTGTTACTTAACTGCGCAGTCTGTGTGTTTTCTAATGTTATTTTATACTCCCCAGTGCTATCATCTGCAAATTTTGGTATCGAGCTACTTGTTAAGAATTCAAAATCGTGGATGTAAACTTATGCACAGTCATTCCTATTTATTTATTTGTTCTGTTAATTCATAGGGTGTGCCATGGTGGAATTTGAGTCCTTGATCCAAAAGCATTAACTTAGACCTCTGGATTACTAATCCAGTCACGTCACAATGTCACACTTCCCCCTGTAGTTGAACTTTATTTTTAACACAATGCATTTGGAAATTGAGCTAAACCAGAAGGTCTGTCCACTTGGATTGTAACAGACCCAAGAGCAGTTGAGATGACCATTAAGCACAATTTTCAACTCTGAATGAATTACTGACTGCTGTGAATCAGATTATTGTTGTACAGATAATTCTCACATTTGCCCTTGACAATTAATTGCATTGTTTTACATGAAACTAGTGTAAGGCCTAGGCTGTCATGGTGCCCTGATGTGGGCATGCATGTCTTTAGTTATTAACTGTGCAGTCAAAAATAACTATTAATTCTTGGCCTCTTCTGCTTTTGCGTGCTTTTATTTCCAAGAGCATCTGCTTGAACTCATTGTAACCTTCTCAAAAGGACTTATTGACGGGCAATAAATGGTGATGTTGCCAGTAAATCCCCATTCATGGAAAAATTAAGATAACTATTTTTTTTTTTAATTCCTTCAGCCTTCGTGGGGATATTTCTTTTTCTCCCATTATGATTACCATTTATTATTTTGTTATTTATAAGATCATTTATTAATTCTCTTAATGGTATCTGCCAGCCTTCATATACTTTCTCAATCTTTCAAATTCATTGTTTTGTTTCTTTCTAAAACTTTACTTGATTTTGTCATTATTAAATTTATTATTAAATTTATTATCAAATTTAATATACGCTTAGAAGTGTCAATTTTTGTTCGTAAGGACCCCTAGATTTTCAAGGCAAGATTACTGCTGGTGCACATACACATGGCCTGACATTTGTTTAAATATTTGTTCATGTGATGTGGGCATTGCTGTCCAGGTCAGCGTTTATTGTCCATTCAGAATTGCCCAAGAGGCAGTTAAGAATCAGTCCCATTGCTGTGGGTCTGGAGTTATGTATGGGCCATACCAGGTAAGGATGTTAGATTTCCTTCCCTAAAGATCATTAGTAAGCCAGATGAGTTTCTGTGACCTAATTCTTCAATAACTTGAAGCTCAGTTTTAATTCTTTCTGTCTCTAAACTTCAAAGGCAATTTTTGCTCCCACTACTTGTACCTTTCTGGCATCCAAATCTGCACCTTGAGTCTATGATAATGAGATGATCTTAGAGCAATGGATGCCTGTTCATTTGTACTTGAAAAGTCTGTTCTTGATAATTTGGATGCAAAATTGTCCTCAAACCTGAAAAAATTCCTCTCTACAATCTGAGACTTAGGACTCTGCTCCCCATGCAACTGGATCCTCAACTTCCCTGACCCATAGACCAACATCAGTAAGCATAGGCACCAACACTTCCTCCACAATAACCCTCAATACTGGTGCCCCTCAAGGCTGCGTACTCAGCCCCTTATTATACTCCTTTTACACTCACGACGATGTGGCTAAATTCAGCTGTAACTCCACTTACAAATTTGCTGATGACACCACCACACTGGTTCGGATCTTAAGCGCCAACGAGTGAGACTGCAGGGAAGAGATAGAGAGCTTAGTGGCATGGTGTAAAGACAACAATCTCTCCCTGAATGTGAGCTAAACAAAGAAGCTGGTCATCGACTTCAGGAAGCAGAGTGGAAGACATGCTCCCATCTATTATCGATAGTGCTGAGGTGGAGGTGATCGAGAGTTTCGAGTTCCTAGGAGTAAATATCACCAACAATCTGTCCTGGTCCAAACACCTTGACACAACGGTCAAGAAAGTACACCAACACCTCTACTTCCTCAAAGGCTAAAGAAATTCGGCATATCCACAATGACTCTTACCAATTTTTATAGATGCGCCATAGAAATCATCCTATCCAGATGCATGACTGCTTGGTATGGCAATTGCAGTGCCCAAGACGACAAGAAATTAGAGTTATGAATGCAGCCCAATCGGTTGCGCAACCCAACTATTGACTCTCAATACTTCCCACTGCTTTGGGAAAGCAGCCAACATAATTGAAGACCCTTCTCACTCTGGTTATACTCTTGTTCATCCTCTTCCATTGAGCAGAAGATACAGAAGTTTGAAAATATGTACCAATTGATTGAAAAACAGCTTCTTCCCTACCGTTATTAGATGTTTGAATAGACCTCTCATGAATTAGAGTTCATCTTTCTCTGCACTTTCTCTGCAGCTATAGCATTATGTTCTGCATTCTGTTCTGTTGCCGTGTTGTACTAATGCAAGGTATGATTTGCCTGGATAGCCTGAAAAACTACTTTCCACAAAGTGCAAAGAAAGGATTTTCTCAGCATCTTGATCCTAAGTATTGAGAAAACGGAAGCCATTGTCTTTGATTCCTGGCTAGAAACTCCTTTTCCTGCCATAGATTTTGCGCCTTTCTCTGCCTGTTTCCACTTTTTTAATATCACTCTACTCCTATTCTCCTTCCTGTTGTAAAAGCTCTAATCTATACCTCTATTGCTTGAGGACCTGATTGTTCTAGTGTTGCTGCCTATATCCTAACACCTACCAAGATCAATTTGTTCATTATCCCTATGCTTATGATCTTCCATTGACTCAAGTTTAAATAATGCCCCAATTTTAAAATTCTGCTTCTACACCTATTTCATATGTTTGTCTGTAAGGCACTGGGATTGATCATGATACATACTGAGTGATACATGATGCATATTAATTACAGAATTAACATAAATTATTTATACTGTTTTTTTTTTTGCAGGTGTTGACTTCAAAGTGAAAACAATTGCTGTTGATGGAAATAAAGCAAAACTTGCAATATGGGTGAGTCAGAACAAATTAAAAAGAGATGTCTTTAGTTTGCACTTTATTTGACTACACATTAACCCAGTTTGAAGTTCTGAAGGAGGAATCTCAGGCTTGGATAAAATTATGCCATATAATTATGTAGACTTGTCCATAAAGGCAGCAGCATTGCTGCAAATTAATTTTCAGTGCCAACAGTCCTGCCCTAAATATGCTGCATTTCCTGGTTTCAGTCTATTTGTTAATGCGATGAATGTATTCTGGTAACTTTATTTTCTTCTAAGCTGCTTGACTTTTAACAAGTCAATTGTGCAATATTTGTAATTCATTTATCAGTCCTATTTTGTTCATTATTTATCTTCAATTGATTCAAAGCAGTGCTTTGAAATTTCGCTTACTACTGTATCTGTTTCAAAAAGCAACGCTAGCTGTAGTGTTTTCCCTGTTTCTTTCTGATTTGACTTTAAACATTGTTTAGGCTTAACATAGTGAAAGATTTATGCATACAGTGACTACTTGCAGCAACACTATAATGACAAAGTGCTAGAGAAACTTGCATCTGGCCGCATCTTTGGAGGGAGAAATAGGGATAATGTTATAAGAGCAATGAATTCTTCGCAATGGTTCGGTCTGTCGGACTCGAAGAGTCATATCAGACTGGGGATATTAATGCTGTGTCTTGCTCCACGGATCTTGCCAGGCCTGCTCAGTTTCTCGTGCACTTTCTATTTTTATTTCAGATCTCCAGCATTCACAGTACTTTGTTTTTATTTTCATAATAGTAAATGTACTGCGGTAAAACTAAAGCAACGTGAGTGACTACAAGTAAAAATATCTAATGCCTTTTATTATCAAGCAGGACAGTTTGAGTATAGCCATGACAATTTATTGTTGTCATGCCCTAACATCATACGGATCTCATGGTGATTCTGAACCAAAGGTGCATCATTGAATGGGTTAAAAATATAGACATGTACAATTTCAGAATGTGAAAGGCATCCAGCACTCCAGATCTAAGAATTATGTCAACTCTGGAACTCATCACACTCTCGTCTGTTGTAAGTGTTCCATTTAATTGGAAAAGAAAGCACAAACTTCCGATCTATCTATAGATAGAAGTGCAACTCTGCCAAGATAGGCCAAGGAGAGAGAAATTTCAGAAAGTATTAGCGGACGTCTTAGCTGAAAAATCCATTCCAAATGAGCCTCAGATTCCAGAAGGTGAGTGCATATCTCTTCAAAATGATGTCTGTACAATCGCAAGGGATGTCTCTGGTATAAAGAAAAGAAATGATGCTGATGTGTTCAAAGCTCATGAAGCTGAATTAGTTCCCATGATGAAGGGAAATATTTCATGAAACTCCCCTAAAGTGATATTTAGCTAGTTTTTGGGATCGTTCAGCCCTCTGTTCTCTCAGTTGTGGTTCAGTTGGTAGCACTTCTCCCACTAAGTCAGAAGAACTGTCAAACGGAGGTATACGTTGCTAGAGAGAGGAAACCAAAGTAATGCCGGAGTCAATCATATAGTGGGGAACATAATTACAGTTCTGAGTCGGTACTTAAATGCAAAATTCACAGTGAAGCAATGCAACATAGGGTGGATATTACATTCAGCTGAAATGGAGAAATAGTGGTAACGCCACTGGACGAGTAATCCAAAGGCCCTATTCTGGGGAGAATGCCTTCAGACCAGTGGAACTTGAATTAAGTTATAACTCTGAAATTGAAATCTAGGGTCAGTGATCATGGCAAGACAGTTATCTATTGTTGTAAGACCTATTTGGTTGACTAATTCCCTTTTAGGGAAGGAAACCTGCCATTCTTACTTGGCCTAGCCTTCATGTGACTCTAGACCCATAGCAATGTGATTGACTCTTGACTGCCCTTTGAAATGGGCTAACAAGTTCAAAAGCTGCCTTTTCTGGTGATGCTCACATGCCATGAAAGACTGGAGAATAAAACACACTTGTTGGAGATACTATCCTCCAAGTCAGACTTTAAATCAAGACTCCAGTTGACCCTCTGCTTGACACACAAGTTAAAATGGCACTATTTCAAAGAAAGCAGGTGAGTTATTTCAGTGTCCAGGCCAATATTTAACCCTGAATCAGATCACAAGAGCCGATGATCTGATCGTTAGTACGTTGCTTCTTGTAGGAGTTTGCTGTGTGCAAATTGACTCTCGTTTTTTGCGTTGCTACAGTAACGACGCACTTGGAAATACTTTATTGGCTGTGAAACTATTGACACTTCCTGCCATTATGAAAAGTGGTGTGTAAAATCAAACCTTTTTTTTTTTAGAAGATTTGGTTAACTTTTGAAGATATCGATCTCTCTGTTCAGTTCAATCTAATCTGTCTGTGTTGATGACGAACATCCTAAATCTGTCCTCAGTGCAGTAACTGAATGCTTCCTTCCTTTAATCTGGTTGTTCTTATATTAATTATTGTGTTGCATTTGTAAACTGCAGGTTACTAATTTTGAGATCCTGTTTTTCAGTTTATAACCTAACTCTGGAGCTGCTTTTATAGGAGCTGAGAGATAGTAAGAACTGCCGATGCTGGAGTCAGAGATAAGTGTGGAGCTGGAGGAACACAGCAGGCCAGGCAGCATCAGAGGAGCAGGAAAACTGACGTTTTGGGTCAGGACCCTTCAGAAGTAGGGGAGCGGGAAGGGGGCTCTTAAATAGAGGAGGTGGGGTGGGGCTGGGGAAGGTAGGTGGAATGGTGACAGGTGAGTGCAGGTAGGCAGTGGTGGGGATTGGTCAGTGAGGTGGGAGGAGCGGGTAGGTGGGAGAGAAGACTGACAGGTCCAGGAGGTGGGGATGAGAGGGAGGGTTGGTCATGAGATGAGGCTGGGGGTGGGGAGATTTTGAAACTGGTAAAGTCCACATTGAGACCATCGGATTGTAGGCTCCCAAGGCAGAATATGAGGTGCTGTTCCTCCAGTTTCCGGGTGGTGTGACACTGGAGGAGGCCCGGGATGGACATGACCAGGAAGTGGGAGGGGGAGTTGAAGTGGTTCGTGACAGGAAGGTGTTGTCATTTGTCATGAACCGAGCGCAGGCGTTCGACAAAGCGGTCTACTTTCTTTACTGGTGACTATATTACATTATTGTTCCCTAGTTCTGGTCTCTATCTGCAATTGGGATTATTATCTCTGTGTCT
Organism: Ginglymostoma cirratum; assembly: GCA_024137785.1. Lineage (NCBI taxonomy): Eukaryota > Metazoa > Chordata > Chondrichthyes > Orectolobiformes > Ginglymostomatidae > Ginglymostoma > Ginglymostoma cirratum. Next base: position 30,048,650 of record JAHRHZ010000034.1, on the reverse strand, counting down.
ACTAATCAAACCCTCTCATTGTTTTAATGATCTTCTCCCAAGATATCCCTCAGTCCTCTCTTTCAAGTTGCAACAGTGCCATGGGATAAAATCGTTTCCTCTCACTCGTGCCCGTTTGGTGGCAATGAGAGATTTTAATCAAGCATGAGGGTGGTCTTTGGAGATCCTGCAGTCTTTCCCTCTCACCCATCAATGTCCACTTAAGGACTTCATCTCGTGAAGCCTAATGTTGACCCAGCAATATATGGGAAGCTCACAATGCAGGGAACATATTTCCCTGGGAAGGGGGAGACCTTGTTCAAAAGAGTTTGGTTCCTAATTGAGGGAGCTGGCATCTGGAATGGTGGTGTATGCTGACAGCTGTCTCCCTGACCATGCTACTTTCACCATGACCCTCACCTCAATTCCTTGATCCGGGAGCTTTGTTGGATGTAGTCATTGGCACCAACTACTAAAACCATAGACTAAAGGTTGGTGAGATGGAGTTCGGACTTTTATTTTTGTAGTACAGAGTTTTATTTCAACTTACATATAAAAAAATTCCAATAACGTTCATTATTTGTTCACCCTGTCAATGTCCAGTCAAGTTCTCACCACTTAATTAACACACAATTATATTCCCCTAGTTTCACTTGGTTTTTGGCATCACTGCCAGACTGTAGTAAATGATAACACCAGCCACTGCCTTCCTAATGACTCTGCTGAATGCCAAAGAGCTGCCAGCCTCGAACGCCTGGCAGCTGCCAGGTGGCATTTCTGCCTCTGGAGTTCTACATCCCGTAGAACACTTGCTGTTAACCTGTTGAATGCCTGATTGGCAAAGGTTGGGGTGGGCCTTCCCCAAACAAAGGTGACAAGAAGGTCTACCTGGCCACCAGGATCCCTTTTGCCATCATAAGATTTTTCCCCCAATTGACTAACCAGAAATAGCTTGCAGATAAGAATGCACTATAATAGCGTTATTGTACTCCATATCTTACATGCCACAATTATGTGAATTTTTGTGGTCAGTTGTCAAGCAAGGATGCTCCTGATTGACCTCGAGCAAAGTTGACAAATTTGATACCAAATCAAGGAGGTGTCTTAGTGTGCAGCAGCAAGAATAAACAGCTAATCAAATTTGAAATACTGTCTCAAAGCAGGGCACAAAGTTAGAAATACTTAAAATCCTTAATTTTTGGTATAACTTTAAGGTAGCAAAATAAATATAAGCTCTGTTAAGGTTGAGTTAAAGTAAAAGTAGAGACTTTTCAAAGGGGTTTTTTATTTAAAATGTCAATTTTGTTAACCATGGTAGATATTTCCACAAATAAGAAATTAGGTTTTCAGAGTCAGTAAGACGTTGGTAATAATTGAGGACGGTTTGTTCAACAAATTGTAACTTGTTCCACGATTTTCAGAACTAGATTAGCAATTTAGAATCAATTTTCTTGTCAATCCATGATTGTAAAGTAATTAGCAGAGTCTGGTAATCTCCATGTCACACCCCATGGGAGAACATAGACTTATTGACTGAACCTGAAAGTTCTGTTCATGTCAGTGGAATAATGGAGTAGACCTCAGTCATTCACTGAATCTGTTCTGATTTCACTTTGATAATGTTTGAGTAGTTGTTTACTATTTATAAACTCAAGGAACTTGATTTTTTTTTCTTAGTGAGCCTCTTTTCTGATTGTTGCCTCTGATCCTTCGAATGCGTATTCTTTACTTTGTTTCTGTCATTATCTTTTACAATTTATTTTTAATTCTTAACACTAAATAATAAATAAGTAGAATGAATAATTATAAGTGGACTTGGGGATTGCCCTTTGAAAATAAAATTTAGGACTATTCAAGAAGGGGAGATCCTGACTGACCAACCACCATGAGTTTAATGAATGCTGCTATTGCTACTCCAGCTAGGGGTCAAAAAATACAAGTGCTGCTATTTTGGATCACTATTTGCAAGTACCTCAGCCAGTTCAGGAGCAAATACTTACAATAGACTATGGGGAATATTTCTGGATCTGGGGCTTGCCCAGTCTGCTTTAAGTCTTTGGACTTTGTCCAGTGAAAAAAACCAACAAGCATCAATCAGCATTTTTTCAAATTACTTAAGAATAATAATTTATGACTATTGTAGCACCTGATATAGATTAGTTGAGATCAAAATTGAATTACTAAAATTCCAGAGAGATTGCCTTGGATTTAGAAGTAGATTGATCTTCCTAACAGTGCATCAGGGAGGTAGCCCAACTCATTTTTTACACTGTGTATCTGCCAGAAAATATTTTGCCTTGTCTATGTGTTCGTAACAATCAATATTGTGATCTAAATGAATACCCTGTATGATCAGGAGAGTATTACTTCATTTGAGCCTTGAATTCAGTAATATGAACTCTTGATGACTCCAGCTGTTTGAGTCCTTTCCTCCAGAATTTTTCAGGAGGCCAAGGCTTTCAATTTCTTTCTGGAGATGTAATATTGTCTCTAATAACTACCTTGGCCTCTTCTCCTGAGAGAATTGGCAAAAGTCCCTTCTTGTGGTTATTCTCCAAGAACATGGCAATTTGATTTGTAACGTGAAACAAGAATCTGGTCATCCAACAGGGAGCTATTGAATCATGACTTAAGTTCTCTGGCAGAACACCTATGGAAAGGGTAAAGGGCACAGTGTTCTAATCTCACAGTTGACCCAGTTTCACATCTTGGATAATGACAAACTAGGGAATGTGGATATATTGGGACTGGGGAGTTGTTGATTCAGAAACATGAGTAAGAACAGAGTCAAAAATCAAGGTTGTCAGATTGTACACATACATCATAAATGCAAGACTTGCATCTGGGCAGCTGTATTAAAGGTCGTGTACTTTTTGCAAATAATACATGTATGCAGTTTGGTAAATGATTCACTGCAGGATTGAGAATACAGTTAAAATGTCCTGCAGGTATGTGGTTTAATGCCAGAAAAGATCTCTGCTAAAAATTTAATGTTTGAGCATAACTACTAGCAGCTCGATTGATTGTTTAGTTTTTCTTATCGCAGAAGCCCTATTCAGACAGTTCCGTTCCAGAGGTTTATTTATCATAAGCCATGGAGAAATGTTCTGAATTATGAACAGTAACCCCACGTATATTTACAATTGACAAATAGTGACGTTGACAAGATTTAAAATAACGCAGGAAGTGCTATTAGAAACTGAAGTTAACTGCGCACACTGTGTGTTTGTCCAGTTTGATTTTATTTTTGGTACATTTAAAATTGTGATTTGAGGGTTGGCAATCTATGAAGAATTGAAAGTGAATTTTGACCACTAGTAGCAATGTCAACAACTGCAAGCAACTTTTCACTTTACGTACAGACAATGCAAGTTTTAAACTTGTTTGCAAAAGCAGCCACAATTACAGATCCATGGAGCCGGATTAGGCATCGGCTCACCTTTTCCAACTTGCTCACTGTCTTTAAACTTACCAGAAAATTGTGGCATTAATTCACCATTATAGGGTCAGGAAGTACAGCACTTTAAATATGTTGTTCATTGTTAATTTCACCGTTGAAGTGAATTCTGGGACTTTGCTTTTACACTTGATTAGATTTGTCTAAATCTATTCTGATGTTTCTTTAAAAAAAACTTTAATCTCAGTTGACCACCAGAAGTTAGGTAGTTGCTTAGCCGAACTCGTCCTCACCCTCAACAACTTCTCTTTCAATTCCTCCCACTTCCGACTGACAAAGGGGGTGGCCATGGGTACCTGCGTGGGCCCAAGCTATTCCTGCCTCTTCGTAGGTTACGTGGAACAATCCCTCTTCCGTACCTACACTGACCCTAAACCCCACCTCTTCCTCCATTACATTGATGACTGTATTGGCGCCGCCTCGTGCTCCCACAAGGAGCTCGAACAGTTCATCCACTTCACCAACACCTTCCACCCCAACCTTAAGTTCACCTGGACCATCTCTGATATTTCTCTCTCCTTCCTGGACCTCTCTGTCTCCATCTCTGGCAATCACCTAGAAACCGATATCCATTTCAAGCCCACCGACTCCCACAGCTGCCTAGAATACACCTCCTCCCACCCACCTTCCTGTAAAAACGCCATCCCCTATTCCCAATTCCTTCGCCTCCGCCGCATCTGCTCCCAGGATGAGGCATTCCGTTCCCAAACGTCTCAGATGTCCTCATATTTCAAGGACCGCAACATTCCCCCCTCCAGTGGTCGAGAACGTCGTCGACAGTGTCTCCTGCATTTCCCGCAACTCACCCCTCACGCCCACTCCCCGCAATAATAGCCAAAACAGAATCCCCCTCGTCCTCGTGTACCACCCCACCAACCTCTGGATCCAACGCATCATCCTCCGATACTTCCGCCATCTGCATTCCGACCCCACCACCAAAGACATTTTTCCCTCCCCACCCTTATCTGCTTTCCAGAGGGACCACTCTCTCCGTGACTCCCTTGTCCGCTCCACACTCCCCTCCAGCCCCACCACACTTGGCACGTTTCCCTGCAACCGCAGGAAGTGCTACACTTGCCCCTACACCACCCCCCTCACCCCCATCCCAGGCCCCAAGAAGACTTTCCACATCAAGCAGATGTTCACCTGCACATCTGCTAATGTGGTATACTGCATCCGCTGTTCCCGTTGTGGCCTCCTCTACATCGGGGAAACCAAGTGGAGGCTTGGGGACCGCTTTGCAGAACACCTGCGCTCAGTTTGCACTAAACAACTGCACCTCCCAGTCGCGAACCATTTCAACTCCCCCTCCCATTCCTCAGACGACATGTCCATCCTGGGCCTCCTGCAGTGTCACAACGATGCTACTCGAAGGTTGCAGGAACAGCAACTCATATTCTGCTTGGGAGCCCTGCAGCCCAATGGTATCAATGTGGACTTCACAAGCTTCAAAATCTCCCCTCCCCCCTACTACGTCCCAAAACCAGCCCAGCTCGTCCCCGTCTCCCACCTATCCCCTCCTCCCACCCCCATCTCCTATCTACTAACCTCATCCCGACCCCTTGACCTGTCCGTCCTCCCTGGACTGACCTATCCCCTCCCTAACTCCCCACCTACACTTACCTTTACTGGCTCCATCTCCGCCTCTTTGACTTGTCTGCCTCCTCTCCACCTATCTTCTCCTCTATCCATCTTCTATCCGCCTCCCTCCCCCTTCCTATTTATTTCAGAACCCCCTTCCCCTCCCCCATTTCTGAAGAAGGATCGAGGCCCGAAACATCAGCTTTCCTGCTCCTCTGATGCTGCTTGGCCTGCTGTGTTCATCCAGCTCTACACATTGTTATCTCAGAAGTTAGGGTGTCTTGGTTTGACCTGCCATTGCAGTTTTTCTCTATACTTTTTCTATGTTTACAGACAAAATACTTATCATTCCTAAATTTTGTTTATTTGGATATGACTCTGGGTAAATGTGTAGCAAAATGCATGATTGGTTTACCTATTTTTCTGCCAATTTTTCTGTTCCCCATTTCTCTGAAGTTATGGCCTATACAGACAATAATATTTTGCCCTTAAACCGTGAACACTGTAGTACAGTAGTGAACTTTGCGTGCTAAACAGAAATAATTTTAATGCTCAGTGTGGTCTATTGTGAAGCTTGGAATCAGTTCTGTATGCAAACGTAAAAATCTAAGCTTAATAAAAACCGAAAGAACTGTGGATGCTGTAAATCAGGAACAAAAACAGAAGTTGCTAGAAAAGCTCAGCAGGTCTGGCAGCATCTGTGAAGAAAAAAAATCAGAGTCAACGTTTCGGGTCCAGTGACCCTTCCTCAGAATGGAAGCTTCTAACTTAATTGACTAAAACAGCACAGATCTATAATTTGAGTTTCAGTTTTTTAGGCACAAATTGTGACTGTTTCTTGACTTGAGAATTTGCTAATACCTTTTTATTTAGTTGGACAAGTCCATTCAAAATGGTTTGTATTCAGCAGTAAATATTCACATCTGTAAATGTTGTATGCTATGACTGTAAAAGGAAAAAAAAAGTGGTGCTTGATCCTGAGAGAAAAGGTGCTGCAGATGCTGGAGAATCCGAAATAACAAGGTATGGGGCTGGATGAACATGGCAGGCCAAGCGGCGGCATAGGAGCAGGAAAGCTTGACGTTTCGGGCCTAGACCCTTCATCAGAAATGGGGGAGGGGAAGAGGGTTCTGAAATAAATAGGGAGAGGGGGGAGGCGGATAGAAGATGGATAGAGAGGATAGGTGGAGAGGAGGCAGACAAGTCAAAGAGGCGGGGATGGAGCCAGTAAAGGTGAGTGTAGGTGGGGGGGTAGGGAGGAGATAGGTCAGTCCAGGGAGGACGGACAGGTC
>JAHRHZ010000034.1:29936788-30032341 GCA_024137785.1 Ginglymostoma cirratum | reverse complement strand
CTCCTGTTTTTTATTCTCCGTAGGATCCACAGCCTGAATTCACAATTTTAAAAAAAAGCATTTCTGATGAAGGGTCTAGGCCTGAAACGTCAAGTTTTCCTGCTCCTATGATGCTGCTTGACCTGCTGTGTTCATCCAGCCCCATGCTTGTTACCTAAATTTAGTATTGTTTTACCTTTTCCAAAAGTTCCACTGAGCACGTAATTAATGCTTATTCTGCTTTAGCCAAATGCTTACCATAAACCAACTATGAAAAGTAACAAGGCAACTAAACAAGTACAAAACTTTTTTCTCTCCCCTCCACCTGGCCCCACTGCCTGTCATTAGATGTCATTGTTTTTTAATTTCAGGACACTGCTGGCCAGGAGCGGTTTAGGACCTTGACTCCTAGTTACTACCGAGGGGCGCAAGGTGTTATACTAGGTAAAGTTATTTTAAATATCAAATGTCTGATTTAATACACACCATGTAGTAATACTTTTAAAATTTTTTAGCAATGTAACCTTTCTACTGTAAAGGAGCTTTAGGCATGAGGCACCAAATATATTGCAGTCATATTCGCAATCACATTGAATATTGCTTTGTCCCCAAGACGAAACTATTTGCATTTAATAAATTTGGAAATGCTTTTCTTCCAGTGTATGATGTGACCAGAAGAGACACCTTCATAAAATTAGAAAATTGGTTGAATGAGCTGGAGACATATTGCACAAGAAATGATATTGTGAAAATGTTAGTTGGAAACAAAATTGATAAAGTAAGTGATGCAATTTAGATTTTAAATTTTTGTTTTTAGTCTGTTGTACTACATATGTTCTGCCTCTCCAACATATTATTTATAAGCAACCTGTTTCTAAAATACCCTTTTCATTGGTAGAGTTGGGATTTGTTTCTTAAAGTGCCTGGCCTTTGTCCCTAAATATTTTCAGGCAATTTTGTAGCATTAGCAGCTGAGTACTTTGTACTTAAAACAGAATAGAACTTCAGTTTAATTCTTGGCTGTTTGAGCATGCCTAACCACATCATGCCTTTTCCAACATGCTACAAGGCTAAGCCAGTAGATGGAGCAATATACAGTATAATGTTTGCAATGTAAAAGAGAGAAAGAAAGGTAAAAGTATGATGTTTTTCTCTGCAGTTCGGAATTTGTTGTTGATGTGTGCAGGGAATTTCCATAGCCCAGGCTAGCCTGATAATTAGGAGACTGGCTGCTATTGGGAATTTTATGTATGTGTGTGCACACTTCATCCTTCATTTATGCTCTGTCCCAAGGCAGGTCTTGTCTTACTGCTTGCTGATGACCTATATAGATTCCTGTATAGATATTTTAAAGTTTCCTTCCGAAGATGCTATATCAAACTTTGTGTAATAGTTTCTTGTACTATTGGTCATTGTGTTGGGGCAGTTTAATCCTTGCAAATCAGCATGGCAGTACTTCGCAATTCTTTTAATCTTTTGAATTCTCCTACACCAGTTAAAATGTTTATGGTGTTGCTTAATAGTCTTAAAAATAAGAGCACTTTCACTATACAGGGATCCATATCTTCCTTAACAGTAATTAGCTACATCCTATTCACATTGTGTTCTTTTGAAATATTGTTTGTTTCAACTGCCTTCAAATTAATCTTAATCATTTTAAATGCCTACATATTGGTGTCTATCTTTGAAAACTAGAATGTAATTGAATTAACGCAAAGAACATTGCTTCAATTTGCACAAACTGAGCTCAGAATATTATCCAGTGATCTTTTACTCAAGACATTCTTATCAGGTTCAAGTTCAAACTTAATGAGTAAAATCTCTCCAGTAATATATGTAATGTTTCAAAGTATGCTATTGTTGATTTATATAAACCGTATAAATTGTGCTCCTCCCTTAAAATTTTAAATGGCTGCTTATTGTTGTCTTTAGTTTGAAAGACCTAAAATTACTAATAAATGATTCTTTAATTTTGAACTGAGATCAAAATGCTAGAAATATGCAGCAGCAGCTGACAGGAGAAAGAGACTAATATTTTTGTGAGGAACAGTTTTAATTTCCAAAATTTTAGTCAGTTTTCCTGCATTTCATTTTTATTTTAATTCAATAGATTTGTACTGTTGCATTTTTACAGCCTGCCAGAGCAGGCACACTGTTTTATAAAAGTATCTTCTGTATTGTGATAGCCCAAGCTGACCACTGCACTTGGAATTTAATTGTTTCTACATTGTAGCTAAACACCAGTTCCATTGAGTTTGTTAATGTTGTGAGTCTTTGAACAAAACAGTGATTTTTAAACTGCTAATGCAAGGAATACCAACACTTTGGAGATCAACATTGAAACTATTGAGCATTATAAAAATAAATGCTTCTGCTTAAGATCTTCCACAAAATCTCTTGTGATCACTTTCATACACGTGTCCATCAGAAGTTATTAATAAGTGTGATTTGTCTCATTCAGTGGAATATTACTCCAAAATATTTCATTTTATGTGGCAATCATTGACACTTCTGTGTCTTCTGTTGGAACTCAAGATAATTTCGCACTTTGTTTTCTTGTTTTCTTTCAAGCGTCTACCAAACCAGGCAAATTCATACCAAGTTAGGCACATATTAAAATTACATTCTTGGACACCAATTTTAACATGTGAAATGCCTTTTGAATTGTTAATCCATTTTACTCTTCAAAATAGCAAAGGACTTTTATAAATGTGGATCAAGTGCTTGTATGCTAGCAATCAGAGAGGCCGATTTCAAGGACTTCTCTTTATAAACTATCCCTGTGGCATTTTCTGACTGTGTTCTAAGTATTTTCCTAATCAACCTGTTCAGAGACATTCTGATATACAATATAAAACCTGAAAGAACTGCGGATGCTGTAAATCAGGAACAAAAACAAAGTTGATGGAGAAGCTCAGCGTGGCCGGCAGCATCTGTGAAGGAGAAAACAGCGGTAACGTTTCAGGTCCGATGACCCTTCCTCAGAATGGAGTTCCGAGTTCTGAGGAAGGGTCACCGGACGTGAAACGTTAACTCTGTTGTTTTCTTCACAGATGCTGCCAGACCTGCTGAGCTTCTCCAGCAACTTTGTTTTTGTTCCATGTTATGATATACCTCTGAAGCAGGTGGTACTTGAGCTGAGGCTTCCTGGCACAGAAGTAGGGACACTATCACTGTGCCACAAGAGCCCTTGAATATACTCATTGCTTCTGGGGCAATAAGGAGCGCCTGAGGGTAAGAAATCTGTACCCACTGCATCAGGTAATCCTTTCCTCTTGTGGGTACCCTTTTAAGGCATCACTTTGGCCTATATTTATGGATTTTCCACAGCTATTGATGATCAATATGAAAGATAGTCAGTATTTCTGATCATCGTATTTCTCAGAGGAAGAATCTTTGGTAGTTCAGCTGTAACTCGGGTCTACATAGCAGTTATAGTCCTGGTGGGGCATGGGAGCAGCTATGATGGCATGCACCCCACTTTCCTTTCAGACTCTCTTCTGGGCTTAGCATCCTTTTTAAGGATTTCTTTTAATGTTAAACATTTAAATAGTTTAATAACTCTGCAAAGTATCTTTTTGAATCACAACAGAACTTAAAGCTACAGTAATATTTATCTAACGCATGTACAAAGCTGTTTATTAATGCAAAAATATTCTGTTGAAGGAAAACCGTGAAGTAGACCGGAATGAAGGCCTCAAGTTTGCAAGGAAACATTCTATGTTATTTATAGGTAAGTTCACGGAAGTAACTGCTGAATTTCTGTTTTTGAAATGGGTGGAAGTGAGGAAAAAGTGGTTCGAGTAGTGCAGTAGGGATTTCAACAATTTTTACTGCATATACTTATTGTTGTGGTTTAACTTCTGTTCCTGCTAGAAAAAAAGGTCAATGCTGAAAATCAACTAACATTACAGAAATGTGGAGCGGGCTAGTTGGTATCTGATGAGGAAGATACAGTTTACTTATCCCTTGGGTGTTGCTGGAACTGCTTGACAGTTTCGCCCATATTCTATTTTTGTTTTCGTGTATGCCATATTTATTTTGGTTAAAATGCATAACAACCATTGAGTGTGGTTAGTTTTATTCATTTGCAATTAATCAATTACTGCATGTTATTGTGCATCCATACACTTGTACTTCACATTTAAAAATAAGTAACATACTGAACAGTAAAGATCTAAATCTTTATCAAACATTTATTTTCCAGAATCAAGTGCAAAAACGCGTGATGGTGTGCAGTGTGCATTTGAAGAACTCGTTGAAAAAATTATTCAGACTCCTGGCTTATGGGAAAGTGAGAGTCAGAATAGTAGACTTAGGTTATCTGATTTACCTGATTTGTCTGATGCCGCCGGTGGAGGTTCTTGTGGTGGATATTGCTCCATGCTGTAAACTGTAAGACTTGTGATGAAATTATTTCTTGCCAATTTTAAACAATTGGTTAGCTATTTGTATAAATTCTAGAGTTGACATTGCAGTTTGCACACTTCGTTCACATCATGTAAAATAATCCCCGATAATTTGCCTTAGGCCAGATTAGTGTTAGGCATGCAATCTAGAGTCAGTATTCATAAAACATTTTGCTTGTAATGTCAAAATCTCCTCGTAATTTGAAACAGTTACATATCAGAGCTCTCTGCAACTATTTTCATCAGTGAGGGTCAGGGGTTCACGTGCATGCATTCATATGGTCCAGTTTCATCGTGAAACAATCTGCCCATTGTAGATGCAATATATTTTCATCCTTCTCTTTGTTCGTGTTTTTTTTCACACTTCACTGCGAACTACTTATGCCTTTCTCCAGCCCCCAACCTCAGAAATGTTTCATATGGTTTGCGAATTTTGGAGTGTATGTGGTATGTGTTGGGAACAGTTTGGTGTTAAAATGCTTCAATATAACTGAATTTTCACTGCTGTTAGTCTAGCTGAATAAACATCTTATAAATGCAGGAGAACAGTAAGCTTGTATCAGATGTTAAAATAACATTCTTTCATTCATAAACTGGTAATTAAGACTGTTCTAATAAAATTTTGCTGAGTTTTTTTTAAAACTACCACTTTAATAGTTGTGCTAAACAAATGTATTCCAATACACAGACACACACATTGTAACTCTTAAGATGATAGGGCTACACAATTTTTATAGCATCCATACCATAACACAATGAAAATTAGAACTGTTTTGAAATTAGAAGCCATTCTATGCTAACCAAATGGTGGAAGCATTTGGAAAAATAATTTGGAAACATTTATGACTTTTTCAGTTAGCTAAATGCTAAACTGCACTTACTGTTTTTTTTTTAATCTTCAACGTATGTGTATACATTTGAGACCGTTATTATAAAAGTACATTATTGATGACACTTTGTAAGTATTGTACAAAAAAACTACAATATTTTCTTTAATCATTGAATGTTTTTAAGAAACTGAAGGTTGGTTAGTAATTGTAAAATGTCTGTTGTTAAAATGTGTGGCTCACTTCCAGTAGTTGTTTGTTGCACTGTACACTTACTGAAAATTGAAAATCTAAATTTGAAGTGTATTATCATAAATGAGATTTAAGTAAATAATCCCTCTGATGCTCAATTTCATTCTTAACTAATAAGTAGATGCATTTTTGCTACAGATCTTTGAATAACCCAAATATTTGTTAAGAAAATACTAAAAGCTTTGAGTTGGGCAGGTTGAAAACTGTAAGTTTAGGTGTTTCAGTTATTGGGCAGCACCATTGAATCAACTATGTACCGACCCATTCACTTAATAATCTTCTTGAAATCAACACTGTTGAGATTTCATTTCTGTAAATGAATACCACTTCAAAGTTTTCGTCAAGTTAGATTTCAGAGCATGCAACCGTATTGAAGGTAACATTGAAATTATGTGCTTTTTTAAGTTGCATTTAGAAAATACAAAATGTTAGATGCTTCAATATTATTTCATTTGAACTTTGTACTTTAATTGATCAAAGATTCGTACATGATACATTTTTCAATATAGTTACTGTGGCCTGTTTCATAGAATGTAATAAAGTATGAACAGGTTGATTAGAAAATATCTATACCTAATCCTATGCTTCATTGAGTTTTTTTTAAGGGAACTGTCAAATGGCTCCAAACCATTAACAGTTTCGTAATTTAATTTTCTTATTAGATGGAGTATTTTCTGGCACATCCTCGTGTCGTGATGTAGCCTGTTTCTAGAAATAGCATAAACATAATTTACATGATATAGAATCAAGTGTAGCAGCTGAGTTTTATTCTACTGAATATTTTGTTATCCTAACACTTTTTTTTTTAAATTCTGGAAGGGTCTGTAACTTTATTTTAAAAAAATGGTGCCAATCTACTCCTTGATCAAGCTCATCAAATAGCTCAGACAATTTTGTGATTAACTGTATTAACCTGGAATATCCCAAGTTCAATCTTTGGTGTTGAGTGAATTGCCCAGGGTGTCATTATGTGTAACATCACTTTCTTGAACTAAATGCGGCTGCTTCTACTGGACATCTGCATGTAAATCCAATGCACAGTGAGATTTTACTGTCACTTCCGTGTTTGCACACTAGACAGTCGCAATTGAGCTTCCAATATAATCAGTGGCTGCCTGTGAGGTACTGAAACTAACCAATATGGTACCTGCCTCAGCAAGGAGTGATAAAGGATTCAGGAGCAAGCTGCTGAAAAATGACAAGAAATCCTACAATATCCTTCAACAGTGTAGGATACAGATTTATCAGTTCAGTTTAGTTAACAGTTAAAAAGTTAAATTATTTGTCCCATTGTAACTGTTTCAACACTATAAAGAACTGTCTTTTACTATAAATAAACCTATTTGTATACTGTTGCTAAAAGAGTTGGAGGATTTGTGGCATAATTGTTCGCTATTTCACAATTATGATAGCGTAACGTGTTAGAACATATATAATGCATGAACAAAAATTCTACATGATTCATCTTCCAAGGTATTTGTTAACATTTTTAAATGTTACTTCTCTTTGAAAACATAGTGTATAAAACAATGTATTGTATGAACTTGCCTGTTCATTTATTTTAACAGACAGGAATTTATCTGAAGTTACCCTAATTGAAATAATGAATCAATCCCAAATTCCCTTCTACCACCCAATGAAACCATTTCATTAGTGCAGTTGCACAGTGTTCCGTCAATCTACTGGAGTGGTGGATGTAATTGTTCAAGGTATTTGGAGAGATTCTTCCATCTGTTCTAATGTTGAGAGTCAAGTCATTGAAGATTATAAAGGTTTTGATTCTAAGGGCAAAGTATTCCCTAATGAAATAAGGAAATATTAATATTTTGAGATGTACTCGATAGGTTCAATCATTCATGGTGGCTAGTTCATACAAACATGGAAATTAGGAACTGAAGTTGTGCTTAAGTCTGCTCCCCATTTTATGAGATCTGTTTGTGTTTTGAGCTCCTGTTTATCATCCACACATGATAGGCAAGGGAAATATAATCTATCAATAATCTGTCTAATTCTGTTTAAAGCTATCCAATTTGACCCCACCTCATTCACCTCTGCCCTCCAGGCAATGTTCCAGTCTGTCTCAAATCTCAGAGAAACTATTTCTAACAATCTCTGTTCTAAGAGGGTGGCCCTTAATTTTTTAAACAGTGCCCCCTAGTTCTAGACTCGCCTATTAGAAGAAACATCCTTCCCACATCCACATTGTCAAAACTGTTCAACATCTTCCATGCTTCAGTCAAGTCACTCTGCATTCTTCTAAACTCTGGTTAAAACAAGCCCAATCTGTCCAACCTTTCCTCTGAAGACAACCCACATTCTAGGTAGTGTTCAACCACCACCTTAAGGGCAAACAGGGAGGTACAACAAATAGACCCAGCCAGCAATGCCCACTTTCCATGAATGAATAAAAAAAATTAATTCACTTTTATTCTTCCCTCAATAAGACCAAAACTGCACAGAGTATTTGATGTCAAAAGCACCCTGTATAACTGAAGACAGAGGCTGGTGGTTGATGGGAAATGTTCATCCTGGAGTTCAGTTACTAGTGGTGTACCGCAAGGATCTGTTTTGGGGCCACTGCTGTTTGTCATTTTTATAAATTACCTAGATGAGGGCGTAGAAGGATGGGTTAGTAAATTTGCGGATGACACTAAAGTCGGTGGAGTTGTGGAAAGTGCGGAAGGATGTTGCACGTTACAGAGGGGCATAGATAAGCTGCAGAGCTGGGCTGAGAGGTGGCAAATGGAGTTTAATGCAGAAAAGTGTGAGGTGATTCACTTTGGAAGGAGTAACAGGAATACAGAGCACTGGGCTAATGGTAAGATTCTTGGTAGTGTGGACGAGCAGAGAGATCTCGGTGTCCGTGTGCAAAGATCCCTGAAAGTTGCCACGCAGGTTGATAGGGTTGTTAAGAAGGCGTACGGTGTGTTAGGGATTGAGTTTCGGAGCCGTGAGGTCATGTTGCAGCTGTACAAAACTCTGGTGTGGCCGCACTCGGAGTATTGTGTACAGTTCTGGTTGCCGCATTATAGGAAGGATGTGGAAGCATTGGAAAGGGTGCAGAGGAGATTTACCGGGATGTTGCTTGGTATGGAGGGAAGGCCTTATGAGGAAAGGCTGAGGGACTTAAGGCTGTTCTCGTTAGAGAGAAGAAGGTTAAGAGGTGACTTAATAGAGACATACAAGACGATCAGAGGATTGGATAGGATGGACTGAGAGCCTTTTTCCTCGGATGGTGATGGCTAGCACGAGGGGACATAGCTTTAAATTGAGGGGTGATAGATATAGGACAGATGTCAGAGGTAGATTCATTACTCAGAGTAGTAAGGGCGTGGAATGCCCTGCCTGCAATAGTAGTAGACTCACCAACTTTAAGGGCATTTAAATGGTCATTAGATAAACATATGGATGATAATGGAATAGTGTAGGTTAGATGGGCTTCAGATTGGTTTCACAGGTCGGCGTAACATCGAGGGCCGAAGGGCCTGTACTGCACTGTTATGTTCTGTGTTCTAGGACATCCTTCCTTTATGTTCAGTTCAACTTGTAATAAAGGTTAGTGTTCCATTAGTTGCTATAATTACTGCTGTATATGAGGTAACTTATTTTTGACTTATGCACTTGAACACCTAGATTCCTGTGCATCTCAGCAGTCATTCTTAGTTTAAGTAATGTTCTATTTTTATTCTTCCTGCCGAAGTGAACAGTTTTACATTTTCCCACATAATTCATATTTGCCCATTCTCCCAACCTGTCTAAATTCATCTACAACTTCCTTAAGTCCTCATAGTAACATACTTTGCTACTTAAATTTGCCAATAGTATAAAAGATGACTGCCACGTCTTTGCTCCCCTTATCTAAATCATTGATATAAATGGTAAAGATGCTTTTGGCACAGTGGTAGTAACAGTACCTCTGAGCCAGAAGGCCTATGTTCAAGTTCCATCTGCTCCAGAGTAATGTCAGCGTCTCTGAACACATTGATTAAAAATGTCCATAAATTGTAAAATGCTGAGACCCCAGCACAGCACCATGGACAATACTTGTCACGTCCTGTCAATCGGAAAAAGATCCTGTTTACATCTACTGTTTTCTACCAGTAGGATGAGCTTCTACTTTGTGCAACAACCTTTTATGTGATAGTTTATCTTCCAGATTGTCTGGTAAAAGAAGCTAAGCGCCAGTTCTCTTAATCTTAACTTGCTTAGTGACTTTGGTCCATATTCCTCTAAACCTTTACTATTCGTGTACCTGTCCAAATGTCTTTTAAATGTTGTAACTGTACCTGCATCTACCACTTCCTCTGGCAGTTCATTCCATATATGAAGCATCTCTGTGTGGAAAAAGCTGCCTCTTGGGTCCCTTTTTTAAATCTTTTTCCTCTCATCATAAAATTATGCCCTATAGTTTTGGCTATTCACTTTATCTATGCTGCTCGTGATTTTATACACCTCTATAAGGAGATCCCAAACCCACCCATGCTCCAGTGAAAAAGGTCCCAGCCAATGCAGCCTCTCCTTGTAACTCAAACCCTCCGGTCCCAGTAACATTCTTGTAAATCTTTTCTGTACCTTCTCCCATTTATTAATGTCTTTCCTATAGCAGGACGACAAGAACTGTACACAGTACTCCAGAAGTGGCCTTACTAATGTCCTGAACAGCTGCAACATGACATCCCAACTCATATACTCCATGCTGTGAGCAATGAAGGCAAGCATGCCAAATGCCCTGTGTGCCCATGATGTCACTTTCAAGGAATTATGTACTTGAACCCTAGGTCTCCCTGTTTGACAACACTCCTCAGGACCCTGCCATTAACTGTGTAAGTCCTGCCTTTGTGTTACCAAAATGCAACACTTTGCATTTATCTAAATTAAGCCATCTGCCACTCCTTGGCCCAATTGATCAATATCCCTTTGTAATCTTAGATAACCTTCACTGTCTACTATACCACCAATTTTGGAGTTATCTGCAAACTTACTGACCATGCTTCCTATATTCTCATCCAAATGATGTATATAAATGACAACAGTGGACCTAGCGCCGATCCCTGCGGAACGCTGCTTGTCACAGGCCTCCAGTCTGAAATACAATCCTACACCACCACCTTCCGTCTCCAACCATCAAGACAATTTTATATCCAGTTGGCAAACTCTCCCTGAATTCCATGTGATCTAACATTGACAAGGTTCTGCATTGTAGATTCTTAATTAAAGACCTTACTAAAGTCCACGTAAACAACATGTACAATCTGCCCACATCTATCTTCTTGGTCACATCCTCACCAGAATGCAGAGAAGTCTATAAAATTGTTAGGGATAGCGATAGACTAAACAGAAGAGCCTGTTTACCTTGGCAGACAGTTCAAAAACCAGGGGCCATAGATTCAAGGTAAGTGGCAGAAAGATTAGAGGATTCATGAGGAAAAACATCTTTATGCATAGATTGGTGGGTGTCTGGAATTCACTGCCTGAGTTGATGGTGGAGGCAGAGACCCTAAGCTCTTTATAAAAGTACCTGGACCTGCACCTTAACTGTTGTAAGCTGCAGGACTATAGGCCGTGTGCAGGAAGATATGATTAGAGAGGGCATCTGGATGTCTTTGGTACGACATGGACAGGATGGACTGAACGGGCCCCATGTGTGCCATATCAGTTCAATGGTACAAATAATTCTTTTGGAAGTCCTATGTAACTGCTCGGATGCTGGAAAATAAATATATTTGGAAGGCTCTATTGCTTTTAGGGAAAGAAAGTTGAAAGAAAAGAAGGAGAGAAAGTGCAAGGGTTTTCATTTCAAGTGGAATGATAATTGTAGATTTAAAAGAGAGGGACCAGTACCTGAGAGAAGAGAGCTGATTATAATATCAACTTGGATGGCAAGATGGTAAATTAGGTGACCAGCAGTTTAGTGAAAAAAGGGTCAAGAGAAGCAGGAGGTGAATCTTGTGGGTAAAATATGCTCCGAGAAGGCATTAACCAAAATAGGAGAGAGTTTTGTTTCTAGTCTATGTTTAGAGCTAGGGGAAGGAAAATCTTTGGGGTAGCTTGGTTTGACGGGTAGAGTTAAAGGAGGGAAAAGGCAACTGTCTTGATAGTCTCAATCATATTGACAAAGTTCTTTCCATTTGTTGTTGAAGGGGAGAGGGATTGTTAGTGTTGTAAAGAAGTCAGGATTATCTTCACATTCCAGGGTGACCTGGAGTAGTAAGCAGTTTTTACAAAAGATACTTGATATGGTATAGCCAGAGTTGCTGATGAATAGCTAAATCATTTGTAAACTAAAAACACTCAAATCTGTTCCTTTTTCTATTCACATGTGGGACATGAATGTCTCTGGCAGGGCCAACATTTTTTACCAATCCTAGTTGCCCTTGACAAAGTGGTGGTGAACTGCCACCTTGAATTGCTGCAATTCATGTGTTTTAGATAGACCCACACTGTTAGGGATGAAATCCCAACAACTTGGATTTGAGAGAGTGAAGATGGTGCTTATACGGAGACAGGAACTAATGTGGGAGCAAGTAAGGGTTTCACTTGGATGCTTGGAATCAAAGGTTGATATGAAAGCCTGATTAGGGAGATCAACACAATTAGAATGCCATAGTGAATAGAAGACCAAGGCTAGACATAGTTGGAAGCTTTCAAAAAATTTGTTGCATCTTAAAGTAGAGTATTTAACTAGGGACGATGCAGGAGGTAAATGAGATTAGTGAGCGTTACAAGGAAATTATTAAAGCTGGGATAATTTTGGAATGAGGAGGCAATGTCAATTGGGTGGCCACAAGTAGGAGTGTTTCTGTAAGAGCATTTTCACCATTGCAGTCTTAGTGGAAAAATGATTCTGCATAACTGATTTTTTTTACAGTTAGTCTTTGTATTATTTCAATGAGTGAAACTTAGTATTAGCACAGTGGAAAAACCCTTAGTGTAAATTTTGCATTGTATGGAAGGAATCATAAATATTCCAAAAATTCAGATACTTTTTTGTACAATATTCTTGTTTGAGTCTATTTTGTAACCACATCCTGATGTGGAATGGAATGGAACAGGAAGACTGAAGAAAAGAAGTTACACACCAATTCTAACACAATGGAAACAGTTCTGCCCCACAGAAGTTCAAGGTCTCTGGCAAATAAAATGATTTCAAATTTTCCTCTGAAATGTCACACATCAGTTCACATGATTTCAGTCTTGAGCTTGAAGCGAGCAGGTTCTATATTAGATATTCCAAATGTAACTTATATAACCAAAAAGTATAATGAACAAGAGCTCCCTAATCAGCAATAGTGAAATACTGTAGTATTTTTAGTAGATTTGGCTACCAATTTTTTTTTAAAATTCCACCCTAAAATAAGTTTCATTTTCCTTATAAAATTATTAGTAATTTATATCACAGTAAAGATTGTCACGATACAGAAATTATGCTGATTATTATTACAGGCACTGAGGAATTATATTTATTTTGTATTACAGGCTCCAGAAGACCTTTTTGAAAAAAGTATACTGTTACCCATTTCTTAGCAACATTCTTAAAAAGACCAAATATTGAGTACTGTTGGCATAGTGAAGAATATCAAAGAAACTAGTTGTTAGGTTGCCACGTGTTGCTCTGGCAAAGAATCCGAAGTGATTCAATTTCAGTTGAAATTTATTCGTTTTAGCTAATCAAAGAAAACTGCTTCATGTTCGAGCTAACATGTCTCGATGAGGAACGCAGTTCCCATCAAACAGCCCATTGTAGTAGCCTCCATTGGACATGATCAGTTTTGGAATCCTTGCTCACTAACTTGCACTCCTTATTCCTTACAATTTTTCAGCAGATGGCACTGAATTGAAATAGATTAATTGTCGACGTTTTCACCATTATCCCTCAATTGTTAAGAGCAAACAATTAGATAATTTTCAAAATTTTGAAAGGATTTTAAATGTGATGACTATGCAATAACTGACAACCTGTCTTGGACTTTCCATGTAGATGTGTCGGGCAAGATGGCACAACAATACCTCTTCTTCCTCAGGTGGCTTAGGAAATTTGGCACGTCCACAGGGACCCTCACAAACTTCTACAGATACACCATTGAAAGTATGCTGTTGGGATGCATAATGGCCTGGTATCGCAACTGCTTTGCCCAGGACCGTAAGGAACTACAGAAGGTGGTGTGCACAGCCCAGACCATCACAGAAGCCACCCTTCCATCCATGTACTCCATTTA
This sequence comes from Ginglymostoma cirratum, assembly GCA_024137785.1. NCBI lineage: Eukaryota > Metazoa > Chordata > Chondrichthyes > Orectolobiformes > Ginglymostomatidae > Ginglymostoma > Ginglymostoma cirratum. Next base: position 30,018,658 of record JAHRHZ010000034.1, on the reverse strand, counting down.
CACAGCTTGTTGCGACGGAAAGGCTGCCAACATCATCAAAGACTCATTGTACCCTGGTAATGATCTCCTGCCACCTCTTCCGTCAGGCTGAAGATACAGAAGCTCGAACACACGTACCAGCAGGTTCAGAAACAGCTTTGTCCCAGCCATTATTAGACTGATGAATGGACTCTCTAACCTCAAATAATGCTGATCTTTCTGACATTGATCTCACCTAGTACACGACTTGTGTAATGCAACGTGTTTGCCTCTGTCTAATTTTTTTTAAACAACCTTTGATCTGTACATACTTGCTTATGATGTACAGCTTGTAAACAGAGCTTTTCATTGTACTCCAATATATGTGACAATCAATCAATTAATCAATCCTTGCACTAAAATTTAATGTCTAATAGAGAAATACATATTGCTTGAAATTTCGGTACGGTGAATTTATTCAATTTGTTTTCATTAACTTGGACTCACGTTGAGTAATCCTCAAGCAGTTTAACAGTTACTGGTAATGACGAAGGTTGTAAATCCATCTTTGGGGAATAAGAAACTGCAAGAAATTAAGTAGAACATCATATTGCTAGAGTTCATTAGTTGTGCCTTTTTCATATTTTGAAAAATTATCCTTTTTTAATCCATTAATGGGATGAGGGCATCACTGGCTAGGCAGCATTTATCGCCTATCCCTAATCGCCCAGAGGGCAGTTCAGAGTCAACCACATTGTTGTGGGCCTGGAGTCACGTGTAGGCTAGAACAAGTAAGGATGGCAGTTTCCTTTCCTAAAGGACATGAGTGAACCAGATGGGTTTTTCCGACAATCGACAGTGGATTCATGGTTATCATTAGATTCTTAGTTCCAGATTATTTTTATTGAATTCAAATTCCACCATCTGCTGTGGTGGGGTTCAAACCCAGATCCCCAGAATGTTATCTGGGTCCATGGATTAACAGCCCAGCAATAATACCACAAGGTCATCACCTCCCCTTAAAAGGCAAGCATATCAGAACATTTTTGCTCAATCAAGCTTCACATTTTAAGGATGAGAACTTAACAGTAATTCAACTCAGACAAATCCAGGTTTTATGAGAATTAAGTAATCAGTTGAGCAACACATTTAGTTTAAATAAACGAGCAGTGAACTGTTGAAAAGAGCCTATTGGCAAAACACAAGTCAGTAGATTGAAGTGATTTGAGGGCACTGTAAGTTGGTGGAGTTGAACCTTTTATAATCTCCCGTGAGGCCTATACCCATGGGAATCCCTCTCCCATTAATAACCATTGTGGCGTGATTGCAGAAATATCTACATTGAACAGATATTCAGCCAAACAGTTTTAAGTGATTCATTGCAGAATTAGCTACAGCTTATTAGATGAACTAATTCCTAGCTAGTTGAATGGATTTTCTGCAGCAGATAACTGTCAACACCTTTTCTTCTGAAAGTAACAAAGTAATAACAATCTTGAAGCAGCAACAGATTTTCCAAAAGCAACTTTATTTCAAATTTCACTCCATTCAAATGGAAAATGGTACTGGGTACAAAAGAAAATGCAGGAAGTTTCAGCTTATTTCACTATTTCCACCTGTACTAAAGTCTGCGTCCACAGTTGCTGCCACTAAATTGAAGCAGGAAACAGCTCCCATTAATCCAATATTCTTAATAGCAGTATGTGTTCTTGTGCATCATTGAGAATAGTTTTCAGTTCCTTAAAGCTATTTATTGTATTCCTCCCTTTCCAGGCTGCTTGGCCACAACATAACCTCCTTCAGCAAGAAAGGCAATAAGTTTGTTCTCTGAATATTTCCAAGTCTGCCTTCACTATTGTTGATCAATGCTCTGATGTTGAAACATGGTTATAGAAGGGTATAGATCATGGCATTACATGGGCAAGACATGACAATAAAAGCAGAAGAGTAAATGCAATACATCTAATAACAAATTGACATTTAAAAATAAGAATCACTATTCGATCCTGAAGTGATCTACTTGAATGATTAAACAAATGACAGTCTGCAGATTTGATAGTCACTCTCTTCCCTTCTGACTTCAAGCTCTAACTCAAATACCATACACGATTTCTTGCTCATTCCCATTCAAGCACATTCCCGGTATTACGTGTACTTCAGATATTTGATTGAATTTGCAGCTGTGGCCCTAGTGTTACTTGTTGTATATTTAATTCTGAATCGAAGTATTATAGGAGGAACAAATGACTTTATGTTTTTTTTCCGTGTAGCTAATCATGTGTTTAGTGTTACCTAGGCATTTATTTGAGCAGTGGGTGACAACTACAAGATTATCTGTCAAGTTCCACATCAGTGAACTTGGTTCACTCAGGTCAAGTCAAACAATGCAAATTTTCTAACACCCGCTGGGTAAAGTGGAATGTTTTGAGTACTCAACAAGTCAGCTAACTGAGAATGAACAAAACTCACCAAATCTATCCATTTGGATTTAAATTATCACTTTGGGATTCAAATCATGGTCTTCCAGTCAGGCAGAGGCAACTTAATGCTTGCTGAACTACCATGAACATTTGAGTCATTCCTCATGTAAATTCCAGGTTGAAAGAGCAAACCTTGATAGATTGATGACTGTAGCAACTTAATTGAAACTCCTGATGCTGAGGACAGGAGATAATTGCCATGTATCTGAAATTATTTATAACAATATAGAATTGCAGTGTATGAAATTGTGTTTTGACAGGGTTTTACTATTAATGTTTCAAGATAATTTTTAAGAATGAGAAATGCCATTAATGATATTTATTTTAGGCTTTTAGTTTAAATTATGGAAATAAAACATGCTCCAGATTGCATACCAGAAACTTTCACTGGAGAACCATTGAAATGTGTTGCAATGAGCCAAAATAAGCAGAGTATTCCACTGGAATCTGTTTCACACCCTGCTGTTTTCTATGGAAAAAGTTGGTGGCAAAATCACATAATGTTATCCAGAAAAAGATTACTGTTTACTCTTGTTGTAGAGTGATTAAAAGCTAACTTGTATTCTGTGTTCAGTAAAATGTGGTAAACATGCTTCCTGAATAGCTTGGTCCCGCATGACTGCAGTTCACCACCTAGTAATCATTTAATTAACTTTTTAACCTTTACCAATACAATTCTTAGCCCATAATTATATTTGGTGCAATGGTTCTTAATCCATAGGCTTTACTGTTTTATAATTTTTGTTGCACAGAATTTCTGAGACTACATCTTATAAAAATGATGAATGTTATAAATCTGCTTCAGTGAGTTCTTGGTGTTAAGGACTAGGTGTATGATATTATTTTTGCAATGGTTTTAGGTATACATTGATGCAAACTTCTCAGTGTTATTTTGGTGTTGAAGTCATTCAATACTGATTGAAGGAGTCACTTCCTAGCAGCTAAATATAAAAGAACCTTTTAAATTTTAATCCTTTAATGTTGTATCTGACTGCCATCTTGCCTACTTATTCACATTAATGTTAACCAACATTTAGCTGCTGTTAAATAGATTTTCACGTATCTGCATTTTTGTACCTAGTCACAGTGTAAGGTGGCACCATGGGTATAACTTAGGTTTTCTTGTCAATTTTAAACTGGCCCTGGTATCAAGCAGGTGCTGAAAGTATGGTAGAAAAACAGGAGACTGGAAGAACACAGCAGGCCAGGCAGCATTTGGAGGAAATTAACCTTAATTAATCGATAATTAACCTTCTTCAGGAATCCTGAAGAAGGGTAAAACCCAAAATGTTGACTGCTCCTTTCCTCCGGATTCTGTCTGGCCTGCTGTGCTCTTCCAGCCTCCTATTTGTCTACCTTGGATTCCAGCATCTGCAGTTTTATTTTGTCTCTAACTGAAAGTATGGCTGGGCCTTTATATAAGTTGAAGTGTCACATACTTTTACACAATTATGGAATATAATCATTGGAATGTACCCATGATTTTTATTTGAACTTTTACTGAATGTCAAAGTTGTACATTTGTGTTCTTAATGTTTGTGTATAAAAATAAGTTGTGCTGTCTAACAGAAGTGCCCTGTATGTTTGGATGAGGTCAACAGCTCTCTCAAATATTTTGTTCATAAATCTCACATGGACTGAGGCTGACAATTACGTATGTTGTGTCCTGGCTTGTGGGTACTGAACACACATTTACTCTAACATAAAGTAAGATTTATTACCCTAGTTTATAAACTTGGCATGGTGTCTAATAAACTATAATCCATGAGGATCTTGATCTTGACATGAGGTATTCAAAGATTTTTGCTGAGACATTTGTTCCATCTGTTTAAAAGAAAGCATATATTTTCTTTAAAGGGCTTTCTCATATATTTTGCAGTTGTAGAAATCAAAGGTTGCAGCTAGTGTTTATTTATACACCAGAATTTAAAGCTTAAAGTTTTTAACTATTATCAGTATGGAAAAGAAAACTACAGGAGATTATGCAGTGTAACCAAATCTTGCCACAACGAGTAAGTCTGGTTGGGAGGAGAAAACTTTACTTATAAACAGGCTCTCATACTGTTACATTGTATACCTGTACCTAAACAAGAAGCAACAATTAGGACCTTTACAGATTTCCTTTTATTAAGTTTGTTTATAAACGGATATGACTATGGCATTGCAAGTGGTATTGAGGTTTGCTTGAACACATTCCAGTAAGGCTGCAATTCAAGCTTGAATTAATTAACAGTCTTGACTTATAATGACTGTCAGTAAATAAGATCACTTATTAGATCTCAGGTCAGTCTTTGATGTTTTGATCAAAGGCAATATTTGTCCTGCTAAATCTAAACATGAGGAATGCTTCCCCATTCCAAATAATCTACATCATATCTCTGACTCCCTGTCTTACTTGAAGTGATTGGGGCGGCTGTGATGGTTCTCGACTTATTCTTTCAACTCAATTCTGTTGCCATTTTAGTGGTAACTAATGCAATTGTTTATTTAGTCATATTTGGTAGATCTGAGTGGATTATTTTTGTTGTCTGCTGTACTTCATCAAACATGAAGTTGATCGAAAATGTAACATCAGGCACAGAATTCAACCCTTATCTAATCACTCTTAAAATGGCCACCACCACACAGTGTTGCCCTGCGTCCCATGTTTCCCTGTAAATATATAGCAACGGTTGCCATGTAACTTAAAGTCAGATCATCTGCTCTGTGTTTTCAAATATCAAAAGAGAAGTAACATCCTGTCATGCCTGTTATTCCTGCAGCCCTGATCAATACAGCAGTCTCTTTTAAAGCCAGCCCCGTACTGGGATTCTTCTGTCACCATACTATGTGGAAGTTCAGTTTTGTAACTAACTGCACCACCCAGTTCCCCATTTATCAATGCTCCTTCATTGCTGACATTTTCACCACTTTTTTTCCAACATAATACATTTAAAATTCCCCTTCCGCTGCACGAAACCTAGCAAGAAGCAAAATTCTAATATACCTGTGGAAATGTGGACTGAAATTTTCATTTAGAAAACAGTTTGATAAAAAGAATTAAGCTCTAAAATTTTATAAAAAGTAAAACATGGAACTCTTTATTGCAAATCGCTTGCCTTCAGTAAGATTGTTGACATCAGATTTGTTGCTGGGTTATGAATATTATTCTTGAGCTTAATTTCTTTCTTTCTGGTTTTCTCCCCAGTGATGTGTTGGAGTCAGCCCAGGTAGCCATCCCTTCACGTAATTGATGCTTTATTCTCGTCTTTTTGTGATTATAAAGTCGGATATGTCAATACCCGGAGTAATCCTAGGTCAAGTATTATTTAAAGATGAACGCAGCTTCTGGCCTAAGCCAAACGCAGTGATTTTTTTTTCATTGTTCTTAATTGAACTGGCTGTACATGTTGTTCAGCCTTCTGTAGATTCAATACAATGACATTTTCAAGAGAATAGCAGTATGAAACCTGACACCTACTGAATTTAATCCATCAAATGACACTTTTAGCACCAATCCAACACAATTCTTCAAATAATCTAGATAATCTGGCCTCAAACATCTGAGTAATACAGGCGAAATCCTGTGATGCTGGAGATCTAAAATAAAACTAGAAATTGTTACAGAAACCCTGTAGCTCAGGCAACATCTGTGGCAAGAGAAGTGAAGGGGGTGAGAAAATGATGTCTTTTTGTATTGTTAACAAAGAGGGAGGAGGTGCAAGTGGAAAAGATGGTGAGGGTGCCCAGAGGTGTGTGTGTGTGAGAGAGAGAGAGACAGAGATGTGGTACTGTGGCAGAGATTGAGAAACTGGATGAATGGATTCCTCAGAAAGCAGGTCATAAGAAACCTCCTTAACTCTCTCCACATGGGACATCTATGCTATGTATGTAAGAATGGCTCCAGCCTTCCAGTTGCTTGCCATTTCAATGCGCCATTTTGCCAACATTTCTGTCCTGGGCCCGCTACAATGTTTCGGCAAAGCCCAATGCAAGCTGGTCCAAAGCATTTTACACCCACCTGGCCTCAACATTGAGTTCAAAACTTCAGACCATGAACACTATCCTGGATTTTTGTTCCCCCACCACCATACTTGTTTGCATCGGTTTGCTCTGCACCTCATTTTCCGCTTGGGAACTCTGCAGCCATCTGGACTAATATTAAGTTTAACAATTTTCGGGCTTGAGGCAACTTCTCCCATGTCTTGCCCCAACCCCCGGACACCAGGCTTTGTTATTATATAGTCTGCTATTACACACAACCCATTGTTAGCCACTCATAGTCTCCATTAGTAGCTATTCATTTCCCCAGGCTGATTGTTATCCACTCCTTTGTCCAACTGTCCTTGTCTCTCTTTGGGCTCTATCTCAACCTATCAGTTACTCCTTACCACCTCCCCCTACCCTACCTTCTTCATAAAAAAAACTTTTCCTGAGCTACCATCAGGTCTGAGGAAGGGTCACGGGACATGATACACTGATTTCTCTCTTCAGATGCTGTCAGAAGTGCTGAGCTTTTCCAGAAATTTCTATTTTTGTTTCTGACTTCTAGTTTCTGCTGTTCTTTCAGTTTTTATGAAGAATATGAGGATGTTCTTCAGACAGAATAGCACCCTCAACATCCTAAAGTGTAGAAGAGTTGCCAAAACAATGCAGGCAGGACTTCTTTGTGAGCCTCATGCAATGGAACTGGATTGCATGAAATTTTCTTTCACTGACTGTAAATGTTTTGATGTTGTTGGTCTGTTGACTCTTCACCTGTCATTTAGAATTTACATAGACATTGTACTTCTGTCTTGCTTTGCCTTTTAGTGCAGAGAGGAAGTTAGACAGCTTGTAATGTTTTCCAGCAGTGATCAGTCAAGGAGGTGTCAGTTGCTGTACAGTATTGTGCTGTGTTATAGTCATACCGATGCATGTGGCAACAGCTAACACAGCAAACCCGCTGAATGTGTTTCAACCAAATGGCTGTCTCAAAATCTTAGGGTGTAGGAAGACCTCAGTCAAGTCATGGGACTGTTATCAGTCAGTGGATACCAGCACATTAAATCAAGAGTAAAGCCTGATAAGAGTCCAAGGGCTTGAATGTGTCAATCAAGTGCTTGGGAAGTTCAGGATCAGGGGTTACATATAATTAAGGTCCAGGTAGTGGGCCGTGATCAGTCTTTCAGGTCCAGAGCAAATAGGCATGGGATTAATGATAAGTCAGTCAGGAGTCTGGTCACTTATCAGTTGGGGCTGTCCTTCCAAGTGGCTGGTGGGGGTGTTGGGGAGTGAGCCATGGTTAATCCTAAGCAATGATGAGATGTTTTGTTGTGCTGAGCATAAGAGAAACAGGGTCAAAACATGGTAGAGCACTGAGAACGTGTTGTCTTGAAACTTGCAGCTACAGTTTACTATGGCAGTGAAGTGAAGATGTAAAGTGGCAATATGTTTATAAACGTGATATTCTACTTGAGTTGGTGTCACCTGCACCACTGTGTGCCCTCAGAAGCCTTTCTTTCTCGGTCTCTTTCCACCACGTGTACTGTGAAAGACTAACGGTACACTTCTGGACTTTAAAAATTATATTGGTGACAGGAATCCTGAGGTCCCAGAGTGGCAGGTATATCTGCCACTAGTGAGTGCAAGATAGCATGACAGCAGCAGTGTAGACATGTACTTCAGCATGCTAACTTACTAGAATTTATGGAAAAAAACCCTTCATGAAACTCACCCAAATTGACACTTACCTGAGTTTTGGTCAAATTCGGCTTGATGTTTCTGTATTTAACAGTGAAGCAAACCCACCTGGTGCTTACTCTCAATAAAAAAAGTGTCAGAAACTTCAGAATTTTTTGAAGAACGGTCCCGATCTGAAACATCAGCTTTCCTGCTCCTCTGATGCTGCCTGGCCTGCAGTGTTCCTCCAGCTTCACACTGTTATCTCTGACTCCAGCATCAGCAGAAACTATCTATCTCAGAAACCAATAAGTAGTTTTGGGGAAAATTGTGACATTTACAATGACAAAGCGAGGAATTCTCCATCCAAAAGAATAGATATCACAAGGTGCCTTGGAGGAGAAGGCCTATCCACAGTGTGTGGATAGTACAAAATGTATTTCAAATAACTGAATCTTGTTTGTTGAGAGCAACAAGCCTTAGAGGTTTCCTTCTAGAAACCTGTTTAAGTTTCTTAGTCCAGCATCCTTGCCAATTGTTTGTTCCATGTTTGTTACCCTCTATTACGCAGTGAGCATAAATTAAATATTCTACTGAAACAGACAAGTGTACTTTTGTTCCTTCAAGTGTGAACACAAGTTACACATATTTGTACCAACCAAATTAATGGTCTGCATGGCTGCCTTCTGTGGAAAAACATATTTTATAAATACAACCAAATACTGCATTGCCGGGGTCATTGCAATGAAATCAAAACTGTTCACTTCTGTTACAAACCCAGAGATTCAATCCTAGTCATAAAGGAATTTCATTGTTATGCTGTTGCATTTTGCTACTATGCTGTAGATAGAGAGCAGTGGGAGTCACCGTCTGTAGGGAGCAGATGATTAGACCACTGAAGGAAATTGCTGACAGCACTGTACCCAAGAAGATATTGTCTACCGGCCTGAATTTGTAACAATTCCAAGTAGTTTCTAAAAGCTGTAAAGATGACAGCAATCCTAAAGCCGCTCTAATTCAAGTTGAAAATTTCAAGGCAGATTATGAACATTTTTGTTATCCAATTCCATTTCATATGGAGTCCTTAATAAACAGCAAAATGAGAAACTTTCATTTCTTGTGTTGAAATTTGAGCCCATGGTAATGAAAGGACTGTTCACTCACAGTCTTAAAGCAACTCTCAGGATGCAGCTCAAATGGCCATCATCAAAAATCTTTGATCTAAATAATTAAGAAAAATGAGCAGCTAAATAGCACTGGGGTACTCAGTAGGATTAGGGCTCACTCCACTAAAAAAATCTGTGTTTAGTCCATTTTTCATAACAAATTGCAAAATTGTTGCAAAGTGGCTACTCAATTTTAGGTTATTATCGATGGCTGTAGGGTGTGTTCTATTTCTTTGACCCCAACCTAAATGTACGCCTGAAATTAGGCTATGGGAAGCTATTAGAAAAGCACTTAACAAATTCATCTGTAATTTCTCTTCATTTTAGTGGAAACATTAACTCAATTATTTGAAAACGATAATACTTATACTAAACTAGCAATGTAATTTGAGATGAGCATGTACCAGATGATCATAACTACACCCAATCTCCTGACTCATTATATTAGAGCCCAAATCTTAAGCAGTATGGACAAACAATATATCTAAAAGATAAAATTAAAACGCTACAGAATCAGTCAACATACCTTATAGTGTGAAGTATTCTCTTCACCATCAATGACAGAGATATATATGTTAAAATTTATTTCTGCTTGAATTATTCTTATACTTCTCCCAAAATTATTTAGTCCATTCTACTATTTGGACATTACTGTTAGTGCCAAAGTGTTTTTTATATTTTTCAAGTATTTTGTTACACTTTTCCAGTCTACAAGATAATTTGAGCAAAATCAAATGAACATAACTGATAGCACAAAATGTAGACCAAAATTCAAAACAATTGTATATTAGTCCCCAGTGCAGTGGTGAACTGTGGAGTAACACTCAACACTTGTTCACAACACTTAAACATTGAATAAATGAATTATTTTGAGGGGAATATTAATGATCAATCCCTCGTCTTTTGAATATTTAACTGAAATGTATCATTTTGGGAAGAATATAGATTCTTTTGGCAACAGACAACTGCTCAGCTGTTGAATTGTTGCCTTGAGTTGGAGGATTCCAGTTCAATCTTATATGTGCAACAAACTGAGGATTAGTAATTTTATATTTTATGAGTATAATAAATTTTCGGTAATCACTGGATATGTCATCATAATAGTGAAACGTATGTCATTACTCAGTACTGGATTGCAGTGGTGCACACTGGGGAGATAGGCTTGTCCCAGCACACCCTAGCACAATGGTGTCTGCTTTCACCGTGATTAGTGAATTTATGGGTGTAACATAATGTGGAACACATGTATTATTCTTAGTACTAGGAAAATAAATTCCCTTGGCACTCTAGCTATGCTAGGTGCAAAAAAAAAAGCATATTTTCCAAGCAGAATATAAGAACAGGAGAAGGCCAGTCAATCCATTGAATGTGTTCTGCCATTCAATGAGATCATGGTGGATCTGTATTCTAGCTTCACCCAACCCCTATTGTCTCCATACCCGATATTATCCTGAGCTAACAAAGTCTGTCAGTTGCAGATTTAAGGCTATTAATTCAGCTAGCACCTACAGCTTTTTTCTAGTGGAAGCATTAACTCAATTATTTGAAAATGATAGTACTTGTACTAAAATAACAACGTAATTTGAGATGAACATCTACTAGGTGAACATAACTACACACAATCTTTTATGTTTAGAAATATTTCATAACTTTTCTTATGAATAGCCTGGCTCTGAGTTTTGGTTATGTTCCTTTGTCCTACATTCTCCTAGCAATGAAAAAGAATCCACCTATCAATAAGCTATTCCTTTCAAAAATCTTTAAAAATCTCTACTAAACCGCGGTTATGATGCTCTTAACACAAAAAAATGAAATGATTCCCTCATGAGCTTGAGAGAACTTATGGCCATTTCCAGTTACTATATGTTTAGATTGCACTGGATATATCTTTCTCTGATACCTTTAGAAGGCAGCTAGACAGCGCTAAAAATTGAGTGCATCTCTAATAGTACTTGTATACTAGTGGTACTTCTAAGTCAACTGATTGCCAGGAGATCTTGTGATGAAGTAGTAGCCTCCCTATTTCTTGGCCAGAAGTCAGGTCCACACCCAAACTTGTTGGCCATAGAAGGAAGGTTCATGGCATGTCCAACAGGCTGATAATCCATCACTTCCTCACTACCCCCCAAAGGAGAAATAAGTGTGTGAATATTTGCTTAAAAATAATGATTGTCATAAACAAGACAATACTTCTCAGTTATTGATGTAAGAATTTAGCTAAATAATACTTTGCCCCTACATTGTTAATATAAATCGGGTTCGGTTTCAACCTTCAATCCCCTGCTGCACTGAGATACTAACTAGACAAGCTGCTAGTCCTAAGACAATTTACAGTACTGAATATATATCCATGATATGCACAGACAAAACTACCAGAGCTCAATCTACTATAATTCTGAAAATCTTATACTGAAAGCTCTTAAGTGTGAAACATGGTGCAATTGCTTGCCAACTGACATTAGTGAGCAATAATCTTCAATAAATGATTGCAAGCTACAGTAATACGTCAAGAAATAGGCTGGCCAAAATTGAAAGAAAGTGTTTTAACCTAATACAAAAGACAAAGGTTATAAATGAAACAATATTGTTACTGGAGCTTTCTGGATATAGTTGATAAACTCTACCCCAAGGGTTACACATGTAACTTCATAATTCTACTGTCAGAGTATTATAACTCTCAGGACAATGATTAACCATGATTGTTCTTGATTGTGGTCAGTATTACCACCAGTGGGAGGAAGCCTTTGTCATCTTTCACCATTCTGCTAAGTAGCCAAAACTGTTCATTTAAACTCTCATGGACAGTATCAAGTGAGTGAAAGGTCCCTTAACGTCTGGTCCCATTTAAGAACCAGTCCCTTTAGGATGAACACTAGACACTAAAGACAAGTGTTTGTACACACTCCCAAGGTTAAACAGTACAGAGCATTCATTCTGCAGAAAATAACTTCATGACTCTACTGTGAGAAGCTTACATAACCGGATCTAATTAAGAGGAGTTCAATTTCAATGTTTTGTATGATTGCATGTGTGTGTCCATTTTTTAAAACTTTATTTTAAATTTTGTGGTTAAAAGTAAATTTTGGATGTGATTTAGTAATTGCTTCGGTATGGCGTCTGACAGCTTTACAATACCTGTAATAAACAGAAGGAAATAATAGCTCTAATTTAAGTGGAGTTTTATTGAAGGGGCACCTAATTTTGTTATTTGAAACATGTGATCAAATGGAGTGATCTGGTTTATGTCAGGCCATGAATATGTACAGTTGGTCTTTCAGACTGCATCCTCATTTTCACACTGGATACCTGTACCCTCTTGGGTTTGACAAACGAATAGCACTGCTTCTTCAAGTTGAAAATAGTAAGATTTTTAATAGAGTTTTGAATAGGAGAATATGCACTGCAATTGGATCCATTAAAAGTGTTGATTAGCACAATACTGCATATAGATTATAAAAATGTCTTCTTGAGTTTCATGTCAGCAAATATAACTTGCACTGGTTAAACTTGATTATTTCTTTTCAAACATCTATTAAAACATATATGAACCAGAACAAAATACTGTATCCAATAAGATAAATACATCACCAATGTATTGTTTGATATTTGCTATTTATTCTTGTAATTTGTTTTCATATTAATTGCATTCATGGCAGTGCCTAGTTCTGGTTCAGGTTCTGGTTATATTTCTCTTATGAAGCTGTGGATTTTATTGAGATGCAAGCATTTAGGTGCAATATTATAGGCTTGACCTTAGAAAATATCTGTACTTGTATGTTATCTAATATTGCATAAAGTTTCTTTTGTATGTCCAGGCACAGTAGCCTTTGTATCCCTGTTGTCTTTTCTCATACTTGCAGGGTTGATTTGTCATTGAATTTACAGCATTTCTGTGGATCTTTTGTTCCCAGGTACAGCTAACAATACCGACAGAACCATGTATGTCTAGACAAAAGAAATTTTAGCTGGAGGGGATCCTGGAGTGCATTGGTTTAGTGGGAACATACACAAACAATAAGCAGAGGCAATCCAATTGATGTTTTAGTTGTAACACATGTTTAAGTGTTTATGATCCTCAAATTGTGCTGCACAAGTAATGCCAGGCTTATAACCTATGAAACCATATAAAATTCCATTGGTCTGCTGTTTTGACAGGGCCATTACTTGAGCCATAATCGAAGTATCTTTCTTTAAAAACAAGTTTTGTGGTAGGGAGTGCAACCATTTTAGAAGGAAATATTTCTGAATTGGAAGGATAAGCATCCATACCAATATGAAGCTTCACAGAAACTGCAGCCATGGCCATATGCCTGAATATGAGTCCTCAAACTTTATACTGTGGACCAACTTATTAGCTGGGCGAAGGTGTTTAATTGGAAGAACAGTTAATGTGGGGAGAAATAGAAAGCCTTGGGAAGAAAAGTAAAACATTGTTAGAATTTAATGTGCCTTAACTCTAAAAGTGTTCAGTGGGTTCACTTTAATACAATGGGATTAAAAGTGTGGGATACTATTTAGAAACTATCATTTGCCCATTGAGTTTGAGTGTCTGCAGTATATTACATTGCTTGTGCATTCGGGACTGTGCAGCATACCACATCAACCAGGTTCAGTAAAATTATCCTGCGATAGATAGGATTGTAGTTTATATATGACTGCTAATTAATTGTGCCTATTGATGTGAGATTCACTGGGTTCGAATTTCATTGTCCCTAATGGGACAGAAATGAAGACAAGGCAGGGAAATGTTGGAGACCACATCCCAGATCCAGAATTCCCAACTCCAATCCTGGCTCTTGCTATTTTCACCATTATGGTTGGGGACATGTTGTGCCACCACCCCATCTGTTGTTTAAAGTTGCTGATACTGTTTTAAAAGAATGGCCAGCTCAGATCATACCCGCTACCAGGAGGGCCTCCTGATGATTGAAATCATGAACGGTGATTTGAAAGTAGGAAGAATGCCTCCTGCTTTACAGTGAACCAGGAAATGCTGCAATCTGAAGTGAAAGTGTGTTGTCCTAAGTCAGAACTGGCAGGACGCTGAATGGGAAGCTTTTTTTTCCAATGACTTATTTGGTTACTGTTTTGTTTTTATTTTACTTTATGGATATTGGAAGGGATTGCAACGTATAGTAGGGTCATAAATGAAACTTGGGTGAGTGCATGAGAGTGGTGAATGTTTGATGAGTTGTGAAAAGGGTGGGTATAGCACCAATGCTTTCATCCATGATGATGGGGCTCAAAACAGTGCCACATCAGCATTGGTCCAACGTTTTCTCTTTTGAGACCCATTGTTGCCTCTATCTTGCCATCTCCAGCCCATACGTGTGTCTTTGACATGACAATAAGGCAGATGGGCTCCTCCTGGAAAATTCTGTCCTCCCAATTCCCATCTCAACCATTAAAACCTAGCCCAATCTGTTCGTACATGCTAGAATCTGATAAACCCAATTGACTGGTTAACTACTTCCAAATCTAAATTACTAATATAAACAAATCTTCAAAAACTTTCAATCTATTTATTATATATTCCTAACCATCAGAATATAATGAATATCATTTATAAATTTTAATACATCATTTTATGTTCAATAGTTGTAACACAAGAACAGTGCCCACCCATCATTATTAGAAAAGAAGATTACTATTAGTATTAAAGTTAGACTTAATTCTTTTTTGTTGTTGGAACAACTCTGTACTCTACACCATGATCACTGTCCCATCCACCAGGTTAAGTATCCATTCCGTCCAACATTAGTGTACCGTGAATGCACTGGCTGGCTATCTGTAAGATGTATTGCAGGTATTTACATGGTTTCTTCAGCAAAACCTGTGGGCTGGAGTTTTTTCTCTCTGAAGCTAAGCGTCAGGGCAGGATTGGAAACAGAAGGGACCTCCAGCTGGGGGTGGGTGAATTTTCTTGCGGGATAACATACGTTAAAACTTATCGCATTTGATTTGTAGAAAGATCTCCAAATTTTACTGACAGACAGGCAGGAGGTTCTGGTCTCCAAAGAGATCAGTATTCCAACATCATATTTGAAAGGCACTCAGGCAGCACTTATATCTTTGTAACTCCAGGGCCATCAAAGTGTTTTTGATTTTGATTTGATTTGATTCGATTTTTGTTGTCATGTGTACTCAACTACAAAAGTACAGGAGTACAGTGAAAGTGTATAATGTAGTCACACAAGGCGCCATTTTAGTACAGAATCTTCAGAACAAGGTAGAAAGAAAGAACAAAGTTAAAAGTTAAACATTGCAGTGGTTTGCATCCTACTCCGACCCAGCCCTAGAGATGGCAAGTAAGAGGCAGGAAGCAGTCCTGACTTTTAGTGACCAGTCTCTTGAGATGCTCCTGCAAGGCATGTCTAAGTGTAGGCACATTATGTTCTCCAGAGATCACAACGAAAGGCTATTCCACTCGATGAAGGCAGTGTGGATGGAGGTGGCTAAGTGGTTAGTGCATAAACAATCTGAAGGCTTGACAGGATGTAATGCTGTAAGAGGATGAATTGTTTCTTGTGCTCTGCCAGATGATTTACCACTATCTACCCTGTCCTTCATGACTCTATAAATATGTTCTACCATAGTAATCTTGCCACCCTACTGGATCCTGGGTGACAGACATCTCCATTCCAAGCCTTGAGTCTAATTTGTGCCTTTCACTTCATTGTACCTACCCATGTTGAACGAACAAATGTACCACAGCTCACACAACAGCCAAAGTTCACAATTCAAACAGAATAAGGACCTACAGCATTCAACAGTTCACCCAACAACATTTCACCCACCTAAAGCTCACTCACCTTTCCTCACAATTAGGATAACTCACACATCAAATAACTTCTCACCGAAGGCTTAAAAGGACAAGAGCACCAGAACAAAAGTTTGCTTGACCATTGACACCTCTGATGAAAATCATGCTCACACATCAATGAAGCTTCATTCACAATTCTCTTAATCACTATATGCCCAACCTCTTTCTTCTTATGTGGCGTGCACATAGATATGATGCTGTAAAGTTCATGTTTTGTATTTTGCTGTATTTTTCTTTGCGGAATAAAATGGGTAAAGAACTGTTTTAAAAACAGAGGATTTTGAGGGATTGCTGCACTTGTTGGAAGCAAGTGACTCAACATTTATTGCAAATGCTGCTTACCCAGCTGCCAATTCAAGCAGTAGTGGGAAGATAAAACAACAAGCTGCAGATGCTGGAAATCTGAAATAAAAACAGAAATTGCTGGAGAAACTCAGCAGGTCTGACAGCATCTGTGGAGAGAAAACAGAGTTAATGTTTAAGGTCCAGTAACCCTTTATCAGAACTGATGGAAATATTACAGATGAGCTGTGATCAAATGGGAATTTAGCCAGCAACACTTAGCTGATAGGACTGTTATTAGTGACCAGTTATCATTGACAAAGGCCTTCTGCATTCCAAAAACTATATGACTGATTCACATGCAGCTGATTTGATTATGGATGTGAACAAAACAGTGAGAAGCCGTCAGATCTATGCAAACTCAGAAACTGTCTCTGTCCTTGGCAGAGAATAAAAACACCTTAGACCTAAAGAAAAACCAGTTTATTTCTTTCTTCAGCAGTTGCTATAAGCTGTGACTTTTAATTATAAATCAGAAACCTTTATAAGTATGAAACAGTTACCCTGTTCCTTTGCAAACAATTGGAAACATCTGGAGAAGGAAGATTAACAAACAGCTTCTGATCAGCACAAGAACCATCTCAGTAGATCCTGTGAACATGGATCATTGAACTGCTTTCCCAGTCTTTCCCTCCACCCGCAACACACTGTTTTCTTTCCAAGTCTGTGTACGGGGGAATAGTGTTTTAACCATTAGAGCTATATACCAACAAACTACAGTGGCTTAAGAAAGTGGCTCATCAACATCCTTCAAACGGGTAAATGGGGCTGGGGTAAATTCTGGCTTTGCCAGTGATGTTCACATAGCAAAAATAAAAATAAAACAAATAGCTCTGATCTGGAACCCTGAAAGCCTCGAAAGATCACCTGAAGAATACTGCTTTCCAAATTTGCTGTGGGGACGTAAGATTTATTTTCAATCTTTCAATTTTACCCATAAGTAAGTTAGCAGTCCCCCTTGTGCAATGTGTGTAATGAGTGCCACTTGGTTATTTAAATATCCCTTGCCCTACTAGTTTGGCCATGACTTCCTAAATTCTTCCATGGGATGTGTCATCGTTTTTTGCCCAAGGCACATTGCCTTTGAGAAGGTATTGGTAAGATGTCTTCCTGAACTGCTGCAGTCTGCATGATGTAGGCACACCCACAGTGCTGTTATGGAGAGAGCTTCAGGAGTTTGATGTAGTGACAGTGGAAGAACAGTGATTTTGTTCCAAGTTATGATGGTGTGTAGCTTGCAGACGGTGGTGTTCCCATGTATCTGCTGCCTTGTTCTTCCAGTTAATAGGGGTGACAGATTGGAATACTCACTCAGAGCAGGCTTGTCAAGATCAAATGTAGGCAGTTTGATGTTTAGTGGGAATGGAGCCAAAGGAGCAGGAATTGACACAGAATGTGCTAGGCAGGGCTGTAGCAGGGTTAGACAAGATCTGGATAAAGATAATTATTTGTAGCCAAGTAATAATATGGAATCCTTTTGCTAGTGTGATTAATATGATATAACATTAATGAGATATGGGCTCCGCCAGCTTGACCAGCATTTATTGCTCATCCCTAATTGTCATCAAGAACGTGGTAGTGTCTTCTTGATCTGCTGCAGTCCAAAAGAATCTGCAGTTGCAAGCTAATTTCTGGACTTTTTCAAATTCATTCTTGGGATGTATGTCTTGTTGGCTAGGAGAGGAGTTAAGAGTCAATCACATTGTTATGGGTGTAGAGATACGTGGAAGCCAAATGAAGTAAGGAAAGCAGATTTCATTCCCTAAGAGGCATTAGTGACCCATATGGGTTTTTAGAACAATCAGAAAACATTATCATGAGACCAACTTTTTAATCCCAGATTTTCACTGAGTTCAAATTTCACTATTTAACTCATATCAAGCTCATGAACCCAGAATATTATCCTGGGATTCTGCATCACTTGTTCTGTGACATTACCACGATACCACCACCTGCCTTGAACTATATGATGCTTCAAATGCTCATCCAAGTACTTTTTAAAGGCTGTGAGGTTTCCCACCTCAACAACCCTCCCAGGCAGTGCAATGCAAAGCCCACTGCCCTCTGGGTGAAAACATTTTTCCACAAATTCCCTTTAAGAGTCCTGCCTTTCTCTTTAAAATTCTGCCCACTTGTTATTGACCCTTCAACGAAGGAGAACAGATGCTGTCTATCTATCCTGCCCGTGCCCCTTATAATTCAATAAGCAAGGTCACTTTTGACCACATTTTTATCTGTTCATTTCAATACAAATTTGAAAGGTCATGACCCTGTTTTTTTTACACCAGTAAAAATAAAGACAGTCCACAATGTAGATTGTTTCCTGATTTTTTAATACTCTTCTGGTAAAAATACCATATGCCTGTTGATATTGTTCCTGGCCACATGTAATAGAATGGCATTATTTTAGGTCAGCCCATTGAGTATTGAAGAACAGCTTACAACATGTGGAAGTTGGCATGTGAGCACTGCTTTTTTTGGCTTGTACATCAAAACCCTGAATACGATCTAAAGTATTCTGTCTGAGGCAGTTTTTTTTTTTAAAAAACAAATAGAGGCAGCTAAAGATAAAGAAAGGCTGCTGAAAATCACAATAAAGCACTAATGAGTTAAAGTAAGGGAAATGCATATAATAAGATAAATGTATGCTGACAATTGAATCCTTGTGTGTTGAATACCATCTTATACTTAACTAGAAAAATCAATTTTAAAAACCTTAGCAAGGCAACCTTAGATCTATTTTAAGTGATGGAGATACTTTTTATACTTTGTATACTTTTTAAAGCACAACTTGAGTCACTTTTTGTCACATGGTGTCAACTGTGTTTCACTGGAAGCACTCTAGCTTCTGAATTATAACTTGTGGGTTTAGAGAATCATAGTTTCATAACGTACAGAAGAGGCCCTTTGGTCCATCAAATTTGTACTACTGAAAATATACCACCAATAGTCCCACTTTCCCACAGTAGGTCTATTGCCTTGAACTATATGACACTTCAAATGCTCATCCAAGTACTTTTTAAAGGCTGTGAGGTTTCCCACCTCAACAACCCTCCCAGGCAGTGCAATCCAAAGCCCACCGCCCTCTGGGTGAAAATATTTTTCCACAACTTCCCTTTAAGAGTCCTGCCTTTCTCTTTAAAATTCTGCCCACTTCTTATTGACCCTTCAACAAAGGAGAACAGATGCTGTCTATCTATCCTGTCCATGCCCCTTATAATTCTATACACTTCTATCAGGTCCCCACTCAACCTTCTCTCCTCCAAAGAAAACAACGCAACCTTATCCAGCCTCTCTTCATAGCTGAAATGCTCCATCCCAGGCAACATCTGGTGAATCTCCTTTGTATCCCCTCCAGTGTAGGTTCATGTTCCACTCTGGAGAGTTCAGCACAAAACTTAAGGCAGTGCTCTGGTGCAATACTGTTTCAGGTCAGATGTTCAAAGTCTTCTGCCCCTAGCAGATGGCTGTAAAGATCCCACTGCACAATTTCAAAGAAAAACAGGAGAGTTCTACAGATTATCTAGTCACTCATTGCACATTTCTGGCACTTTGTGCGTTCAAGTCGCCTGGCCCCTTTCCAATAATGCTATAGTGACTACACTTACAAAGTACTGTTCAATCAGTGGCTGATAAAAGACTTTGGAATATCCTGAAGTCATGAAAGATGCTACAGAAATGAAAGTAATTCTTTATTGTATGTCTTTGCAGCAATACGCTTCGTAAAATTGGACAGACTTCACTTGGTGCTGTGACTTTACTGATGTAAACTCAAATAAATTCACTCCAGAGTTCTTGGCGTTTAGTTAAGCTTAGTGCTGAGTAAAATATCCTGTGTTTTAGAAGGTGGTGGGGAGGGTAGGTGTTGTGCATCTGGTGTACTTGAACCCAATCGTCAATTCCTCTTGAATCTCAGTATGAAATGTATGCGTTCTGCCATTTCTCTACAAACTTAATAATTCTTTTTTGCTGTAAATTTATGTCAGGATGCAAAATCTGCTGACTGTTTCATGGTTGATCTGTAAAGTTATGTGAAATAATAACAGAAAATGCTGGAAATGCTCAAGCAGCATCTGGGAAGAGAAAAACAGCATTCAATGTTTTAGATTGATGATCTTTCATTAGAACCCACGAGGCTGCATAGTACTGAATGTCATAATTTTACTGCGTGCTCCTTCTCCTCCCCATTGGAACATTTACTGTTCGGGCAGAATTTTCCCATTTGCAATTAAAACATGAGATTCATGGTGACGTGTCCATCATAGCTCAGAGCAACTTTTCTTATGCAATCTTCTGCTCTCCACTCACTAATTAGCGAACAGGATCTTTAACATCCTTCTCAACGAGTGACGAGGCAGGAGAGGTGAAAGTACTTTCCACAATTGGGACTTTCTGATGTTCTCATTTAAAACCCAACTGCACACCACTCTTCAGACATTGCGAGCCAGGAACTGCCCCTTGCAGTCTGCTGCTCAACCATTGTAGCTCAGAGGAAGGGAAAACTCTCTCCTCATTTCACAAACAGCGATCTGGATGTTGACTGCTATCAACAGGAGGCTACGCCACCAGACCAGACCAGGCAGGAACAGCAACTCAGGTCAGAGCTGTGTGCTGGGTGAAATGGGACACTCAATGCTACAGGGAGAGGTCAATGATAAAACAAAGAACTGTGGATGCTGGAGATCTGAAACAAAATCAGAAATTGCTGGCGAAATTGCTTAGCAGCTCTGGTAGCATATGTGGAGAGAAGCAGAGTCAATGTTTCGGGTTCAGTGACCTTTCTTCAGAGCTGTTAGCAGCTTGGAAAAAGTGATATTTATCCTGAAGACAAGGTTGGAGGAGGGGACAAGGAGTTGAGAAGTGAGTGATAATGTGGAGATGAAGCCCAAGAAAGAGGTGGGTATGAAAAGGATAGGTAAACAAGGAGATTATGGATAGCAGGCCAGTTGACAAAACGATACTGAATGAGTGATTATAAGATCTAAAAGAAGGAGAGAATGGCTGATCTGTACTGAAAGCAACCTATACAATGTGATAATAGGCCTAGGAGTATGTGAGAATGGGTGACTGTGCAAAAAAAAACCCATGTCATAACAGGACCAGGTGGTGGATGGGTAAAAAATATAGAAAGATAGAATCAGGTTCTAAAGTGTTTGAATTCTGAAACAACTCCACAGAGACCAGTATCCCTTCACTACGTCATCCTTTATTTACAGGTGGAGAATCCTTGCCACTGATCCAGCTCCCCCAGAGACAGCTCTCAGAGTGAACACGATGTCTGACACTCCTGTTCTTATTTGTCAGTCAGGGCTCCCTGATGGGACCAGATTAACAGCCCCAGTCAGGGAACACATATTCTATGAGGTCCACATGGCTGACCTCACCACAATCACTACATCCCTCCCCCTCTGAGCCCGAGGACATTGGCCAGTTCTTTTTTTTTTGTAGCTGGTGCTAGGTATTTTAGCATTGGGTCAGGTTTCTCCATCTCTGTCTCTGATATGGACAGCATGTAATGTACTGTAGCTCGCCGGTTGCACCCAAGTCATCTCAGAAGAAATTTATTCTCCTTTTCAGGTGGCAAAGGCATCGAGGCAGCAACATTCACCATGTCCATCTCAGATTCCAAGGTATCTTCAATGCTTGACAGAACGGGATAACCCACAGGTTCCGGAACAATCAGAAAGGCATTAAAGGGGCTGGGCACATTTTGCTCCTGCTCCGTTTGCAAGTTTGCAGCTTTCATATGGTCCACGTGCTTGTACAGGACCATTGCACCTACACAAACCTCATACATCACTGGACCTGACCTTGTGTTGACCATGCCTCTTACCCATGCAGGGCTATTCCCCTGGCTCCTACACCAAACTACATCCCTGAAGTAAACTGTCTGTCTCACCTAATGGAATCTTGCATTGGTGGAACTTCTTGACTCCAAATATGACCGCCAAATCTTCCTTCTCTATCTGGTCATACTTACTCTCTACATTTGCCTGGATGCATATACTAACGGACATTTCTCTCCATTGGGCCACTTATGAGCTAATACCATCCCAATGTCTAATGGGGAGGCATGTCAATGCCTCCATGCACTAGCATGTCAACATGAGATCTCACTTGGGATCATAGTATGCCAACACCTTCGAGAATGATCGCTGTTTCTTCGCTTCACTGAAAGCTATGGCTTGGCTACGTGACCATTTCTGAGGCTGAACCTTTTTTTAAGAGTTGCTGCAAAGGTACCAGGATAGAGGCCAGGTCATGAATGAACTTTTTACAATAACTTGCCAACCCAAGACCTAAGCTCTGATAAAGACATGGGAGTTGGGCAGCATTTGATCACCCTAGCTTTATCTTCTAATGGGTGTATCCTGGTCTTGTTGACTCTGTAGCCCAAGTAGGTCACTTGGGATGCCTGGAACACACATTTTTCCCTTCTAAGGCATATGCCTGCCTGGGAGAAACATGTAAGGACTATGTCTGAATTCTCTAAGTGCTCTTTATTGGTCATTTCTGGTATTAGCACATCATCCAGATAAATAGCAACCTGAGATAGCCCTTGCAAAATGTTCTCCATTGTCTGCTGAAAAATGGCACAGGCTGATGGTACCCCAAATGGTAGTCTCGTATACTGGCACAAACCCTTATAGGTATTAGTTGAAGCATATGTCTGGGAACGCTCATTTAACTGCAATTACAAGTACACTCATGTCCAGCTTCGTGAAGAGTAGCCTCTCTGCCAGCTTTGTATTTAAACCCTCAATGCAAGCGATTGGGTATTTATCCAGCTGTGAAAAGTGGTCAACCGTTTGTTTAAAATTCCCACAAAGGCAAAATGATCTGTTGGGCTTCACAATCTGTATAACCAGTGCTGTCGATTCTGCAAACTGGACTGGTTTGATGATTCCTTCACTGTCCAGCCCCCTGATTTCTGCCTCTACTTTTGCCCGTAAGGCAAATGGCACTGGGTGAGCTCTGCAGAATCGTGCAATTGCTGCCTGGTCAACATGCAAGGTGGCCTTGCCTCCTTTCATAGTCCCTAGACCTTCCTGAAAAACTTCCAGGGATTTAATTAGCTTAGACTGCCATTTTCTAATCGAAAAATGTTGAGCCAATCTAGGTGAGTCTTTCTCAACCAATTTTGCCCCATCTAGCTTGGGCCTGAGCCTTTTACTACAATCAGTGGTAATTGAACCAGCTGCTTCTTATTAGAGACTGGAAGCAAAATTAAAGCCTTACTCTGTAAAGGTTCACCAGCATAGGTTCTCAGTCTAGTCGAGGTCTTGTGCAAACGTAAGGGTTGGAATCCAGCATGAAATTTGTTAAAATCTGATTCTGTGATTACTGAAACAGCTGTGCTGGTATCAACCTCTATTAAAATTGGGTGACCATTTAACCAAATGTTTATTTTGATTGGTTCTGAATTGGATGTTGCTAAGCTATTTAACTGTTTCAAATTAGATGTAGGTGGACTTTCCAAGGCGCGGACTTTCTTGGATACCGGTCTATGAGTTTCCTTATTCAATTTAGATCTAGTGGGATTCTCTTACTGTCGCAAGTCCACATACCAGCAGCAACCAAAATAGCTTGCCGTCTGGATCCTGAATAGAATGTTAACTATTTGTCTGAAGTTTGGCTTTGATTTGGGGGTTTGTTGTGGTCTGACCTAGAGTCCCTCTATTCAGGATATATCTTGAATGAGGCTGTACAATTGGCTTCACTCAAGTGGTGTTCCCCAAGTTCTACTGGCGAGGTTTTTCACACTCCACTTGTTGCATTTTCCAATGATAAAGCCAGTTGTAGCCCAGTTGGGCTTCAGCTAACAGGTCTCTCAGCATCTCATTACTGGCTAAACCAAAGTCACATGCCTCAGCCAGTCCCCTTAGCTTCGTCAAAAATCCTGATACGGATTCTGCTCATTCTCAAATTGCCAAGTAAAACTCATTGTGTCTCAGAATTAGAGGAGGCTTGGGGTCGTAATATTCCTGAACTAAATACATCAGTTCTTTGAACGTTTTTGTATCTGGTGCTTCAGGGAAAGTTAGGCTCCTAATAACCAAAAAAGCTGAGGATCCACAAGCTGTCAGGAAAATTACTCATTGCTTTTCATCTGCCCCAATGTCATTTGCTCAGAAAAATAATGCATTCTTTCCACATTTGGGCCCACTCTTTGACAACAGGATTGAACTGGACAAACTTCCCAAAGAACAGCATGAAGCCAGAAATGCTTACCCAATTAAAGATGACTGCTGCGAGTGAATTTCTTCAGGAACATGTTTTTCTCCTGTTGCCACTGACATAATTTCACATTTACACGTGGATTACACATCCTCAGATTCCTCAGAGCCAGCTCTCAGAGGGAACAGAACCTCTGAACTCCTGTCTATATCTGTCAGCCAGGGCTCCTTGATTGGACCAGGCTAACAGCCCCAATCAGGGAACTCATGTTCTATGATGTCCACCTGGCTGACCTTGTTACAAACACTACAAACTCAATGTTGAGTCCCAGAAGCTGCAGGGTCTCCAAGTGGAAAATGAGACATTGTTCTTAGAGGGTCTGCTGAGTTTTGCTGGAACACTGCAGGTCAAGCGGTGACTTGCCTGCATTTCTTTCATTGTAGTCTACAGTATTCACTGTTCACACTGTGATCTGCAGTGCACTGGGAAGTTGGAATGCAGACTGGGTGACTGCTTTGCTGAACACATATGTTCTGACACAAAAATGATTCTGAGCTTCCAGTCGCCTGCAACTCCAACACATTACCATGTACTCTGGCCAACATTTCTGTCGCAGACCTGCTGCTCATCACTGACACATCTACAGAGCTGGTTATGGAAAAAAAATGCCCCAGGTGTTTGGATCTCAGCGGACTGCAGCTCATGCTCATCCCCAGACAGAAGATGATGCCATAGTCTTGGCTGTTAATGATTTTGTCAAAATGCACAGGCAGGATCAGGACCACGATGTGTGTGTAGGTCTGTCAGAGATACTTGGTAAACTACATCAAAATTCAAAAGATGGACGAATACACCAACATTAACAGGGCCCTGCTGGCTCTGGCATGCATGTATCTAGTAGTCCTCGTGGGCAAATTGGTGACTGTCATGAAGAACCAAGTCCAGCATATTCAGCTAAATATGTGCACGGACTTGCATTCCATTGCTCTGGACATGGGTGCTCATCATTACTGGCAAGACAAGAGGGGGAGAAGGAACCTCAAACTCACTCCAGGCCCCAGTGTCCTCAGGAAAGTAGAGTGGAGCCAGCAGCAAGCACCCATAGGGAGGAGTGACAAACTGGTCCCCAGAAACATCTCTTCAGGGCAGTTAGAGGTGTCCAGCCCCTCCATCTCCCACCTGACTATGATCCCAAAGCCTGTAACAGTTCAAACTGAGAAAGGTGATCTTGCTTCTGGGCCGGAGTCTTTTGGCCATCCAGGTCAAAGGGTACAAGAGGATGACAACCCAAGTCTTCCAGGGCCAATCACAGCACAGGCTCCCTCCACTCTAGCTGTGGAAATTGGGAATGCACTTGCACATAGTAGAAGGCAGAGGAAGGAAATAACCACTTGATAGAACAAATGTGGAGTGGATGAAACATCTTTGTAAATGTATGTTCATCTACAGTATCACAGTTTCTGATCGAGTGTAATTTTTGCTGGTAGACCTGGTTAAGTCATATTCTTGTGAGTGATGAGCAGCCTCATCTGTCAAACAGCCCGAGGATGAAAGAAGTTCTCATAGAACCCCTACAGTGTACATCAGTGTCCTGATCCTGCCTGTGCATTTTGACAAAATCATTAACAGCCAACGCTATGGCATCATCTTCTGTCTGGGGATGAGCACGAGCTGCAGTCCGCTGAGATCCAAAATCCTGGGGTTTTTTTTCCATAACCCTCTGAAGAGCATCCCACCCAGACCCACTCCCTATCCCATCCCTGCATTTCCCATGGACAATTCAGCATCGCCAATCCACTAACCTGCACAAAGTGTGGAGCTGGATGAACACAGCAGGTTGAGCAGCATCATAGGAGCAGGAAAGCTTGACCTTTTGGGCACATCGTTGGACTGTGGGAGGAAACTGGAGCACCCGGAGGAAACCCACACAGACACGGGCAGAATGTTCAAACTCCACACAGACAATTGCCCGAGGGTAGAATCGAACCCAGGTCCCTGGTGCGATGAGGCAGCATGGCTAACCACTGAGCCACTGTGCTGCCCCATGGTCAGGCATTGCTTATCTCTCTAAAGCAATTGCAGGCGGCCTCAGATATCAGGAATCCTTGAACTATAACATTGATGACTGCAGCCAAGGTACTGTATTGTAATGTGGACAACCCTGAATCTAAACACAATGTTCAGAGGTTGTGCTAGACGTTAGCCACCACAGATCAATCCACATTTACATAGTGAGTGAGAATATGGAATCAATGATCATTCCACACATCTCTGAAGGGAAAACTTCACCCTGTGTATCAGCTTTTCAAGGGAATGCACAGGCATTCAAGAACAGGAGAAGTATAACCATAACACAGTGGTCTGCTGAGAAAAGCTGCCATAAGCACTGCCTCTTGCAGGTTCAATACTATCCTAGAGAAGTTCAATCATTTCAAGGGGTAACTTAGTCTACACAAACTCTCAAATATTGAAGGTTTACCATTGATGAAAGGGTCAAAAGAAGATGTCTCAATATACCACTCAACTTGCTGGCTATCCTGAGAGATTTCACTGTACCATACTTGGCTATGATTTGCTGATTGAAACCTTAAGAGCTACCTAACCTGAGTACCATTTGGTGTTGGTTCACTGTCTCACTGACTGTTGGTCTTTCCCTAATGTTCATTAGGGCATGTAATGTGCAGATATATGAAAGTGGGATCAGCTGAAGGTATCAAGTGTGCAGTTAGATGAATAACAAAACATTTATTGAGTAACAAGAAAGGTCAAAGACTGCCAAAATATTAAGGTCTACTGATCCTTTGCACTAAGCAGGGATTTCTTGTCAGATTATCGACAGAAAGGTAAACAAAGTCCAAGCACTGTTCATTCATCTTGGTAATGGGTTGCAATTGTCTCTGGCTTCTCAGGCTTGACACTCCATTGCTCTGTCATGTTCTTTCGGATGGTCCTCCTGGTTAATGTCCTGATCCTTGTGATCAGAACCTTACTGTCGAGTCCCCATTTCATCTGTCTCCAGGAGCATCACCCCTCCCCAACCTCCCTGCCCTCCACCCTACTGCCCCCAAATCTGCCCTTTGCCAAGACCCCAGCAATCTCCTCCTTTGCTTCCCTTAGTAGCCTGAGATAAGTTCCATCAGGCCCTTAATGTTTTTACACACACCCAACCCGTCCTCCTTCTTAATATCAATATGCCCAATAATATCAATATTATCATCATACCTCTTCCTCGTCTTATCATTATCCATGTCTTCCTACTTGGTGAATACTGATGCAAAGTACTTATTAAGGACCTCAACCACTTCCTTTGTCTTCATGCACGTCTTATAATTAAGGTTAAATTGCACCTAAGATTGTATAGCAATGACATTGTTGTGAAGAAACAGTTGAATGATGACTGGACCAACTATTCAGTGAGCTGCAACCACCAGGGATGTGCTCTGTCTTATCATAAGATGCAGGAGCAGAAGTAGGGTTAGGCCATTCATCCTGTTGAGTCTGCTCCACCATTCAATGAATCATGAAATCTGATAATCATCAACTCCACTTACCTGCCTTATCCCCATAACCCTTGATTCCTCCACTGATTAAAGATCTCTCTATCTCAGCTTTGAATATAATAAATGACTGAGTCTCAACAGCCCTCCGCAATGATGAATTCCACACATTCACTATCCTATGAGAGATGAAATTCCTCCTCATCTCTGACTTAAATGGGAGACCCCTTACTTTGAGATTATGCTCCTGACAGTCCTGGACTGTCCCACAAAGACATCGATCCTGTCAAGTTTCCTAAGAATCTTACATGTTTCAATAAGGTCTCCTCCCATTCTTCTAAACTTCACTGAGTATAAGCCCAAACTACTCAACCTCTCTTCATGCAAAGACTTCTTCATACTCAGAATTAACCTAGCGAACCTTCTCTGAACTATTTCCAATCACAGTATATCTCTTCTTAAATAAGGGAATCAAAACTGTTCATAATATTCTAGGCGTAGTCTGACTCATGCCTTATTTAGTATTAGCAAGATTCCCTATTATTATACTTCATTCACTTTGAAATAAAGCCCGACAGTTCATTTGTCTTCCCCAAAATCTGCCTACATATTGGAAAAGGAGAGAATTGGAAGCCAAATAAATAACTTAGATTCAATGGTAAGATTCTGAAGTTGCTTTTTCAGGCTTGGAGTGACAGTCTCAAACATTTTTCTCTATGTTGAGATTGTAATACATTTTATCCTCTTCTTAGTTTCCTAACTTTCTCACCATTGTTGACACATATCAGGGAGGGGTAGATTCTAACATTCAGCTGACCACAAGAGTTAAAAGTATTTATTTATTTGTGTCTGACTCTTGTGTTCCATTGAGGAATGCAAGAGTGTTCAGTAAAGTGAATTAAAACATCATTGATCGCTATGTTGGTCATTCTATTGAGCAAACTAACTCTGCAATAATCTGCTCCTCAATGCCCAGTTTTCATTCTGCCAGAGGTTCTCAGGTCCAGACCTCCTTACAGTTTTGGTCCAAACGTGGAGAAAAGAGCTGAATTCAAGACGTGAGTTCTGAGTGCCTGCCCTTGACATGAAAGCCACATTTGACCAAGAGTGGCATCAAAAAATGCAAGTAAAACTGGAGTCAATGGGAATCGGGGAAAATTCTCTGCTGGTTGGACACTTACCTGGCACCAAAGGGAGATTGTTGTGCTTATTGGAAGCCAAGCATTTCGGTCCCAGTTCAGATTTACAGACATTTTAGACACTGAAGCTGCTTTTATCTGAGTACAGCAACAGCTACACAACATTTAAGCTTGGGCTAGAAGGGTGAGTAAGGTTTACACCACACAACGTAGCAAACATCTGAAACAAGAGAGAATCTAACCATCTCTTCTTGACATTCAATGACATTTCCATTGCTGCAACCTCCAGTATTTCCTGGGTGTTACCATTGACAAGAAACTGAATTGGACTAGCCATATAAATATTAGTTGGAGAGGCAATGGCCTAGTGGTATTATCACTGGACTGTTAATCCAGAGACCCGGATAATGTTCTGGGGGCCCCGGTTCAAATCCCACCACCGCAGTTGGTGGAATTTGAATTCAATAAAATATCAGGACTTAAGAATCTAATGGTGACCGGGAATCCATTGGTGATTGTTGGGGAAAAACCCATCTGGAATAAAGAAAACAAAATATTGTAGCTACAAGAACATGTCAGAGACTGGGAAATCTGCAGCCAGTGACTGACCTCCTCTCTCTCCAAACTTGACCACTATTGAGGCAGGAGTAAAATGGAATTCCATCCATTTGACTGATGAGTGCAGCTCAAAAGACATATAAGAAGCTCAGCAGCATCCAAGATAAAACACTCAACTTGATCAGTAACCACATCCACCGCGTTTACTCCCTCCACCACCAATGCACAGTGGCAGAAAATGTACTATGAACAAGATGCATTGCAAAAACATGCAAAGCCTTCTTTTATAACACCTTCCAAACCAGCAATGTCAACATCATACAATGATGCAAGGGAGCATCACCACTTTCAAGTTCACCTGCAAGCCACACACCATTATGGCTTATCTTCACTGATTCACCATTGCTAATCAAAACCTTTCACTTTCTACCAGTACTTTGGCAGTGTGTGCACCAGATAGACTATGCCAGTTCAAGAAGGAGAATTTCCTCGAATGGGAGGGAAGAAGTATCATAGGTTCTAAAATCCACTGCATGCTTCCAACAGCTAGTTCAAATCAGTTGGACACTCAACTGGGAAAAATTGTGAGATAAAGAGGCCCCATACAAAATGGAGAAAGTAAAAGCAGGAATATGCAAATCAAGATAATGATGTTGTATTTTGCTGTTTATGCTAGCAATAAACTGAAGTGAAGGAATATCCAGAGGACAAAAGGCATTTTAGTCATGCATAAAAGAAAATTAATATGGAAATTATTTTTGTGCCAATGCAAGGAAAATATGCCTGGATACATTTGAGGAGCAGAACAAATTAAATATGTGGTTTATCAATGTTATTACCATAAAGCATTTTTCTTCTTTTCCTTATGTTTCTTTTCTCCTTAAGGTAGAATCACAACCACATTTCTGGTCTGCACCCAAAACATAACTAGGTGCTTTACTTAGCAGAACTGACAGCCCATTAGCTTAGTTTAATGTACTGGAAAAGAAAATGCATGAGTCTTATAGAAAAATACTGGGAGTTGTCTCAAAAGTTGCTTTTGTTGCATTTGAAGCATTAAGTTGGTATGACCACCAACATATTAGAATCGATGCGGGAATGAAATGACTCTCCATGCAATCCTGCCAAGGGCTCAATGGGTAAGTGCACTTTGTCTGACACTAAATTGAACAGACAAGAATTGTTCCAACTTTAATTCCAGAACATTGTGATTTCACATCGGGCAGCAGTTGGGTTGCTACATTCGATGTTATATGTCTGGATAAAAGCAGAAAGCTTTAGACAAGATTCCAATTCTTGACCATTATCCAGTGACAATCCCCCACGTCCCTTGCACTGCTCTGTGAGTCTATAACATGCCAGAACACATTTGAGTTGGCTGTGATGGACAATCAGCCTGCCAATACATATTTTCAAAAGGAAGGGTAAGGTATTTGCATTTATATAGTGCCTTTTATAACTTCAAGATGTTCCAAAGTGTTTCACAGTCAATTAAGTACTTTTTAGAAATATTAAACTTAAGTAGCGGTTTCTTGAAAATGGTATAGGTGTCTGGAGCCTCTGAGAAGCAACCCACAAATCGGGTGGCACGGTGGCTCAGTGGTTAGCACTGCTGCCTCATAGTGCCAGGGACCCGGGTTCGATTCAGCCTCGGGCGTCTGTCTGTGTGGAGTTTGCACATTCTCCCTGTGTCTGTGCGGGTTTCCTCCGGGTGCTCCGGTTTCCTCCCACAGTCCAAAGATGTGCAGGTTAGGTGGATTGGCCATGCTAAATTGCCCGTAGTGTTCAGGGCAGTGTAGGTTAGGTGGGTTGTTGGGGGTGGTGGGTCTGGGTGGGATGCTCTGAGATTCGGTGTGGACTTGTTGGGCCGAAGGGCCTGTTTCCACACTGTAGGGATTCTGTGATTCTGTGAAATCAATAGGTTCAAGGAAGAACAAATCAATATTCAAACAATAAGACAGTTGTGTGAAAAATCAGGTTTATGAAATTATTCCTATAACACGAAGACAGCACATATCATATAAGGAAACTCTTCAGTGCATGGCCAAGAGAATAAAACTGTTCAGGAATGAATAGTGGAAAGACAGATGGAACAGATATCCTAAAGTTTTGCTTAATTACCTTGGGGCACAACATGGGGGAAAAACCGAGCAGAACTTACTCTCATAAAAAAGTGGGAGGGAATAACTAAATGATTCCAGAACTCAAAGCAGGTAGTGAGAATTAACCCTGGAAGTTATTAAATAATTGTTTGATTGTATAGAATTGAAACCGCTGAAAGGAGACCAAGTTGCAATGGTTCATCTTGCACTCATCACAGCCAGGACACAAGAAACAGGCTTGAACAAAGTGACACCATTCTATACAGCATGAAAAGGGGAAACTGCTTAGTTGGGCCATCATTGTCATAGAGATACAGCAGGACAGGTAATTGTTAATCTTAGTTGTTAGACCTGTCAGGTTGGCTCTGATCGGCCAGGATGTTGCCATGAGAATACAGAGATTGGCAGACTTCAAGACAATTTTTTTCAAATTACAAGTAAAATGTATGTTTGAATTCCTTTTACCTACATAAAACAGGGTTCTGTACATTAATATACATATCTTCTCATACAAATGCATCAAACCGCAGGCCTGTCTGACAACCTTAAACTGGTTTTCTGATATGATTTTTAACACAATCTGGATCATTTAATAAATGTGTGCAATTGAAAAGTGTCCAACATGGTGTGCTGAGGTTAGAAAGCACAGTTTGGTTGAGCACATTCAGCATGCTGCGCACTGTGAATGGTCAACGAGACATGTTGTTTGATATGGTCCATCAGTTGATGGGATTTACAGCCTGATTGTCAAGATTCAGAATAAAAAATTAGCTCAAAACAACACGAACCTTCTAAAGAATGCAGAGACAATACCAACATCAACAAATTGCATTTCTGTATTGCTTGTAATATATAAATATCCCAAGACACTTCAGGTAAGCATAAATAGTCTAGGACTAGATGTTCTAGAGGTCAAACCTCACTCATTTACTTGGAATAGATTCCTAAATCAGTAGTGAGGGAAGTTGGTAACAGTGGTAGTGCCACTAGACTAGTAATATGGAACCCCAGGCTAATGTTCTGGGGACAATAATTTGAATAAAAAATGCTAGCCTAACAGCAATCATGTAACCATTGTCATAAGGGTTCATTATTGTCCTTCAGGGAAGGACAGCTCTCATCCCTTCCTAGTCCCATCTACATATGACTCCACACCCACAGCAATTTATTTGACTCTTAACTGCTCTCTGGACAATTAGGGATGGGCTTAACCAGGAACATCCACATTCTATGAACTAATTTTAAAAGATCCAGTCAATAACATTTCTTTTTCAGTCCCAGACAGCCTTTGATTAGGCTCAGTTTATTTCAAAAAGTTGAAAACTTGACTCATGGAAAATCACTCAAAGGGCTAATCAAAGCAACAGCAGTTGAATTTTAATCTCAGTGAATGTAAAGTAATGAATATTAAAAAAAAGAAACTGCAAATATGTACAAAATGAAACAATCTCCATCAGTAGAGGAAGGAAAATGATTACTGACTGCACTGAAATGTTCCAATCAGAATAAAACCTGAATTAGCATATGCAATCAGATACATACCAAGTTGAAACTGAAGGGCATTAAAGAATAAATCACTACAAACATATATAGTTCACTAGCAAGGACATACTAACATATTTTGTGCAATTTTACACGTATTGTTCTTTTAGAATAAATGTAAGGCTTGTTGAGGGATAAGGGAAAATTCTATGAAATGAAGTTCTAAATTATGAAACAATACTCAGAAGTTAGAACTTGATCAAAGGCACATGATTGAAGTCTTTAAAATATCGAGAGGATTGTAAATCACGCTATCAAAAGAAACTATCTTTTTGGACTGTCAGCACAGACTGGAACCAGCTAAGGTATTGTGAGCAGAATATTAGTGATTCTAGTATCATCACCATAATAGTAGATTTATAAATTAGATAGTGACTCTTATATCTGGACATGTGCAGTTAAATGTGGAAATTAAGAAATTGCTGTCTGATTTGTCCTAAGGATCTACATTTGTTTTTGCTACACCAATATCTTTCCAAGAGACACAACATTGAAAAGCATGAATCAGTACTTAACCACTGAATTTCTTTAAACATGTGAAAAAAAGAGTTAGGACTGGGTAAGACCTATTGGGGTGGGAATGGAGAGGAAGCTTGATAGATCATAATTACTTATGAACAATCTCTCTGGTAATGAAAATGTAATTTTACAAGCATGAAATCACTTCTCATTTCATACTGTCACAGCATCCAGTTGTAAACTGTATTCCACAATGCCATTGATGATCTGCAATTTATGAAGAATTGTCGAAAGTATATGTAGCAGAAATTATAAATGTCATGTACTTTATTGTTTATTGTTGTGATAATTTATAAATTTATAATAATAATTGCAACAAATTGCTTACTGAACACAACAGAATAATTAAACTACTCAGAAAGAGACTACATAATAAAACAATCTTAGAACTATTATTTTGTTTAATTTGTGATATATTAAAAAGAATGACACTACCATAAAAAGCTTTTTTAAAGCAGTTTTTTTTGTATATGCCAAAATACATAATTCAATTATTTGCTTTACACCTAAAGGCATATAACAAATTGCTATTTTTAACAGTTTGCACAAAAGGTATAAAAATATTTACAAATAACATTCCAAAATACACTATGTTCATTGCACAAAGAGAAGAGCATGTTAGGAATGACTTTATGCTGGGTGGCCCTAAAATATTCCATTGGATTTTTTTTTATATTTGCAACATAAGCAATTACAATTTTCTTCTTTTAAATAGGAAAAATACATACAAATTCTTTTGACATTCCAGAATTTTGTGCAAGTGATGTGTTTGGTAGTTGGTCACAATTATCTGAATGCCAGAAGCATTTTCATGTTAGGAATGTAATGGAAACATTGACTCATAGAGTCATAGAGCTGTACAGCATGGAAACAGACCCTTTGATCCAACTTGTCCATGCTGACCAGATACCTCAAATTAATCTAGTCCCGTTTGCCAGTATTTGTCCAATATCCCTCCAAACCCTTCCTATTCATATACACATCCAAATGCCTTTTAAATGTTGTAATTTTACCAGCCTCCACCACTTCCTCTGTCAGCTCATTCCATACATGCACCACCCTCTGCCTGAAAAAGTTGCCCCTTAGGTCTCTTTCAAATCTTTTCCTTTTCACCTTAAATCTATGCCCTCTAGATTTGTACTCCCCCACCCCGGGGAAAAGACCTTGCTTATTCAACCTATCCATGTCCCTCATGTCTTGTTAATATTATCAGAAAGTAAGGTTGGAAGTTCTCAGACAGACTGCTTAAACTTCACTTTTCACTGGCTGCAATTATACAGGAGTAGGCACAAGGTTGAAGAAATGTGATGTTACCTCCTTAAGGTGGTTTTTAGGTAGAAACAGCACACAACTCCATTGTATCTGATCATAAAATATGTAACTGGCAAGTAAATTAATAGATCTTTGAAGACAACAATGGTGCACTTATATGATGAGGTGGAATTCCCTGGGTAACCATCAACAAAGACATGCGAAGCAAAAAGATTGTTAAATTTTGAGCAAAATTGGACACAAATGTGTTGTATGTGCAAGTAGGCTATGCCCAAACGGTCTTGTTCTTTTACACCCGTCTATCATTCTCTGACTCCAAATACATTGTGAGTAATCTTGATGGTTCTGCCCCAGTTTAACAAGCCATTTATCATGGTTCATACAATATAAAATTAGCATCAGAATTTTAAACACAGCAGGAAACAAAATCATTTTATTTGGTCTTCTATTGTTACTCATTGGGACCCTATTGTTTTTGCTGATTTCTGCTTTTTTCAACCTATTTGTAATGTTCTAACATTTTTAATGAAATTTAGATATGCATAGGCAAAATTGGTGCATGATGATCTTTATTATA
Organism: Ginglymostoma cirratum; assembly: GCA_024137785.1. NCBI lineage: Eukaryota > Metazoa > Chordata > Chondrichthyes > Orectolobiformes > Ginglymostomatidae > Ginglymostoma > Ginglymostoma cirratum. Next base: position 29,982,865 of record JAHRHZ010000034.1, on the reverse strand, counting down.
GTTGTAACATCTTAATTCACCTCTCAGAAATGCCATACACTCAGTATGTTATAGACAGTCCCTGTGCCAGTTATTCTGTTATGATCAGATTTTTCTATTTCTTTATCTTATTCTGTTAAAAGTACCTATATGTATTAAATGAAGTAATACTAATTGCTTATGGAGGCCAATGCACGCTGAAGTATTTATCAGATTTAGAAATATTGAAATATTACCACCACGAAAGGCAACGTTTTGAGCATCAGTTTGTCTTTGTAGCCTTCCAACTTAAAATTGGCTAATAGTTCAACACGTTTGAATCCTGAGTGCATAAGTTAGCTGCTTCTAATTAGATCACTGTTTAGACCTTTATGATATGCCAGTTGTCATATATTTTCAACACATGTTCTCTGAGCCAAAGCAAAGTCAACAAGCTATAACTGAAGTCGAAATAAAGTGACTTGCCAGAACAATCACAATGTTTTTTTCCAGGACCACAATGTATGTTCCATGTTGTAGACATTTTTCTGTTTTGTTTGTCAAATAAGAGCCTTACAACATAGAATTGATCATGTTATACGAAAGTACAATTTCATTATGGCAAATATGCTTTCAGTGTGCAACATGTAGCTTATCGATATATTATTTATATTACATTATATTCATGTTGACAACACCAACATGAGATGTCAAAGATTAATTTGAGTAACATAAAATAAGTTAATACTTTTATAGAAATTGTACCATTTTAACAATTTACAGTCAGTTCTTGTTTTAAAAAAAAGCTGGCCAACAACAGCAAAAATATGTGTTATTACAAAAGATTTAAAAATTGCTGCAAGATCCTAAATATATTAATAAACATAAGATTAGATTTTTAAAAATGGATTTGTTCTAAACTGGCTTCAAGAGCCAGGAGTCAGCATTGGTTGTAGATTTTTTTAAGAAATATATATACACTGAATAGCTTTGCTTCGGAAATGCTTTAAGTCATTTAAGTTTTTCACTTTAAAATGGTTTACCCGGTGAAATTTTCAATGTCTTTATTTCAGAAATATGTGAGGACTTTTGAATGATACAGCTGGTCGTTCCTTGAATTTTGTCTTTTGCTTGTGCCAGATTAGTTAAGGCCATGGCAGCATTAATCTCCTTCCAGTAGGTTTCATCTTTGGATATTTCCTTTTTCTTTGGATAGCTGAAAGAATAATGGAAAGTGGCATTTTAGTGTGTAAATTTAACTGACATTAGCAATTTCCAGGCTGAAATATACTCTGGATTTCACCAACCTGATTAATCTGTTCGTTCCCTGTTCCACTGTCTCTGATAATAAAAAAACAAGAAAGTTATTCTCTTTATCTTGCAAGGTTTCTCTAAGAAATCAGTAGATAGATTATTCCTTTCATCCCTGTTAATTTTTGAAGGTTCTAAAACCAGTTTCCTTGTATTTATATGCAAGAAAGGGTCTAAGACTGGCATAAAGAAAGCTAAAAGGAAGTATGAGGAAAGGATGGCAAGCTGCATTAAAACAAATAGTAAAATGCTCTTCAGACAGATTAACAGTAAAAGATTAGTGAAGAATAGTGTGGGCCCCATAACAAACAAGCAGGGTAAGCTACTTACTGAAGCAAAGGGTATGACAGAGGTACGAAATAATACTTTGCTTCTGTCTTTACCAAATTAGAAAGTGGTGACAATGGCCCAGTTGAAAGTGGCCAGAAATCCTATGACACCAGGTTATAGTCCAGCAAGTTTATTTGAAATCACAAGCTTTCGTAGTACTGCTCCTTCATTAGGTGAAGTGAAGCGAAGCATACAGGCACAGAATTTATAGGCAGAGAGATCAGTAGATTGTACAAATGTTGTGAGTTGAGTGCCCACAGGCTGAATAACAAGTGTCTGCAGGCGATCAAAAGTGTCAGACGATGTGAGTAAAGTGTCAACGGTTGAATAGCAAGTGATGGGATGACCTATGATCTGATTATTTAAGGCACATTAAGAGAAGCACATTGGCACAGAATTTGAGATACACAGAATTGCCGAGGAGAGACTAACAGCCAAGTTCCACACCCGTAAATATGGCCTCAACCGTGATTTTGGGTTCATGTTGTGCTATATGCAACCCCACCATACCATTCTGTATTTTTAAAATCTTCCTGTTTTGACACCATCACCTTGATAACTTGTTGTGATCGCTCTACTTTAATTAGTTTGTACAGTTTTGGGTTACTTGTTACTTTGATTAGACACTTGACATATGACTCGCACATCTAATACGTTATTCCAGCCATTTGGTTTGTCTCCAGCACCAGCTTATTTTTAATTTTTTGTAATTATCTCTCTGTCTCAATTAATCAGCTCATAGGTCATCCCTTCCTTGCTACTGAGCTGTTGACACTTGCTTACATTGTCTGATATTTTTGATCACCTGCACAGACCTGTTATTCAGCCTGTTGACACTCCACTCACACCATTTGTACAATCTTTTGATCTCTCTGTCTATAAATTCTGTGCCTGTGTGCTTCTCATCACTTCACCTAATGAAGGAGCAACGCTCGGAAAGCTTGTGATTTCAAATAAATCTGTTGGGCTATGACCTGGTGTCGTGTGACTTCTGACCTTGTCCACCCCAGTCCAACACCGGCACCTCCACATCATGGCTACTAGTTGAAAATGTAGATTTTGAGCAACTGAACAGTGTAAAGAGAAGACTGGCAACACTCCAGGTAGAGAAGCTGCCAGCCCGGATGGGATGCATCCTAGATTCCTGAGAGAGGCAAAGGAGCAAATTGCAGAGCTGTTGACAGATAATTTCCAGATGTCCCTAAACGCAGGATTAGTCATGGAGGACTGGAAGGTTAACAATGTGACACTGCTGTTTCAGGCCATGACTATGGCAGTGTTAATATCCTTCCAGCAGGTTTTTAATTAACAGACAAAACTGCCACTTTCCATTATTCTTTCAGCTATCCAAAAAAAACCTCCAAAGAGGCAAAGGATAACCCAGGAAACTACAGACCTTCAGCTTGACATCAATTGTAGGAAAACTGGCAGAGGCCTCAATATGGGATAAAATAAATATACACTTAGAGAAAAGGAAGTTAATACTAGACAGTCAGCATGATTTTGTCAAGGACAGGTCATGTCTGACAAATTTAATTGAGTTCATTGATGAAGTGGCACAGACAGTGGATGAGGGTAGTGCTGCGGAAGTTGTATATCTGGATTGATGGGTCCTTGTCAGTATGGATCAGAAGTTGGTTAGAAGATGGGAAATAGAGGGTGGGTGTAGCTGGGCACTTCACAGACCGGAGATGAGTGAAGCTTTTTTTTGCCTCTGTGGCTTTGAAAGTGAGTGCCATTGTAACATGAATGCAACATCAAAGTGCTCCCTAGATTGGTCTATAGGGCTGAAGCTATGTTTCCTGATTTAGCAGGATCTGCAGCCCAGCAGACCTGAACTATGTTGCTGTCCTAAAAGAGTAAACAAAGTTCTGCGTATCAGCATCCAAATGATGTTAAATGTTACAGCTTTCTGTTAACATTGATCATAAACTCCTTCAGAATGGAACAAGGCCAGTTAACCTAAGGTAGCTATGCAAGCTCTTTGAAAGAACTATACAATGAATCCTACTCTCCTGTTCTTCCTCATGGTTCTAAGCTATCTTTTCCAGAATATAGAATTATAGAATGGCGGCAGCACAGAAAAAGGCCTTTCAGTTTATTATGCCCATGTTGCACTTTATAAGACCATACTACCTCGTATACTTCCCATTGCTCTGTAAATCTCTTCAGCTCAGATCATTCCTTGAGGTCTTGAGTGAATCTGCCTCCACACATTCTCAGACAGTATAATTTCAAATCTAACCACTTGCAATGTAAAGATTTTCCTCATTTCATGATAGCTTCTTCTGCCAATCACCTTAAATCAGCGTCCTCTGCTATATGATTAACCCACTGATGGGAACAGTAACCCTCAATCTAATCTATTCAGACTGCTCATAATTTTGAACACCTCCAATCTCCAATTAGTGTTCTGTCCTCTTGGGAGAACAGCCCAAGGGTCTCCAATCTAACCATGTCACTGGTGTTCCTCATAGCTGGAATCACTCGCATAAACATCTTTTGTATTCTCTCTAAAGTTTCACATCCTTCCTAACGGTGATTCAATGGCCTTATGGAAGCCAAACCAGGGTTTTACTCATGTTCATCTTGACACAGTACATTTGTACTTTGTAGTGTCTAGGAAACAAGGTCAACAAGGGATGGGCAATTAATGCTGGCCTAACCAGTGACACCCACAAAGAAAATAATCCATATACATAATCGTACAAATACTTTATTGATCATTTTTTCAACCTGCCTTGCCACCTTCAACTATTTGTGCATATATATTCCTACATCCCATTTAGAACTGATTTCATTTTATATTACCTCTCCTCAATTTTTCCTACCAAAATTTATCAACTCACATTTCTCTGCAATAAATTTCATCTGCTACTTGTTTGCCCATCTAGTACTCTTGAGGTTTATCACTTTCTTCCTCACAATTCATAATATTTTTGGCATCATCCACAATTTTGCAATTGTGGTCTATGAACCAAAGTCTTGGTTATTAACATATATCAAGAAAAATAGTGGTCTTAATACTGATCCTTAGGGAACCTCACTATATAACTTCCTACTATATGAGAAGAAACTATTCCTTATTTCTCTTTGTTGCCAGTCACTTAGCAAATTTATATCCATGTTGCTACTGCACATTTTACATGTAATGTAGCACTTCATAAAATCTTCCAAAGCGCATCTGCAGTTACTGCTGAATCAGCTTCCATTGCCCTTTGAAGCATTGAATTCCAGTGCACTAATATTAATACAAAATAAATTTCAAAAGTTCTCGGGTGCATGATTTGAGTGAATAGGAATTTCCTAAAACCCTATTAACACAGAAAAGCTTTAACCTTAAATTGATGTTATATAACTGAACTAAGCTTGTGCAAAGCCGCAATGGTTTCAGATTGCATCCTAAAGTTGTTTCAGGTAACTTGTTTTGGGTGGCTCACAATCACTACAGCAAGAAATAAGCCAGTTTTAGAAAAGAAATGCTCAATGTTTATTGAGTTTTGCAGCTATTATACCATAATGGTAAAAAAAAATCTGATTATGCCAATGTTTACAGACTGAAACCTAATCTTATGACTTGTTGATATTAGAGAAGCAGAGGGAGTCTGGACAGCTGAATTTGCAGTAGCTCCTTTGGGTTGCTAAACTATTCACTCACAGAAGGTCAATAAGTGTCAGGTCTACACTTGCACTGGTGAAATACTTGGATCACTGTAGTCAAATACACTGTAATAATTCAAACGTTTGTAGTTAGATTTAACAGATCTGCTGCACTGGAGTTGATTTTTATTACATTTTCTAAATTCCTTAAAGATTCAAACTAATTTGAAAGGACATACATAAGCTCATACAAAGACTCTTATGTTACTAGGTAAATTAAAATTACAGTTCATGGACGAACTTTTGATTCCCTGCATATCAATCTGTCTCATCACTTCCTCCGATTATAAGACTTTCAAAGACACTCTTCAGATATCACACTACGTCTCATGTAAATCTTTGCAACATGATTAAACAATGTAAAGAGTGGTATTTGGAATCTAAAAAGCAGAAAACCAGCAGGAACATAGCATACTGCAGCCAGAATGTCTGAACCTTCATAACTGACCCTTGAATAAACTGGCCCAAAGCCTACTTACCAAAGCAAAGTTTTAGCTTCTGTCAGCCTCAAGCACTCTTTATTCCTGGTATAGCACATACCAGATACAGAAAATCTCCTTCTCTATTGCCACAACATTAAACTTAATTCTCACTTCAGGATAAGCTTTCATCTAAGACCATATGCGACTTTCAGTTCTCACTCAGCTACTGTCTCTGTGATTGCACTGAGCAGGAGTGGCAATTTAATTTTTATTCATATCAAATAATGGGATATCTTGTGCTTTCAATTTGGGTGCACTGGAAATTAAGTTTTGGCTCTTTCTTCATTTAACAGCCCCTGGAGAGAGCAGAACGGACTGAATTCAAACCCAGATGTGAAGGAACAGTGTTGCAAGCCACTAACCACATTGTGATCTATGAGTTGTGCAATATATATGTCAAAAGTGAGATGGCTTTGTCACTTATTCACTACTAGCCTTATTAGGAATATTTTAAACCTAGCTATGTGTGTAACGTGCATAATTACCTAACATGAATCACACCATTTCCTCACTATTTTAACCCGATAATATTTTATTAGTAATTGTAAACAAAAAAGTATTGCAAACATTAATTCCACAGCTTTCATAGCCTTATGCTCTATTTTAACCAATTTTAAAATATTTTTCTAAGGGCATCACAAAACCTAGTCTGCATAATTGAAACCAGGTCATAGCAATCTTAAAGTCATTATCTGTTTAGTCCGATCAACAGCACTGGCACCAACCAAACGTTTTCCTATATGCCTCAGTTCTGCACAGCTGGGTCCACTGAACTTTTTTGACTATGTCTACTTTAATCTATATCTTATGCACACATGCCAGCAGCTACGTATATTTTACAGGAAAACATTTTTAACGTAGGTATCTTCAACTAATGCTATTGGCAACAACTTCAAAATTTTCTATTTTCTTGACGCTTGTGGTCCAATACGCTGTGTGGTATTATACCAACGTTTGTACATACATAAGGACATACAAGTCAGGAACAGACGTAGGCCATTTGGCCCCTCAAATATGCTCATCCATTCAATAAGTTCACGGCTGATCTGATTATTGCACATTCCCACCTACCCAGATGTAGTCTCATCAGTGACCTGTATAACTGAAGCATAACCTCAGTACTTTTGTGATCAATTCTCTCCAGAATTGATTCAATTCTCTCCATTAGCTTTTCTAATTACTCACAGTACTTGCATACTAGCCTTCTGTGATTCATGCATTAGGACACCCAAATCCTTCTGCGCACCAGAACCTGCAATTTCTCACTAATAAAATAGCATGCTTTTTATTGTTCCTGTCAAATCAACAATTTCATATTTTCCCAAATTACACTCTATTTGCCAAAATTTTGCTGATTCGCTTAAGCTATCTATATTCTTTTGTAGCCTCCTATGTTCTCTTCACAGTTTGCTCACAACTCACAACTTGCTGTCTGTCTCCCTCCTTTTTTGAACAAGTTGCATTCACATTTACATAAGTGGGTTGTCTAGTTAAAATAAGTACTCTCTTTCTTCTTGTACAATGTTCATAATTGAAAAGTATGTGAACTTAACAGGCCAAGATATTTCTGGTACTTTACAATGTCTGCAGGACCTAGTTATATTCAACAATTCTCTTTACATTTCTTTTCAAATGAAAGCTAACCATCGTTATCTATTCAGTATAATTTTATCATTCATTCAAATCAAATGAGTTACCAACAAGAAAAATGTATCACTGGTTGTTAAAAATGATGCACTGCTCATACCTAAGCCATGTCTAGGAAGAATAGTATGATTAAGGGCTGTTTAGTGCACAATGGTAGTCAAATGATCCTGGACACAACTGCATTAGGATTCCAAAGGATATCTATCATCTTTTTTGTATTAGAAGGATGTTTCAGAAATAGGCAAATTACCAGCAAACAAATGTGAATGCTGGTCTTATTGGTCATCTGGTGCAGACTCATTTTCCAAACACTCACTTTCATCTTCATTTAATTGATAGCCAATTTCAAAAAAATATACAGACTTTTTTTCAGTATAAAGCCAAACACTGCCTGAGTCAACATAGCACAGTAATTAACTCCAGATAGATATATGATCAAAGGTTTTTCCTTAGACCTCATATTGAGTTGTGATTATCATTAAGCAAACCCCTTCTCTAAGTGGTACAGGGGAACTAATGCCTAGCACAAACTTTCATTAATACATAGGAGTAAATTGTAAAATGTCTTAAATTATATTTATATATTTCAGAAATGGGTAGGATGACAACAATAGCATAATTGGAGATGTTAGTCATTTAACATCAACTCATTTTACAAACATTCCTTCTCAGTGAATGCTGGAAGCATAAAAGCCAGATGTGACAGCGGTTCACAGCTAGATTGAATTTTCTGCTTCCTACCAGCTGAAGAATTGTTTTATCAGTTGTCAATTTAAATAAATATGTTATATGTTATATATATATAGATATATGATTGACATATATGATTGACACACACATATGTATTATATATATATTATACACTATTGTTTTCTCCTGGGACAACCTTCCTCCAGACTAAGATCATGCATCAAAACATTATGGGTCCATGGCTTGTAGTTTTCTGATGCACACTTGTGCCTCGTGAAGTAACTTACCCAAGTAGTAATTTAGAAAATCTACCTTATTTTCTTCTTAAACCTTTCATGGGGCTAGGTCTAATGTTCCCAACATAAGGTCCATCCATCAGAGAGAGAACTGGTGGGAAACCCATATCGTTTCCATGGGTTTTGAACTTAACTGGCCAGCATCTGGTCTTCCCTAGGCTTTAGGACTCTGGTAGTGGAAATCCTGCCTGCTGAGTGCTGCCAGTTAATCTGAGGCTTGCAGGTCTCCACTTCTTGCTGTGCTATATGGAGCAGTTGCCGCTGCTTAGAGGTGGCTCAGGGGCTTCTCCAGCCATCACTGTTGGTCAGATCCTTGGACTCAGGTGAGTGAGGAAGAGAAGGGTCATGTGGAGGGGTCATTGGCGCAGGGGTAGGCATGATCAGATGGGTGGGTTTCATTGTTCTCGCAATAGGAGACCCCTTAACTGGACACGTGCTTGATAACGAAGGGCCTGCTGACAGGACTATTAGCCTTGAGGAGGCATGAGGTGGCCATACTACTCCCATTTAATCACTGGGACACTGCTATATTCTGATTGACTCAGGGATAATTAGTTCAATTAGTTCATCAATGAACTGAACTTACATTACGCTGCGTTTGGGCCATTTCCGGCCTCTAATTCCATTAGGGGAGGTTTTCCAGCCACGGGGAGGCTGGAACATGGCCTCTCCTATAATTAACTTGGCCAAGCTGCCATGTTTCCTACTTTGGAAAGCTGTATTAAATTCAGAATCCAGATTAAATTGTGGTTTCCATTTTGCTAGGTCATAAAAATTTGTGTAAACAAGGCCCTATTATATATTAGGAAATTTAAAGCACAGTAGTATTTTAGGAAGTTTTAGTCCAATTAACAATTCCATCATTTTGTTAATAATTCATTAATTGTGAGAATTAATAATGAAAGGCCTTGGCCAGTAAGAATAACTATTATATATGTACTACTTTCTGAGGAGATTACATTTGTCAGTGGAAAGATGTCCAATCAAAAATGACAATTTTACAAAATATAACTAGAATGTTGCCACAGTTCTGTAACAAATCTGTCATGATAAAGGAACTTTACTTAAGTAATCTTGCTTAATTCTTCCATCTTTCATAACAGTAAGCTGTCCGTTTCAGTTGACCTCATTTTAATTTTAATTCTAGCTTATTTTAACAGTTAACATTTCGTTTAACTGACATGCCAAATTATAACATTTATTATTAGCTGTTGTAAAGTTTTAATTCAAATTAAGTTTAGTTTTCCAAATTTAAGCCAAGTTTAATAAGGTCCTCTCGGATTAATCAGAAATATTGGACTTCACTCTTTTCCTCTGAATCGTGCTTTGAATTTTACTAACATGGATAGTTGCCTAGCACAAAAGGAAAAGATACTAAATTGCCAAGTAGGGGAATTCCTGACATAGAATATACATTAATGCATGATTTGGCCGAGAAAAACAAAACTGGAAAATGCAATGGAATCCTCCAGTACAGGTTTCCAGTGAAATTCATACATCTCCTCAGCTTCAGATCTTCAGTTTTCCATATTAAAAAATGCTAAGAAAGATCCAACTTTATCTCAACCCTTCAAAAGTCTAAATACTAGATTCATTAAAATACTGCTACAGTACATTCCACACGTAGAAGGTCCTACAAGTGCTGGACCTATTTCTGGGGAATGAAACCAGACAGGTGGTTGAGGTGGCAGTGTAGGAATATTTTAGTGATAGCATCCACAACACAGTATGATTTAAGTCTGTTATAGTAAAGGAAATGTTGGTGTGCAAAAAATAGATTTCGGATTGTGGGAGGACAGATTTTATTAAAACAATATAGGATCCGGACAAAGTAGACTGGGAAAATCTACAGCACAACAGTGGGGGTGTTTGAAAAGGACAGGGGAGAGTTCATCCCAACATGTTCCCTTTAAGGGTGAAATGTAAGATCTACAAGCCCAGAGAAACCTGAATATGTAGGAATAATCAGGACAAGATAGGAAGGAAGAGAGAGGCCTGTAGCTGGTGCAAAGGGAGAAACTCAATCGAGGACTGAGTTTAGGAAGTGCAAAGGAAACCTTAAGAAGTCTTTAGGAGAACAAAGAAGGTGCATGATAAAAACACTGGTGGATTGAATTAGCAAGAATACCATGATATTCCATAAGTATATAATTTGGAGAAGAGGATAACTAGAGAAAGGTAGGGCCCATTAGGGACCAATGGGCAATCTGTGCTTGGAGCCAGAGGACATTGTTAGGGTGTAAAGGTATACTTCAATTCTGTCTTCATTCAGGAGAGGGAAGATGGAGGTACAGAATTTGGGGAGACAGACTACGAGGTTTCTTGAGCAGACTGGGATCGGGAGTGAAAGATTTTGGCAGGCTTAACAGCAGACAGTGTGGAGAGAGAGATGAGATAGAAAATGACAAAATTTTAATTCATCTCTGGCCACAGGGGAGTTGCTAGGGACTTGGACGACAACTAATATGGTTCCATTTTAGAAGAAAGGTGGTAGAGATCAACCAGGGAATTACAGACCAGTGAACTGCACATAAGTGGGAAGGAAAATACTGGACAAAATTCTGGAGGACAGAATTAATCTCCACTTGGAGAGGCAAAGTTTATTGGAGGATAGTCAGCATGGCTTTATCAGAGACAGGTCATACCTAACAAATTTGACAGACTTCTCCGAAAAGGTGATCAAGTGTACACTTTAGGGCAATACAGTTGATGTAGTTTATATGGATTTCTGAAAAGCCTTTGACAAGGTAATGGTAAGGATAATGGTAAGAGACTGTTTGTGTGACTGGAGGCCAGTGCCCAGTGGTACACAACAGGCATCAATGCTGGGTCCCTTATTGTTTCCAATATGTATAAACAATACAAAGGAGAATGTGGGGCCTGATGGTAAATAAATTTGCAGATTGGCCAGGTAGTTAACAGTGAAGAAGAAGGTGTTAGATTACAGAAGGTTGTAAATGGATTGGTTAGAGAGGCAGATCAGTGACAGATGGAATTTAACCCTGATGAATATGAGGTGATGCTCTTTGGAAGAAGGAACAGGACGAGAGACTACTCAACGAATGGCAGGATGGCAGGAAGTTATGCTAGTTACCTAATGTATATGGTCAGAAAGAAAATTACCATTGACAAACAAACAGGATGTTAATTCGAGACTGTTACACTAGCATCAATCTCTGCACATACAGTCCATGAATAGTCTTTAAATCAGGTCTTCTAATGGGAAATCAGCATATTGTCTGTGCTGTTCCATTGGTATCTATTCACTCCTAGAGTGATGCTCCTACTCCAGGGAGTGTCATTTCCATCGCAAATACTGTTGTCATTGTAACTGGCGTATCTGATCTATTTCTGTTGCTGGGGGGCAATGGACCTCTTGAACCAATGGCCATTCTGTACTCTACAGGTATTGAGATCACTTCTTTCTGATTCATTGCCTGCGGTGAAGGCACAGCTGCACTAGTTGTATGTATTTGTTTACAGTTGTAGCAATATAGCTAGCTGTTCATGTTTACAGTGTGTGATCAAGGCAACAACTACTCTACAGAGGTCCCAAGTTGCCATTTGAAGATGTTGAATGTTTGCACTCTGACTGGCTGTCCAATGCTCAACTCTGGCAATGGCATGACAGCCAGCCAGATTTTAATTAGAATAAGATTACTGTTTCACCTTGATTTTGTCACTACACCTGTTACTACTTTTGGCTTCAACAGTTTATTTCTTTAGTAGAAGAAGAGTTTGGATGCGATGTGATATTACATTTTGGACTGGACTACTTTCATGCCTTCAGAAGGTATATTTCTTCACTGAAGGATTGTCTTATACAAGTCTATGCTGGATTTATTCTATTTCTTTCTGATCCTTTGGACAATTTACACTGCCACCTCAGCCTTTTCATTTAAACCATTTTAGTGTGGAGAAGATGTATTGTGTTGATTTTCACAATAAATAATGAAATGGCTTAATTCTTCATTTATAAATTATTGCCAATTATGGCCCATCACAATGACTGGAATGTCACAATGAATGAAGTGCCACTGGTGTCATTGATGTTCTAACTCCCAGTGTTCAGTCTATGGTGACAATACAAGCAGTCCCTGTGAAAGCGAAAAGGTCTACTTTCAACTTCATCCATGGTACATCTGGGATGTTCTGTATCACAAACAGCTCCTTAATCTCTTATCTTAGTACTCATTACAAGCACTGCACTGGCTGATGTGATCCTAATCTCATTGTTCATGTTTGGCCAGTAGAACACTGTCCTTATCTTCCTTACTCCAGTTTCAATTCCTCGATGGGTTGCAGAATTATACTCAGGGATAGAGTCAAAGAGATATACTGCACAGAAACAGACCCTTCAATCCAACTTGTCCATGCTGGCCAGATGTCCTAAATAGATTTAGTCCCCATTTGCTGGCATTTGGCCCATATCCCTCTAAACCGTCCCTATTCATATAACCATCCAGATGCCTTTTAAATGGAAGGTGTCATCAATGCTGCTATCAAGCAGCAATAACCTGCTCAATGATGTCCAGTCTGGGTTCTGTCAGGGCCACTCAGCTCCTGACCTCGTTACAGCCATGGTTCAAACATGGACAAGACAGCTGAATTCCAGAGGTGAAGTGAGAGTGACAGCCCTTGACAACAAGGCTGCATTCGACTGGGTGTGGTATCAAGGAGCCCTAGCAAAACTGGAATCAATGGGGTATCAGGGAGCAAACTCTCCGCTGGCTGGAGTCATACCTGACACATATGATCATGGTTGTTGGAGGTCAATCATCTTATTTCCAGGACATCACTGCAGGAGTTCCTCAGGTTAGTGTCCCAGGCCCAACCATCTTCAGCTGCTTCAATGACCTTCCCTCCATCATAAGGTTAGAGATGGGGATGTTCGCCAATGATTTCACAATATTCAGCACCATTTGTGACTCCTCAGACACTGAAACAGTCCATGTTCAAATACAACAAGATCTGGACAATATCCGGGCTTGGGCTGACAAGTGGCAAATAATGTTCACACCACACCAGGCTATGACCATCACCAATAAGAGACAATCTAACCATCTCCCCTTGATATTCAATGGTGTTACCATCACTGAATCCCCCACTATCAATATCCTGGGGGTTATCATTAACCAGAAACTCAGCTGGACTCACCACATTAACACAGTGGTTGCAATAGCAGGCCAGAAGCTAGGAATACTATGGTAATTAACTCACCTCCTGACTCCTCAAAGCCTGTCCGCCATCTACAAGGCACAAGTCAGGAGTGTGATGGGATACTTCCCACTTGCCTGGATGAGTGCAGCCCCAACAACACTCAAGAAGCTTGGCACCATCCGGGACAAATCAGCCCGCTTGTTTGGCATTATATCCACAAGCATTCACTCCTTCCACCACTGATGCTCAGTAACAGCAGTGTGTACTATCTATAAGATGCACTGCAGAAATTCACTAAAGATCCTCGGACAGCACCTTCCAAACCTACGACCACTTCCATCTAGAAGGACAAGGGCAGCAGATATATGGGAACATCACCTCCTTCAAATTCCCTTCAAAGCCACACACTATCCTGACTTGGAAATATATCACCGTTCCTTCACTGTCACTGGATCAAAATCCTGGAATTCCCTCCCTAATGACATTGTGGGTCAACCCACAGCAGGAGGACTGCAGCGGTTCTAGAAGGCAGCTCACCACCACCTTCTCAAGGGGCAACTAGGGACGGGCAATAAATGCTGGCCCAGCCAGAGACACCCACATCCTACAAATGAATAGAAATAAGTTGTAAATGCACCAACCTCCACCACTTACTCTGGCAGCTCATTCCATACACACACCACCCTCTGTGTGTAAAAGTTGCCCTCAGGTCCCTTCTAAATCTTTCCCCTCTCACCTTAAAGCTATGCCCTCTAGTTTCCCCTAGCCTGGGGAAAAGACCTTGTTTATTTATCCTATCTGTGCGTCTCGTGATTTTATGATTTTGAATCTATCTCCTTTGCACAAGATGCAAACTTGGGCTACCACTTCATTTATGTGTATTCTATGTTTCCTTATAGTAACAGATTTGTCCTTGATACTTTCAGGCCACCCTTTCAACAGCATACTTGCAGCTCTTGGAGAACTGCATCTTGTTTCCTACTTTGCTTAATTTGAGCCAGAATCTTTGCTTCTGCTAGTTGACGACATCCAGAGTATGTCAAGCTGTTGCTTCTTTTTGAATCTTGGTGATTTCACTCTGTCTAGCATCCTCAACTTTCTTCATAGGGAGTGCTGTCTTGACAGCATGTCAGCAATGTTCATCTATTTCCCTTATGTGTATGTCATGTTCAGATCATTTCTGTGCAAATGAAGTAATACACTTTGTAAATACTTTTCAGCAGATAGAAATGGTTTAAGATAGATGCTTTGAAGTGGCTTGTGGTCAGCTTCTGTTATGACCATGTTGTTCCCTAACAGGTATTGATTAGAATTGTCACAAATAAACACAATAGACAGGCTCTGTTTCTCATTCTGATCGTAATGTCATTCAGTTTGAGTTAATGCCCTGGATGCAAATACAATTCATTTTCCATGTTTGCTCTGGTTACCATGGTGTAATGGTGAGTGCGCTGGTTTCTGACCTCTGTGATCTGGGTTCAAATCTAGGTGTAGCCTTCTTCCTGGTTAAGTGAGTGGCGAGCCTTAGAAAGTCTCATTTAGGGCTGACATGGTGGCACAGAGGTTAGCACTACTGCCTCACAGCACCAGGGGCCTGGGTTCAATTCCAGACTCAAGTAACTGTCTGTGTGGAGTTTTCATGTTCTCCCCATGTCTGTGCAGGTTTCCTCCCACAGTCCAAAGACATGCAGGTTAGGTGGATTGGCCATGCTAAATTGCCTGTAGTCCTCAGGAAGGTAGAGGGTGTATATTTGGTGGGTCATAGGGGCATTGGTCTGGGTGGGATGCTCTGAGGTTGGGTGTGGACTTGCTGGGCTGAAGGGCCTGTTTCCACACTGTAGGGATTCTATAACAGTCACAGCAAAACTGGTTTTTGGTGAAACTACACCACATGGTGACATCATTATTGACATCAGTTTCTCAGCACTGGTGTTGTCATCATAGTTGTTTGCTTCTTGTTAAAAATTTCTTTTAGTACCATGTTTAAAGTTTTAGCAAAGATTTGTAGCTTGGGTTGTGGGTGAGGTTGTTGACTTGCTCGCCGAGCTGGCTTGTTTTGTCAGCATGCTAGGTGACATCATCGGTGAGGCCTCCGATGAAGCAATGGTGTTCTACGCCAGCTGGAATTTATACTGTCCGGTTCGTTATGGTGAGTTGTGTCTTTTCCAGTTGTGTTCTGTATGGGTTATATATGGGGTCCAAATCTATATGTTTATTGATTGCATTACGGGTGGAGAACCATGCCTCTAGGAACTCCCGTGCGTATCTATGTTTGGCTTGGGCTACTATGGTTACCTTGCCCCAGTTTAAGCTGAACATGTCTATGCTTGGCTTAAACTGGGGGCAAGGTAACCATAGTAGCCCAAGCCAAACATAGATATGCACGGGAATTCCTAGAGGCATGGTTCTCCACCCATACTTCAATCAACAAACATATAGATTTGGATCCCATATACAAACCGATACATAACTAAACCGGAAGTGACACAAATCACCATAACAGACCAGACAGTATAAATTCCGAGTGGAGTAGAACAACAGCATTTCATTGGAGGCCTCACTGATGATGTCACCTAGCACAGTGATGAAACATCTGAATGAAAACTAGTCAACTCGGCGAGAAAGTCAACAACATTTAGTTCCATGTCTCAAAAAAACTGCACATCCTTGGCTGTGAGCTTGCATAGAAATTCACACAGTGATGACAAATTAGGTATGAACTTTGCCAAATAGTTCACTGGTTTTTCATTTGTTGGTCATTTTATCTCTGCTACAGCTTTCAACTTGTCAGAGTCTGGGGTTGTCTTTCCGCTGTCAGTACATTACCTGCGTACTTCACTTCAGATATTGTACCTTCTTGTTTCATTTCAGGTTCATTTGGCAAACTCTCTCTTGCAATCATATTACATTCTGAACATGGTCTATATTGGCTTCTTCCATTCGTCTTCACATCTATAGACAAGCAGTTCAGCACAATAGCATCCACTCCAGGAAGGTCACTGACTATGTTATGCTGTTTACATTGATACTTTTTCAGAGCACTACAAATACCAAAAGGCATACACAATCACCTTCATCTCTTGAATGACATCCAGAATGTAAGATGAAAAGTGTAGTTTTCATCCAGCTTCACTTGCTAGTTACTATCCTTTTCATCGAGGGTTGCATGGAACTTTGCTTTGGCAAGTTATAACATCACAAGCCCAAAAGAAATAGGAACAGGACTAGGCTGTTTGGCCGCTTGAACCTGCCCCAGCATTCAATACGATCATGGCTGATTCAACTTTCCTCACTTCCACTTTCTTGCCTTCCCCTATAGTTGTTGACTCCCTTCCACATTTGGCAACATTTCTTCAACAGTTGGCATAGATTAGTGAGATCTCTTCAAATCATTATTCAGATCCTTTGGATCTATACATACTTTCAGTTTTCAAAGGTTTTATTTCACTTCTACTATGCTGCTCATTCAGAGTGTAGTATTTGTCACTTTCTTAAATACTTTCTTTCCTGGCTCTTCTATCCTGTCTTTAGCACGGACTTGAAGGTAACTAGAATTTTCCTCAGCAGACGCTGAGTTGGTCTCCTACTCTCATCTAATCTGAGACGACTTTAGGATGACATTCAAACTTGGAGAAGCATCTTTGTTATCTTCTAGGACCTATTCAGCAGTCAATGGCTTAGTGGCTGGTAAAATCTCTTTTTGTGTGCTTTTGGTTACTAGTCCATGCTTTGGCTGGCATGAGTGGATTTTGCTTGATGCTTATTATGTTATATTCTGGAGTTTTGTTCTTCTCTTTGGGTTTGTCCTCTTGAGATGAGTATCATTCCACTATATAACTTCAGCCTTACCCTTGAAAGCTTCATTTCTGGGTGGTCATTACCTGTGTGGTTTCGCATAGATCTGTGAAACTTGTGATGTTGCATGAAGTATTTAACTTTTAAAGTTCACTTGATGTGGTCCTTCTGTACTTATCATTCCAGCAGTCACAAACCATTCATCACCTTTAGACCTGGTGATGCCAACTTGTTGTATGGTATACAGTGATTTGTAAGCATCATCATTGGCTGACTATCTCCAGCACGTATATTTGTAGGTTTATTTTGCTTCTTTCTAGCTCGGCACTTGCATGCACTGTGATTCAGTTTCTTGCAGTTGGAACACTGCTTTTCCCATGCTGGACATGTTTCCTTTTCTTTGATAGGTCATTATTTGCAATATTTACATACTTGCCCCCTCTTTAATTTTTCTGCTGGCTCTTCTGCAATATTTCTTCCTTTTCTAAATCTATTGCTTTCATTTAGCCTGGAATGTCTCTCAACTCAATACGAAACCTCATCTGTTCTCCCAACGATGCACCCTGGCTGATGAATAACTATTTCAGAGCTTCTGCACATGCTGATAGCTTTCTTGAGAGTAGATTTCTCTCTTCTCAGCAGACATGCTTTCATTGCAGGATCTCTAATGCCTCAGACAGTCTGACCTATGATGCAATCATCTTTCAATTATCCAGACTTTCAGGACCCAGCTAGATGTATTAGTGATACCAAGTCTCCCTCCCCACCTGAGCTCTCATATTGAATAAATACCATACATAAGTAACATTAATATGGGGTTTGGGATATGTCTTCAAAGCCTGCAAAATATCCCCTGTCTGACCTTTCCGTGAGATTTGTATAGAATGAGCTGCCAGAGGAAGTGGTGGAGGTTGGTACAATTATAACTTCATCTGGTTGGCATGGACAAGTTGGACCAAAGGGTCTCTTTCCATGCTGTGCAACTCTATGACTCTATTTAGTGTGCAGTACATCTTGTAGCACTCTTTACTGAGCTCTGATAGTCTGGTTTAAATTTTTATATGCTCAACTTTTCTTTTAAATCCTATTGTTATTTCATAGCTTTGCCACTAAGAGTGGAAGCAGCTCTAATTCTGCTTTGAGACAGTAAGAAGTGCCAATGCTAGAGTCAGAGATAACAGAGGGTGGAGCTGGAGGAACACAACAGGCCAGGCAGCATCAGAGGAACAGGAAGGTTGATGTTTCGGGTGGGGACCCTTCTTCAGAAATTACTCCTCTGATGCTTCCTGGCCTGTTGTTTTTCTCCAGCTCCACACTGTGTTGTCTCCAATTCTACTTTAATCTCTTCATTTCCACAGCATTAGTGAGAGGAAAATGCACAGCCATTTTGACTTACCCAATAATTTAAGAGACTGGCTCCTGATGGCATCAATGGTGTGATTGAGTGGGTGGAAAAGTAGCAACTATAATTCAGTCCAGAGAAGCATGGGTTTGTGCATTTTGGGAGGGTAAACAAAGCAAGGGAACACACAATAATGGAAGGATATTGAGAGAGATAGAGGAAATGAATGCACTTGGAGTGCAATTGCATAGGCTTATGAAACTGCCAGGACAGGTAGCTACAGTAGCATAGAGAGCAATTACAAGAGAAGAGAATTACAAGAATATTGCCAAGTTTTGAAATTTGCAGCTATGAGGGAAGGTTTTATAGGCAAGAGTTATTTTCCTTATAACCGAGGAGTAAGTGGTAACTTAACTGAAGAATGCAAAATTACAAGGAGCTTGGATAAAGGGGACAAGGAAAACCTGTTTCCACTAGCAGACAGGTCAATAGCCAAGGGAAATAGATTTGAGGTGATCAGGTAAAGGGTTAGAGGGGACATGAGGAAAAACTTCTTCACTCAGAGGGTGGTGGTTGTCTGGAATTCACTGCCCAGTTTGATGGCTGAAGCAAAAACACTCAACTCATTTAAAAGGAACCTGGATGTGAACCTGAAGCACTGTAACCCGCAGGGAAGCTGGGAAGGGATTAGAGTGCTTGGTTAGTTTATTCAGCTAGTGCAGATTTGATGGGCTGATTGCTCTGTTGCTGTGCTCTGCCTTTACCATGGTTCTATGGCTGCAGACTGTTGTATTTTTTCTAACTTCCCTCTTTCTATGGCTGACTCTCTTACAGTTTTGAAAATCCATATATTTTGCAGAGCTGCAGGTTAATGTTCTCATGACATGATTACAATTCCCACCCTGCCAGACAGTGAAACTTGCAGTCAGTGAAAATGGAGAATAAAAAGCTTCGTGGTGACCATGTAGTGCCTGTAGTCTAATTCATCTGGTTTACTAAAGATCTTCAAATCTGCCTGGTGTTACCTACATGTGAATTCCAGACTCGCAGCAATGTATTTGACCCTTAACTGCCCTCTGGCTAATTAGGGATGGACAATAATGCTGGCCTAGTCATTGATGCCCTCATCCTACGATCAAATTTAATAAAAAGATTCTGGGATGTGATTGAGCTGCAACATATCTGCAACCAGCATAAAGCCATTTTTTCTTGTCTTTTTAAACTTTGTTTTCAACCTTTCAGTATTATTGAGGAGCTGATCAGGACAGCCAATTTGGCATTTTGACTGATGAGTCAGTGCTTGAAGTGATGGTACTATAGTTGCTCAATTATTGGACTGGTAACCTAGAGAACCTGGTTTAATGATGGTCCAGAAAGACACGAGTTAAATTTGGACCATGACGGAGTTGAGAATTTGAATTCAATATTAGAAAACATGGAAATGAAATGCTGAGATCAGTAAAAGTGACTATAAAGTCATTGAGTTGTCATACACATTCAATTGGTTCGCCATTTCCCTTAGGTCTGGTTAGAATGTTAGAAAGTTTAAAGTTTAACAGCCCTCTGATCGATCAAACATGAAGTAGGTAAAGCATCACTTTCTCAAGGCAACAAGGGATGAGTTGGAATTGCCAGCTGGGTCAGGGATGCCCACATCCTTCACGAGAATGAATTTTAAAAAATACACACGAAGAGATTGGCGTAGCTGGTATGAATAATGTGTGGGGTGGCCAATCTGAAATTAGTGCCTCAATTATAACAGGATATTAATGTTTCACATTGATATTTTAACACAGAAGTCAATTTGACTGGAAAGGGCTAATAACTATCCTTAATGGAACAAATTTAGTCAGCGAGCAAGTCCAGCAAGGCTTTAATATTGCTAAAACTATTAACAATGACATAAAAAAGACGTTTAAAGTGAATAAATGATGGGGCTTAAAGATTTGCAATAAGTTGTATTTGCCACGAGTTTGTTAATGAGCAAATAGTATTGTCCGCAATGGCTTGTTGCTATAAGTTCAAGGTTGACTCTTACCTTTACAAGTGGCGTATTATGCCAGGACTGTGTGAGAGGAATTGCTCTCTCCAGTAGTAGGAGATAAAAGATGATGTTGCCAGGCATCTATATTTTGACTCTGACAAAACGAGGCTGAGGAAAGGTGTGTAAGAAAAATGCAAGTGAGATCAAAGAACATGAACCTCACCAGGAATATTTTTTAAACTGAACAAGTTAACAGTAAAGCTGTCAGTAAAGAAAGGCCTACAACATTTGGTAGCAGATTTCCCATGAGGTGATCCAGGTCAACAGAGAGGAATGTGCCAAAAGAGAAGACATGGGTGTTTAGGCCTCATCTTAATTTCTTTTCCAAATAAAGGAAAAAGATGAAAGAGGTCTGCAAGGTCTCTGAGATATCTTGGATACGGGATCAGAAAAACTAATTTTTAATCGAATTTTACTCCATTCTAAAGTGGACAAAATGAAATGATCTAAAGATTCAAATAATGTGCTCCAATTTGGAGTTGTTTCACCCTATTACTAAAGGAAGGGTCACTGGACCCGAAACGTTAACTCTAATTTTCTTCCACAGATGCTGCCAGGCCTGCTGAACTTTTCCAGCAATTTCTGTTTTTATCCCTGTTACTAACCCTGCTAACAGATACACAGTGGGGCTGAGGACCTCCAGCTGAACCTATAAGATCAGACAAACTTGAAATTGGTCTTACCTCAGTCACTTTACGTTAACGCCTGAGCGAGAGCTAATTTACATTTGGCACAAAACTGATTAACTACAGTATCAATTTTGAGCTATCTTAAAAGGAATAGAAGGATAATTTTGGGATAGGTAATTGAGCAATTTACAAGTTTTTTGCCCAATGAAGTAAGAGTGTAGGATAGATAACACCGGAATCTTGGGAGTGCAGGGAACTTAAAATTTGAGGTTTCCCCTCACACTGTGGAGTCCACTGTGGAGTGTGAAATCACTGCCTGGATCTCAGTCTGATTGACACGCTTGGCTTTTAGTTGGGTGAGCAACAATGGAAAAGAGTTGTGGATCCAAGAAAATCCGAGCCTTGACTTGTTGAGGGCTAGGGATCGCTCATGCAGTGGTGGTCGTACGACTGAAGAGTGGTGGTGGGTTGGGCAGGTGGTAAATTGAAAGCCTTATTTGTGGAATGGGAATTTGCAGTCTCTGTGGGGAGGTGAGAGGTCTTGGTGGGGTTGACAGAATTGTCCAGAAAGGTGTCCAGCTGTGAGATGTTTGACGAGATAGATACACTGGACCCCACAGGTAATTAGATAAGTCTTTACCTCCTGAATTCCACAGTTTTTGCCTCCCTGCAACTGCCAAAATTCCCACAGATCATGAAGCCTGGCACTCTAGATTTCTCCCCAATATGTCCAAGTTCATGTGCCAATTCATTTTAACATTTGAACACAATTACAAGCTGCCCACTGCCAACTTTTGTGTTGTCCAGTCACACCTTGAGCCTCATCCATTAAAACACAAGGATACAGTTGTACCTGGACCTTGTTTCTAAAGAAGAAAAGTAGATTTTTGCATTTTTTTTTATGAGGTTGAGTTACGTTTCTCAATGGAAGAAGTTTTGATGTCTTTCTTTTTGGGTTTTTCATTATTTTTAAGTATCTGTTATTGGCTTTGCTGGTTATTCTATGATAGTTTCAGTTCAGTTTTTGTTTGCCTTAACAATTAGCTTTATTATTTCTAGTTTTAATATTACAGTTCAGAAAGAGGAGTATGTGCAGCCTTAATCTAATCAAAAGCTCCAAATCAGGGTTTCATTATAAATAAAAACTCTGATATATTAGGACTACAGAAAACTCCCTATCTTGTACTGCAAATATTATGTAGTTCTTCAGTTCTTATTTAATTTTGACCGCACCGACCTATCCAAGTCTAAGGGATTACATCCTAACTACAAGCATTGGCAAAATGGTTGATTTGACATCCGGACCAAGGCTGTAATGAAATTTAGTACTGAATGGTCATGAACATCAATGAGCAGGATATTCCTTTGTAATTACTGCTGAATAACACTGTCAATCACTCTGTTGATCACTTTGTTGATGATTGAGAGAAGATTGTTGAGGTGATAATTGGCCAGGTTGAATTTGTCCCACATTTTGTAGACAGGATGATTCCTTTCTGACATGGCAATGTGTAATGAGTCTGAATTAATTAATTTTGACAAAGAGTCCTCATGACAGGAATTCACAATCAGTTTAAGGGTGAGAAACATGAATCTGAAATTATTGTCCTAAACTCAAATAAAGACAATTGCAAAGGATTAAAGACAACTGACCACAGTAGAATAGGAAATGATGTTAAAAATTTAAATGGTACAGAAGCAGTGACAGATACTTAGGAGATATTATAACTCTCAATAAAGATATCTTCCATCGAGAAATAAAGACTCCATAAGAACAATGTACCATCAGCAGCTAACTAAAGAAGCTAAGGGTGGTTTCAAATGTAAAAAAAAGATACTGCAAAGATTAGGGGTAGATCAGAAAATTGGGAACATTTTAGGTGCCTCCAAAGGATGATTAATTGAATTATGAAAAAGGAGAAATTGGAGTATGGAAGAAAATCTTTAAGAAATATAAAAAAAAGCAGTAAAATGTTCCACAAGTATACAAAAATGAAAAGACAGTAGCTAAGGTGAACGTTGGTCTCTTGTAAGATGGGACTAAGAATTTAACAATGGGAAATAATGAAATGGCAGAGACATTGAACAAGTATTTTGTATCCGTCTTCACAGAAGAAGACACAAAAATCATCTCAAAAATAGTAAAACCACAGGGAGCAAAAATTGAGACAATCATGGTCACTACAGGGAAAATATTTGGTAAAATATTAGGTGAGGTGAGAGTAATTTTCAAAGGTTGGCTGATTATATTGTTAAAAATATACAGGTAATGAGCATTGTTTTAATCAAGACTAACAGTATAGATAACTTTGTGTGATGCAGTGATAGTTTCCCAACCTTTGGGCCTGAAGATCTGGGCTCAAATCCCCCCTGTGCTGGAGATCTACTATAGTATGTTCATTAAATGTGTTTCTTTTTACATTATAGAGAGCTGGGAGCTCTTGTAGCACATTAGTGGTGTCCTTATAACTGGGCTAAAAGATGATTCAGAATAATGGAGCACAGGGCAGCTGTCTTGCTTGTCCAAAACTAGGATTCTCACTTTGGGATTCAAATCATCTATGAGCCTTAATGTGCTATTACTTGTAGTCCAAGCACTTGTTCTGTTTGAGTCCCTTTGAGGGGCTATTGCCTGTTAATCTGGTTTAGGTGGTCTTGTAGCACAATGGTAAATAGCCTTCCCTTTAACCTATAAAGTCCAGATTGAAGTCCCACCAGACAAGAAGGTGTATAATAACATGTTTAAACAGGGTGACTTGAAAATATTTATACAGAGAGTCAGATTGGTTTGATTGCACTGCTTTAATTAGTTATTCAAAATCAAGCAAAGACGTAGCTGAGATAATAGGTACCGCAGATGCTGGAGAATCTGAGATAACAAGCATGGGGCTGGATGAACACAACAGGCCAAGCAGCATCATAGGAGCAGGAAAGCTTAACGTTGTGGGCCTAGACCCTTCATCAGAAATGGGGGATGGGAAGAGGGTTCTGAATTAAATAGGGAGAGAGGGGGAGGCGGATAGAAGATGGATAGAGGAGAGGATAAGTGGAGAGGAGGCAGACAAGTCAAAGGGGATGGGATGGAGCCATTAAAGGTGAGTGTAGGTGGGGGGGGCAGGGAGGAGATAGGTCAGTCCAGGGAGGACGGACAGGTCAAGGGGGCGGGATGAGGTTAGTAGGTAGGAGATGGGGGTGCGGCTTGAGGTGGGAGGAGGGGATAGGTGAGAGGAAGGACAGGTTAGGCTTGTTGGTTTACGTATAGCTCCTGTTTTGAGGTCTTCAGTAGCTGGATATATTAAAAATCTTAGGCTTAAATCCTCCATGCTATGACTTGTTGTTTGAACATCTGTTAAGGAACAGTCACCTTTTAGTTTGGCTTAATCATAGTAGATTGGCTGAAGAGGAGAAGGAATGAGCAAAAAATAACACCTACTAAATTTTAACAATGGGTAACAATAATGATTCTGCAAAACCTGACATCAGGTTATTGATCAGCCCCATAGGAAGACAATCAATCCTTGGCAAGAATTGTAATTTTCAGTTTGCAGATTGTGAGTTTTAATTTGGTCACAGAAGATACATTCAGCTGTGATCTACAAACATTGTGAATGGGAGAAGAGCATTAACCAGTAAAAATCCCTCTTCAAACAAGTTATATTTGTCAAATTTAGTAACGTTAAACTATATAAAACCTAACAGATGCCTGGTAGTACAAAAACTTGAAAATTGCTGAAAAGAGACACCTTTCAAAAATTTTCATCTTGCTCTGATCAAAGTGAACACATGCTAAATTTTAAAAGATCAGAACAAACTAAACTAAGGGTGTGAAGATTAGTTGGCCAATTGACTTTGATTGTTTAAGATCTAGCCACGGAGAAAGCAATGGGGTCACATCCTTCTGGGTAATTCAACTAAAGTGCAAGGTTTGAAAATATTCATTTAGTTGGTGGAGAATAGGTCCCCGGATAAGAATATATGTCACTTCGAGCAAGCGTAATGACCACATTACCAACTCGATTAATTATCTTAAATTGCTTGTTAGCGTAACGATCAGCAAACTCAGGATTGTTCAGCAAGGGCACAGTACTAACTGTAGTCAACTAAACTATGCTTGGTAAAACCAAAACAAAACATCTACTGTGAGATGTGACCCTGCGATGGGGTAGAACTAACTATGTATCAGGTTGATGATCAATTCCAACTATAAAAGTGTAACCAGGTCCACCACACGAGCCTTCCAGATAAAAGCAAAATTCTGCAGATTCTGGAAATCTAAAATAAAAATTGAAAATGCTGAAGAAATTCAGCAGACTTCAGTTCTGAAGAAAAAGTGTATTGTACCTGAAATGCTAGCTCTTTTACTCTCTCCACAGATGCTGCCAGACCTGCTGAGTTTCTCCATCAATTTTTGTTCTTATTTCACTAGTCTTCAAGGCTTATCAAGTGTTTCACAACGTTAGAGGCAAAGCATTCAATAGATTTCCTACACACAAACCTTGCAATAATCTTACAAATACAGCTTCGAGAAAGACACAAGATGGCCAGGTAGATAATGTTGAGGGCTGACTAACATTTGGAATGGAAGTATTGGTTCTTGGAAGTGTTACCTTTACACCTTACAGATGAAGCAATTCCATTTTCAGGTGGACCAAAATTTTAACTTATAAAATCCTAGAATCATGGAAAAGTTACAGCACAGAAGGACGACATTATCTTGACAAAGACATAAAAGTGGATTTTAAGTGAATATACAGAGTGTAGGTGAAGAATGATTAATAGCAAATTTATCCATGCAATTTATTACACAGTGCTGTACTGTGTTGCTGTCTGGAATTCAATTGTACATGATTATTCAATAAGCTTATAGGTTCTGACTAAACATTTAACCATGAGGAAAGGGACATCAAGGATTAAATGAAGTATAATGAGTGCTGTTGCTTCTTATGATAGCTGTTGCTGGCAGTTTAGCATTTCACACAAAAGACAGCACTTGATAATGTCAGCAGAGGGGTTGCATTCAGTTTCTGGAGTAGAAAGGAGTTCAGGGCTTCCAGCTCAGCATGCTGTCCATTGAGACACAAAGGAAACCTCTTAAAGGTGACCTTTTCCCATCCATGTAGTAGGTGTGACTGGACTCGTAAGTGAAATTGTAGTCCTTTAATAGTATTCAACCTCAGCCTATGTTTATATAACAAGTTTAATGTAAGAAAACATCACAAGATTCTTTACAAGAACATTATAAAACAGAATAAGACATTGAGTCATTTAAGGAGATATTAGGGCAAATGATCAAAAGCTTGGCTAAAGACATGAGTTTTACAATGAATTTTAAAGTGAGGTGGAGAGGCATAGAGAGGGTTTTCCAGAGCTTTGGGCCGAGGCAATTGAAGACACTGTCACTGATAGTTAAACAATTAAAATATGGGGCACATAAGAGGATGGGATTAGAGGAAGACAGAAACCTAAACACAGAGACAAAGAGGGATGAGGCAATGTAGGGATTTCTAAACAAAGATGAGAATTTTAAAACCAAGGTGTTTGTCTGGGAACCAATGTAGGTCAGCAAGCAGGGGTGTTACTGCAATGGGACAAAAATAGAAATCGCTGGAAAAGCTCAGCTGATCTGGGAGCATCTGTGGAGAGAAGTCAGAGCTAACATTCCAGTTGAGTGACCCTTCCTCAAAACTTGACCTGAAACATTAACTCTAATTTCTCTCCACGGATGCTACCAGACCCACCGAGCTTTTCCAGCAATTTCTATTTTTGTCTCTGATTAACAGCATCCACAGTTCTTTCAGTTTTTGTTACTGCAATGGGATTTGTTATGAATTAAGCAATGATCAGGAACCTAAGGGTATGTTGGAATAATTGAGCCAAGAGCTAAAAAGTAATGAATACAAGTTTCGACAGTAGATGATCCAAGACAAGGGTGAAGTCAGGTGATAACAGATAGGTTGAAAAAAGGTAATAACACAAGTTGTTCTAAGCAGATCTCAGGGTCAACTATAATACCAAAGTTCAAACAGACTTGCCACAGAGAGGGATAGAGTTGGTAGCTGGGGAATGGAATTTGGAGCTGGGACCAAAAGCAATGGCTCCCTCCTTCGCAACTTTTAATTGGAGGAAATTTCTGCTCATCCACCACTTGACATTGGGTCAACAGCCTGATAATTTAGTAACAGCAGAAGAGTTAAAGGTGGTGGTGGAGACGTAGAATTCAGTGCCATCAGTGAAAACTAATGCTGTGTCTTTGGATGATGTTGTGAGAGGTAGCACATAGATGAGAAGAAGCAGGGGGACTGAGGTTAAATTCTTGGGACACAGCAGGGATAATGGTGTGGGAGTAAAAAGAGATGCAGTTGCAAATTATTCTCTGGCTCTGACTAGTTTGTGGAGAATGGGTCCCTGTATGAGATAGATATGTATGGGTCCAGTTGAGAGCAGTCCTCACCAGCTGTATGACATTGGAGAGGCCATAAAGGAGGATTGTGTGGTCAACTGTGTGAGCTGCTTTGGTAAAGTGGCAGAGCTGGAGACTTGATTGAAGGGGTTTAAACATAGAGTTCTGGCAAAGATGGGAATGAGTGTGAGAGATGACAATGCTTTGAAGAACTGGACTGGCTTTAAAGGCAAGCAAAGGAACATTGGAGATGGAATGGGTAGTTTGCAAGGACAGTGAGGTCAAAGGGTTTTTTTATGGGGAGTGATGAGTGAGCAAAAGGAGTGAGCCCATTTTTCATATGAGCGAACATAGGCCCAAGTGGAGGTGTTAGATAATCAGGAGTTTCGTGGGATTGTCATAAAAGGAACAAGAGATAGTTTTCATGAACAAGATGAATTGAGTGAGGCTATGAAGCAAGGAGAAAAACTAGAGAAAGGAGAAGCAATAAAAGAAGCTTGGCTAGTGAAGGGAGAAACATGAAGAGGCAGCTGATCAGATTGTCTCAGTCTTAGTGACAAACGTTTCTGAGAGCTCCTCGCACTGGTTATTAGTGGTGCGAATGGAAGGGATGGAGAGGCGTTTTATGAAGTTGGTTTTAATTAAAGCCACTTTACATTCCAGAATGTCAGTGGCAGGGATGCTTTTAGAAATAGTAATTCAGTTTAAAAGTAATATTTACTTAGGAAATGACAACACAGTATGGAGCTGGAGGAACACAACAGGCCAGGCAGCATCAGAGGAACAGGAAAGTTAACGTTTTGGGTCGGGACCCCTCTTCAGAAAAATTGAGGCAATTGATGTTTACTTAAGAACATGGATAATTAAGGGAAAATCATTTTTAACTAACTTGCTTGAGACCTTTTTTTAAAGCAGGTCTCATAGAGGGTTAATGAAATCTGGTTTACATGGACTTATAAAAGGCATTTGATTAAGTGTTATACTGCAAGCTTGTAGTAAACTTAGATCTCATGACATCAGCAATGTGGATACAAAAAACAATGTGATTTACATGGGTTGTGATGGCTAGTGGTTGTTCTTTGGTCCTGGAAAAAAGTTTATAGTGGAGTTCCCCAGAGATTAATATTAGTAACCCTGCTCCTTCTGATATATAACGATCAAAAACTTAGTGCACAAGTTAAAAAATTTGCGAGTAACAAGAATCTTGGAAATATTGTGACCTCCTGAGAATGATAGTGTAGAGCGTCAAAAGGATAATGGTTAGTGGAATGAATTGACAAGCCGCAGATGAAATGTAATGGAAGTGTGAAGTGATTTATTATGATGGGAAGAACACAGAGAGATAATTTTGAATAAAGGGTACAATTCTAAAGAGCAGAGAGACCTGGGGGTAAATGTGCAAAATCATCAAAGGTAGCAGTTGAGAGTGTGGTTAATGAAACATACTATGCTTTATCAGTAAGAGCACAGAGTACTAGAGCAAGGAAGTTATATCACAATTGTATAAAATACTTACTCACCTTGGCTGGAGTATTGTGTCCAGGTCTGGGCACCACATGTTAGGAAGATTGTGAGGGCATTAAACACAGTGCAAAATAGATTTTCAAGAATAGTTCTGGAGTTGAGGAACATCAGTTACATAGAAAGATTGGAGGAATTCGGTCTATTGCCCTTGGAGAAGAGAAAGCTGAGAGGCTGACATTGCTGAAGGGCATCATGTAAATGAGAACTAGGAAGACAAAGATAAATCTCTGAGGGATACCAGAGGTAACGGTGTTAAAGTCCAAAGAGAAGTTGTTGCAAGTGATTCTCTGGCTACTTCTAGTTAGGCAATGATTGTAAAACCAGAATGTTAAAACATCAAAAACAATCACTTGGCAGGACAGAGCTTGAATATTGCTGGAAAGAAACATGTTACTAAAACTTTTCATCTTGCGCTCATTAGGACAAACATTAAGAGTGTCAAAAAGCACTATCTAAACCCGAAATATATTGAATGGTGGAGTAGCCGTAACCTTCTGAAATGAAAAATTCCAAAGATTCAGAATCTTTTGAATTAAGAGATATACCTTCATCAGTCCAAAATGATCAGCCCCTTACCCTGAGACTATGCTCCCTTGTTCTAGATTCTCTGGCAAGGGAAAAATGTTTCAGTGTCTACCGTGTCAAACCTTTCTGAACCCTGTAATTTTTACGAAATTTTCTCTCATTTTCCTAAGCTTCAGAGACAATATATCCAATTTACTCAGTCCCTCACCATAGGGCAGCCTTCTCATCCCAGGAAGCAGTCAACCTCTAGTGCAAGTCTATCCTTCCTGAAATATGGAGACTAAAACTATACACAAAACTCCAGGTGTGGTCTCCCCAAGTCTTGTAAATCTAGTAAACCGTTGTTATTTTTGCAGTTGAATCCCTCACAATAAATGTCAACATGCCATTTGCCTTCCTAATTGCTTGCAGTACTTGCATGCTAACTTTCTGCATTCCCTGAACAAGTATACCCAAGTTTACCTCCAAATAACATTTACAAGTTTTAACAAATTTTGAACAGTAATGCAGTGAAAAGCTATAATTAAATACAAAACCAAAAAGACTCCCAAAATATCTGAATTGACAATGAGCCACACAGTTCACGGCAATCCCAAGTGCAGTCTCATTGTGTGCAGACCTAGCCCTTATATCTAGTGCTGTTATGCTCTTATTTGAACCAGGAGTACGTTATAACTATATGGTAGGCCTAATGCACTTGGTGACTCAGGACTAGAATGGGGTAAAACTTAGTAGTGGCTCCATAGGTGTCTGCATTGCGTGGATGGTTCTGAAAAGTACATATGTGTATTTAAATTTTTTAATTTAAGAAAAGATCAACCAGTTCAGAGATGTCATGACATACCTCTGGAAATAGGTGGGATTTAAACCCAGGCCTCCTGATTCAGAGCTAGGGATGCTACCACTGCACCACATGAACCCCACAATGTCAATGGATTTATAAACAGGAGGCAGAATTTGATTTGCCTATGACGTATCTGGATGATTGGATAGTCAGCATTCAGTAGAATCAAGAAAGCATTTTGGTTGAAATGACAAAGAACAGCCAGTGTCCCTGGACCCAATTCAGCAAGATTCAAGACATGAAATGTGAAGAATGCAAGAGGGATAAACGCCACATCTCATTGAGTAAGGAGTGTGACATAGTGCTACCGCTGTATCTCCAATTTCTATTCCCTTCAGGTGCTCCAGTATTTGTATCAACTTTTAAATCAACTCACATTTAATCTGGAGAAATTATTTGATAGAATGATGGAATGATTTGTAAGATTAGTCTTTTGTAATATATGTTATAAAGAAATGTTGCAAAAATAAATCATAACAAATGCCCAATGAATAATTATCAGTTCAATAACTAAGAAGAACAAAGAACAAAGAAAACTTACAGCCCAGGAACAGGCCCTTCGGCCCTCCAAGCCTGTGCCGATCCAAATCCACTGTCTAAACCTATCGCCCAATTCCTAAGGATCTGTATCCCTCTGCTCCCCACCTACTCATGCATCTGTCCAGACGCACCTTAAATGAATCTACCGTGCCTGCCTCCACTACCTCTGCTGGGAACGACTTCCATGCATCTACCACCTTCTGTGTAAAGTACTTTCCGCGTGTATCCCCCTTAAACTTTTCTCCTCTCACCTTGAACGTGTGACCCCTCGTTATTGAATCCCTCACCCTGGGAAAAAGCTTATCTCTATCAACCCTGTCTATACCCTTCATGATTTTGAAGACCTCAATCAGGTCCCCCCTCAATCTCCTTTTTTCTAATGAAAACAATCCTAACCTACTCAACCTATCTTCATAGCTAGCACCTTCCATACCAGGCAACATCCTCGTAAACCTTCTCTGTACCCTCTCCAAAGCTTCCACATCCTTTTGGTAATGTGGCGACCAGAACTGTACACAGTATTCTAAATGCGGCCGAACCAAAGTCTTGTACAATTTTAACATGACCTGCCAGCTCTTATACTCAATACCCCGTCCGATGAAGGCAAGCATACCATATGCCTTCTTGACCACTCTATCCACCTGTGCAGCCACCTTTAGGGTACAATGGACCTGAACTCCCAGATCTCTCTGCTCATCAACTTTTCCCAAGGCTCTTCCGTTTACAGTATAGTTCGCTCTAGAATTAGACCTCCCAAAATGCATCACCTCACACTTGCCCGGATTGAACTCCATCTACCACTTCTCCGCCCAACTCTCCAGTCTATCTATATTCTCCTGTATTCTTTGACAATCCCCTATGCTTTCTGCTACTCCCCCAATCTTCGTGTCATCTGCAAACTTACTGATCAGACCACTTATGCCCTCTTCTGTCTTCTATATTCTGCATTCATCGTTCATTCAAGAAAAAGAGTTCATAGAATCCCTACAGTGTGGAAACAGGCCCTTCAGCCCAACAAGTCCACACTGATCCTCAGAGAATCCCATCCTATAACTCACCTAATCCACACATCCCTGAACACTATGGGCAATTTAGTATGGCCAATCCACCTAACTTGCACATCTTTGGACTGCAGGAAGAAACCAGAGCACCTGGAGGAAACCCACACAGACATGCAAGATCTACACGGACGGACAGTCACCCAAGGTCCTGGCACTGTGAAGCAGCAGTGCTAACCACTGAGCTACCGTCCTGCCATATTTCATTCAGCATGAAACGGGGAACTAGAAACTAATGTTCTCTGCTCTGTTGGATACTGTGTTCACGATATAAGTTATGTCATGGTAGGAGTTCAAGTATTTGTTTCTGTCAAAATTATGCATCAATTAAATATAATTTATTATAGTTTGCCATGTTTGGAAAAAGCCTACATTGAGTTTTTGATTGCTTAAATGTACAATGCAGGCTTCTTGTATACAGATTTGATGAATGGTAATGTTTTAAAAAAAATGTATTTACAATCCGATTTTCAGAACATCCAGTCTTATAAATCAAACCTGCTCACAATCAACAGTAACAGCAATGCTGCCCCGAGATTTTATGGAGGTTTCAAACATTCACATATTTCAACTAGAAATAAATAAGTTTTCAGCTACTGTATTAATTTAACTATAAACAGATTTTGGTGTTATTTTAAGGAAATGTTAAGCTGTAATTTGCTTTAATATTATCCACCTATAATGAATGCAAGTATTCGAAAAAATAGCATAAGTACCGTGGAAACATAAATAATGTCTGGCTGGAATCATGAATTAAAACATTTATCTGCCCAATACTTCTGTTCTGTTTAAAGGGAACTCATACATTTCCTGTGGGTTGGAACTTCCTGTTTCAAGTGCTTCCACCATAGTTTTCTAGGCCATCATTCTTGACTATTTGAATACATCTTTACTCCAGACTAATTAAACATTGACCCAAAAACACACCAAAAAATGTCAGTTTTTACCTTTGGCTCGTTTCTAAGAATGTCCACAATATTCTTATTTTCAAAACAAATACTGCAGAAGACTGTCTGGAGCAACACTAATAAAACTTCTGTAATCCTGCATAAAAACTAGTTTTTCATGGCTGTGTCCCCAGCTAAGAAAGTGCCTGCAACAGGAAATTGCTGTTCATTATTATATCAACAGAACTGACGAAGTAGCCAATATTGCTTTCTCTTCAAAAGAACACAAGATTCAAAAGAAAAAGATCCATGTCAGATTCTTGGGTCTGTGACAGCACTGCAGGCGTACACAAAACAGAATGTGGCTCTGGGATTGCATAGGATCTTGGTTGGTCTGTGATTGCATTCATCCTTGGGTTTCCATTTAACACTTTAGGCTGTACTTCGTTCATGTTAAAATATATTTTATAATTGTATTGAAGATTAAATAAGGACACACACAAAGAAGTCAAAAAGAATTCACACCCCTTCTTTTGCTCACAGTTTACTGCCCTGATCTCCCTTCATTCTCCTCTATAAGTGTTAAATCTTGTAGGGGTGCCTTGCCATGGTTATGAACAGTACCTCACCTGTGTGAATCTGATAAAATGCCTGTGCTCACCTGAGGCACATTCTTGTCCACTTTACAGTGGGGTCAGCTAGAAAACCATAACCATTAATAAAGAATGGAAGGAAAGAACAGGAAACCTGGAATTTTGTTCTATTCATTAAGCTTCGGGGCTAAATTTCCTTTGCTTAAAGGCTGTAATTGAGCCTATTAAAAGGTTGAATCTAATTAGGAAGTTTCAATGGACAGGTATTTAAATATGCACAATACTTTAATATTCAACTTTGAGAAATAGTTTCTAAATTGTTGGATTGAAAGCATTGCATAACATGATCAAGGTTCAGTTAAATTCTGTACATGTGAGAATTGGAATTCAGCTTTAAAAAATGAAAACTAACATCAAGAAAAGGTGTCAGATTGTTGTAAAATCCCAAATGGTGCAGTAATGTTCTTGGAAAAGAAAAGCTGCTAGTTTTACTACACAAGCTGATATGTTATTTCAGTCCCACACCAGCCTGGTTGATTATCATTGGCCATCAGCAGAGACCCAGCATTTTCATCGAAACACTACAAAGAAAAAGATTGGAGTCAAGAAGGCCACCCCACTTTCTAACAAAACATCTAGGTATGGGTAGTAACTGATGGGGATTCATATTCAATTCCAGGAATAAATAATATTTGTTAAAAAACATTTATTGTACAGAAGCCTTACCAGTACGATACACAAAGTTTCCATCTGTTTCAGATGACGATGGTGATGCTAATTCTTCTTCGTATTCGTTGGAGCTGAAGGACCCAGAATGGTGTCTTTTCCTGTCAGTAGCTTTCATAGCTGCATTTGATGCCATGACATGCCTTAGGGAGTCATTCAGATAGCGATGTAACAAGCTACTTTTGTATTTCGGTGGGGACACATAATCCTCATTGATTGTGGTGCCTGGTCTTCCAACTGCCTTTAGAATAGGACTTTCCTTTTTAGCAACAGCCTGAACTGGTTTGTTGAATTCTCCATCTGCAGGGTTTCTTGGTGGATGTTCCACATCTAAGATTTATAAAGTTTAAAAAAGAAATTAAAGATCCTGTGATTGGATACAGAAAAAAAAAAATGCTTTTTCCATGTGGGAGTTTTGGCTTCATGAGCAGAGATACAAAGCAAGGGAATTATGATAAGTCTTTACAAATCATTGGTTAGGCCCCCAGCTAAAATATTGCAGTCAATTCTAGACATGACGGTTTAGGAAGGATATCAAGGCCTTTGAGTGAATGCAAAATAGATTTACCAGGATGGTAGTAGGAATATGGAATTTCAGTTACATCAATAGATTAGAGAAGGTAGGGTAGGCTTTTCTCCAGCGAATAAAGTGGGTAAGACATGACTTGATTGAGGTGTTCAAAATTATGATGGCTTTAACAGAGAAAATCAGGAAAAATAGTTTCAACAGTGGACAGCTTAGTAACCAGACAACGCAGGTTTGAGGTAATTAGCAAAAGAACCCATCATGAAATGAGGCTTTTTTTAAAGGCCAATTATTATGATTTGAAAGCAGATTCAATCATATCCTTCAAAACGGAATTATATAAAACTTGAAAGAAAAAGCCTTGCACGGCTATGGGGGATGGGCAATTGAGCAGGACTAATTGAAAAGCATTGTTCATGCTTCCATGTGATATGGGAATTGCAGGTTTGGCTAGCATTTGTTACCTATCTCTTATTGTTGATCATCTCGTGGAACTGCTCATTTGGTGTAGGTACACTTACAGGGCTGTTAGAAAGAGAGTTCCAGGCATTTGATACAATGAAAATGAAAGAACAGCAAGATAGTTCCAAGTCAGGATGGTGTCTGAATTGGAAGAGAATTTGCAGATGCTGCACCTTCATCCCTTGCTAGGTGGTGGAGGTCACGGATTTAAAAGGTGCTGTTAAAGGAGCCTTAGTGAACTGATGCAGTGTGGATAGTGGACACTTAAAAATCACTGAAAACAGGTATGAAATCAACACATCAGAACTAAATGTAATAAAACCCAATTCAGAATGATAACAACAATTTATACAGCACGAGAAGAGGATGTTGATTGGTTGAACTGTAGTTGGTATGGAGATACAGCAGAGACTGTTAATTGTCAATCCTAGATAACTAGCTAAATTCAAACCAAGCAAGTCGATATCTAATATGGCAGTTTCAGGAAGGTAGGTGTTTGACTGCTAGAAATGGTAGGAGAGGTAGCCTGGTAGCGCACGAGTCTCCTGTGGTTACTCCCATCTCAAACTGTTATGCGTTTTGGATACTGTGGTGGGAGGTTGCCTCTTGGGGGAGTATAGGACTGACTGACAGGTTTCTGGTACTATTACTGAGTCTACTGTAATGAGGGGTTTGTCAGGTTCCAAGCAAGAGAGAGAGGCTGAATAGGCTGAAGCTTCTTTCCCTTGAGAGTTGCAGACTGAGGGGTGACCTTACAGGAGTTTGTAAAATCATGAGGGACATGGATAGGATGAATAGCCAAGGTCTTTTCCCTCAGGTGGGGGAGTCCAAAAATAGAGCACATAGGTTTAAGATGGGAGGGTGAAGATTCAAAAAGGACCTCAGAGGTAATATTTTCATGCAGAGGGTCGTGCGTGTATGGAACGAACTGCCAGAGGAAGTGGTGGAGGTGGTACAATTACAACATTTAAAAGGCATCTAGATAGGTATATGAATGGGAAGGGTTTAGAGAGATGTGGGCCAAAT
Source organism: Ginglymostoma cirratum (assembly GCA_024137785.1). NCBI lineage: Eukaryota > Metazoa > Chordata > Chondrichthyes > Orectolobiformes > Ginglymostomatidae > Ginglymostoma > Ginglymostoma cirratum. The sequence goes on along the minus strand of JAHRHZ010000034.1, from coordinate 29,946,410 downwards.
GCTGGAAAATGGGACTAGGTCAGTTTGGGATAATTTTGCCACAGATGAGTTGGACCGAAGAGTCTGTTTCCATGCTCTGATGGTCTATGACTCTGTGACTCTTATTGGTTCATTTGACGCCATGGGGAGGTAGCAGGGACTTTTTCTCTCTATTGTATTATCATGAATGAAAAAAATGAATGTGTGGACTTCAAAACAATTCATGATTTGACTTTAATTCTAATTATTTAATAATAATTAAATATTGGGGCCATTCACTTTGTAAAAATTCAAATGTGTCATTTGACCCTCAGGTACAATCCTGATATGAATATTCTTCAGATTTTAGGATTAACACATCTATCTCCAGATCGGATTGGACATTCCTATCAATTTGCATTTCTACATATATAATCTCCAGGCAGGACAAATACTGTAGAAACATGTGAAGCTTAACATTTATTGCGTATTTTACAACTTCAGCTTGAAGATGTTTTGCTAGCAGAATGCAATAACTTTCTCAATATAAATGAAATTTTCCAGTCATATACAATCAATATTTGCTTCAATTGTATTCTGAATGTCTGTATACAAGTTAAGACATGTAAGCAGTAAGAAATTTGAAACTGCAGCTAAACTCAAACCATCAGACACATGTGCATTTATCACTTCTCACTACAATCATAAAAAACATTTTCAGGAAAATAACTGGATAGAATTTATTTATCACTCAACTTAAATTTTATAAATTTGATGAAAAGTTTAACTGGTCAAAGTACCAGGGGAATTCTTAGACCTATTCCATTTTTCAATTTTTTTTTATAAGATTTGTCATTCCGGCCAGGTTGGTAGTCATTTACCTGAATGGAGAGAATGCAACTGTTGCTTCTTCCAAACAGTTACATCAAAATGTCTGTACAGAGTACTGATGGAAAATTCTATACTTCATTTGACCTCTCACGACACAACAATAGATGAATATGATGGAAATAGAACATAGGGAGTCTGCAAGGGGATATAGTTGGTTAAGCAAATAGGTAATCATTTAGCAGATGAAGTATAGTAATTGGAAAATGTGAATCTGTTCAGTTTGACAGGGAAGAATAGAAACATAGCATATTATTTAAATGGAGTGAAATTGAATCATTCTATGGTACAGGGGGATCCGGGTTTCATGATATACATGAACAACAGATAATCAGAATGCAAGTATAGCAAATGTTTACTGCAAGGAGAATGGAATAGAAATATTTGCCTACAGTTGTAGGGGATATTGGTGAGGCCACACTGGAACATTGTTTGCAGTTTGGGCCTCCTTACTTAAAAAAGGATAGAGCTACATTGGAAGCATTTCAGAAAATGCTCACTTGACCAATTCCCAAGTCAAAGGGGTTATCTTATGAGGAAGGTTGGACTGGTTGGGCCTGCATCGTCTCAAGTTTAGATGAATGAGTGGTGATCACATTGATACATATAGGATCCTAACAAGGCAGATGCTGAGAGGATTCTTTGCCCCATGAGGGAAGTTAGAACCAGGGCACCTTGTATACAAAGAAGAAGGATCCTATTTAAGAGAAAGATGAGGAGATCTTCTTTCTCTCAGAGGGTAGTCTGTGGAATTCTCTTCCCCAGAAAGCGGTAGAGGTGGTGTCACTGAATATTTTTAATGTCGGATTTTATTAGTTTCTGGATCGACTAAGACAGTAAACAGGCTATTAACATTTGGACCTAATATACAATAATAAGACATGACTCGCAGAAGATCTAGGCAGGTCACAGGTACTAAATTTCCTTTTAAGATGTTTGGGAGGTAGGAAGGTTCAATGCACATGTTATTCTTTAAATGCATATAAATAAATTATGGATGAAATATTCTATAATATTGAGTTTCATTTCTGAAAATCAATTGCAAGGTATCTTTCATTCCTGTAATAATGACTAAGGTCATCAATCCATCAAGCAGGAAATCATTATGCAACTACTGCAAGGGCCGCTCTGGTTATTCAGGTCTGTAATAATATGCTACTCGGTTACATGGAACAAAGAGGCCTCAAATAGAATCTCAACTCTGATATCAGCTAGTCTATGGTCTCCCTGAGGAAAGATTTACTAGCACTCCAGTTTGATGGGTTCTGAGATGACTGATAAATCCATTGTACAATCTGCAGACATGTGGGACAGATGGCACTTTAAGATTTGAGTACGTAGGTTGTTTGGACGTTTGTACAGTCCCTTTTTTGCCTCAACTTTGCTTTTGCATGTTCGAAACAATGTCTGTCAACGTGTTTGGTGCCTTACCAAATGAACTTTTGTGATTTTGGCTGGTCACAAGCCAGGATCCACCAAGATATATGTTTGAATTCTTCAGGAATGTTTGAAGGACAGCTCTAAAAAAAATTATGCCAAACTTCTGGGAGTTTCCTGCAGCAACTGAGTTCTGAGTAAAGCAGTTACTTTGGGAACTTAGTGTCAGACATTCGGATAACATGTCCTCTCCAGCGGAGATGGTTTTGTGTGAATAGCCCTCAAGCAGGGCAACATGGGACAGGATGCTGCTGTTAGGACACTTTTCTTCCCAGAATGATTTGGAGGATCTTGTGTAGGCACCATTGATGGTCATTCTCCAGTGCTTTAAGGTGCCTGATACAGGTTCATATAGTTGTTATAGTGGACTTTGGGGTCAATAGGGCATTTTGGGCACAGTGTGGCTGGAGGTTGAGAGTTGGCAGGGAGGCACTGACAACTGTATTATTACAATAAGGTATGTCATACCTTATATGAAAACAGTGACTTGATGGAATCTTTGAGGCTTTTGATATGAATTTTCTTGTGGCATTATTTCTATTGTCTATGTTGTTTTCGTGCCATGCTAATGGAGATGGTAGATTGATAAGGCAATGATTGGTTGAGCAGTCATTGTATCTTTTATAGCATGAGTGGTAGCAGCATCTATGTGGTCCCTTGTTCAAGCCATGATTTAACCGAGAAGGTGCCAATGTTTGGACTCTGGGTGTTACTGGCAGAACAGGGTCTTGGCTATGACAAGGCCATATTCTCAACAATTCATCAGGAAGGCATTCCAATGATGTTTTCTTTCACTATTCTTTCTTTGTCCATCAAATTCTTCAAGAGATTTACATCATTCCTAATTCTGAAGTTGAAATCTTCGAGAATATTCAATGTGTCACCTGTTGGTATTCAGGCTAGGGTTTGCTTGAGGTTAGTTCAGAATCCCTCCTTGGTCTCACCTGTTGCTTCATGAGTGGAAGTATTTGCTCAGATGACCAGAGATTGTTAATTCTTCATTCAGATCAGCTAGACAACTGGACGGTATTTGCTTTTCCCACAGTGTAAGCACTGTGACACCAAAGTTAATATTCCCTTGATCTTAAATACATGCTTATTTTAATCCTGACTTCAAGAATTTGACAGGTGTGCTGCCATTGACCTTCTGTCTCTTGGCTGAGTGATGGAAAATGTAGAATTGTCCCCAAGTGACCTGTGCTGCAAAGTGCACTGTAGAGAAATCGGGGAGAAGGGATTAGGTACGATGCTCTGGGCAGCTTTCACTGTATTGGCTAACACATGAAAACTGGCAACTTAGATGGAACACCAGGGGATGGTTGGATTGAATGCATTACATCATGGCTAATGAGGCTTATATCCTATAGCCTTTAACATTTTAAAATCCAGGTTAAAACTAGCTAACTATGAGTACGAACATTTTGCATTCCTCAGCGGACATAACAAACTAAACATTGATTGAAATTGGTATCAAATGGTATGTAGCATTTCCTAAATTTCCTGCTGACTGTGGTCTACTTTCCGATGATTGCCCAACCCAACCTCACTTGACTCAGGCCATGTGCCCAACACAAATCTTTCTGTCTCAACTCCTGGTAAACCTGAACTGTATCAGTATATTTCACATGACAACCTCCTTTTTCAGGCCAAAGATGCTTTATATATTTCATCCATTCATCTCCAAAAATATCTTGCTTATGAATTTGTTTCCAATATACCAAAGAAGTTGGGACAAGGCTGTTAGCAGGAGTTCAACTGAGTCTTTGAAAATAATTAGGAGGCCTGAGAGAATCATTGGATTAATATGATGAACCTGCAAAGCTGTTATTCACTATTTTCAACAGGTTCTATTGAAACTTTAAAATCTCACCATTTCTTTAGACAATAAACTTACAGGCTTAATTATGCGTAATAATTCATTTCTGTATCACTTCCCACTCACATGCAGAACTTTAGGAGTTTTGTTTTGCTTAAAAAAACATTTTTGTTTGCTTAGACCCAAATTGCAAATGGTGGTAAAACCTGACAAAAGGTCTTTTAGCTTATTCCATCATTCGTGGATTCTGAAAAACAATCATCTCAGACCTGAAATGTTACCTCCACAGATGCAGACCTGCTGAGTTTCTCCACCGATTTTTGTTTTTATTCTTGGTCACTACTTTACTTACATCTACTTTTTCATTAAAATTAATGGAAACAAGAAAAATAGGAAATTTATAGTTTGTTTGATACGATGCCTTTCAATTTGCTTTGTTTAGAGATTATGCCACCAGGACTTTCAAAAGAAAACCTTTACTAACTTTGGCATATGATAATATGCAGGAATAGTTACATCATCTCAAACACACATGCTTAATTAAAATGCATTTCTAAAAGTTTGCAATTTTTAAATATGTTCTTCAGGCACAAAGAAACCTGCAAACCTATACCCAAACCAATTCCTTTAACTGAATAATTTGTACTTAACTGTAAGTTGGAGATGTAGTGTTTTTACTTAATATTACATTTTATTTTCTCTTCAGAGAACAGAATCTTTGTTGGACTGTAGGTTGGTTGCTATATTCATAAATAGCTGAACATTCTGTATTAAGGCAATGCCAATGAACTATAAAACTTGTCTTATAATAAAAATATAAGAACACAAGGAAAAGGAGGAGAGTGCTATTCAAGCCTGCCCTACCATTCAACAGGATCTGCCCAGGCCTCAATTCCACTTTTGTGCCAGTTTAGCGTAGCCATCTACTCCCTGATATTTCAAAAATCTATCTACCTCTTCTTTAAATACTTTGGTGACCTAGCCTCAATAACCCTTCGGGTAGAGAATTCCAGACATTCACTACCCTCTGGGAGAAGAAATTGTTTCATAGCTCAGTTTCAAGCAAATTCTGCAACTATGTCCCCTCATTTGAGTTCCTCCCACTAGTAGAAACATCTTCTTAACATCTATTCTGTGAAGTCCCCTCAGAATCGCATTAAAATCATCCCTCATTCTTCTAAGCTCTAGTGAATAAAGGTCTGACTTGCTCAGCTATTCTTGATAAGTCAACTCTGTCATCACAGGAATCAGGCTAGTGAATCATTTTTCAACTGTCTTGTATGCCAGTATATTCTTTTTGAAACACAGTGATAAAAGCTGTACACAGTACTCTAATTGTGCCCTCACCAACAATCTGTTCAGATGTAACAACGGTTCCCTATTTTTAAACTGCAATCCCTGAGCAATAAAGGCCAAAGTTCCATTTGCTTTCTTAATCTCTTGCTGCACCTCCATGTTAACATTTATGTTTCATATATAAGATCACCCAGATCCCTTTGCACTGCACTTTTTTGGAGTCTCTCTCCATTTAATTAAGTCTTCTTATTTCATTAAAAGTGCATGACCTATCACTTTCCTACATTAAAAACCATCTTCCAAGATTTTGCCCACCTGCTCAACATCTCTATATTCCCTTGCAGATTTCTACATCCTCATCACAACGTGCCCTTCCACTCATTTTATCATCCTCAGCAAATCTGGATATATTTCACTCTGGCCCCTTCTCAAATCCATTGATATAGATAGTAAAAATTGAAGTCTTTAGGACTGATCCTGGTTCTAATTTCTGATGCACTCTTCTGCACATATTTTCTACCCCTCCCTGTCACACTTTCCCTAACATTCATCTTTTCAGTATGCTGTGCCTCCGCTCTCTTATTTCATTTTGATTTTTTTAAAACTTACGTTCAATCGAGCTCTTCCTCAATCCCACGAATTAATTTAAAACACCATCTACAACTCTAGTTTCACAATTCGCCAGGACACTGGTACCAGCATAGAACGCACATTAGTCTTTTGGAACACAGCAATCTTTTTCTTCATTTGCCATACCTTCAGAACATGTGTCATCACTACTAATGCTGAGTCGTTCTGCATTGCCTTGCACGTACTTGTTGTATAACTTTATTCGTAATGCCCAGCTCAAATCTGGTTGTCTAACGGTATTCTTCAGGCGGCGCCTAGCATTTGCAAACCAGTTGGAAACCTATTCAAAACATATGAAATTTCGTTAATAAAAGGTTAGTTGATAATGAAAAAAGAGTTAAAAATTTTCAGTTCAGGCAAATGTCATCAAGAAGCATTGATGACTTGTGTTTGTTCATTATAGATTTAAATATACGTAATTTGATTTTTATGTGAATGCCATATGTCAACTCATACATAAATAATTTGTCTATTTCAAACTTTCTTGCAACATATGTTAGATAAAAACAAAATATCACCAGCTCATGATATTTCCACAAATGTTTTTATTGTGGCACCAAATTCAAATTCCTGTGAAATTGTTTTTGGACTTCAATAATAAGGTTTTAAAGAGTGACTCATTTCTAAAATACTTAGAGCAGTTGTTTTGAGTCCAACTATTGCTTTCCTAAAGTACAGGTTTTCCATTTGTATTCCAGAATTTGATCGTAGTAAGCAAAACTATTTGTTAACAAATGTGGTGAACGTTCTGGGTGTTCAGAAACTATCTCTTCAATCCTTTCTAGTGGGGCCTTTCATATGTCAGCATGAAAGTTAGGAACTTGGGAGATCCTTAATTTAATTCTATTGAATTCCTCTATCTAACATGAAATGAAATGGTTAAAGCAAGTGAGTCGAGTGAATTAGACAAGATTTCACAGCAGCAGGGTCACCATATGTTGATGCACTGAGGCACTTCACTTGGCTGCTCACTGGAAGCAGAAAATTGTTTTGAGTTCTGTAAAGACAGTGCTATAGAACGTGGCAGGAAAGACTTCATGCTGATTGTGGTCACAGGGGGGAGCAGAAGAGTTCAGCTAACCAGCAGCAAGCATTGTCCTGCCAGTTGGACGAATTACAAGGCTTAAAAATAATCCAAGCAAATCTGGGACCTGGCTGCAGATGTTATGGAGTACTATAAAGATATTTAAAAATGATGAGAGATTGAATGTTGATGGAATCACAAATGGATGAAGTTACAATAAGTGCTTTTATAAACAGAAAATAGCAAATTGGTTGCAATTAAACAATGATGAAAAGAACTTGCCTATCTCTTTTAAATAAAGAACAACAACTTGGCGCATAAAAGGAATAGAAAATTGAAAATAATAACAGTTGGCTTAATTTAGGTTTGAGTTAGAATCTGAGCTGTTTGCATGCAGCTGCAACAGAGGCTTCTACATAAGAAACTGTTAAAGGAGTCCAGGTAAGTCCTATCAACAAAACACAGGATGAATCCAAGCTGCCTGTTACTGCCTTCTCAGTCTAATCTCAATTATTAGTTAAATGATGGAAGATCTTGTTGACACTGCTGTCAAGTCATGCTTACTATTCAACATTTATTTTGAGTTCCAACAGGGCCATGTGATGTGGAGGATGACAAGTGACTGACTTTGACATCAAGACTATATTTGACAGAATGTGCATCAAGGAACACAGTAAAATTTAAGTCAGTTAGGACCAAGGGCCAAGTGCTAAGAAATGACCATCTCTAACAAGAGCAAATCCAACATCTCTACTTGAAATTCAATGGCATTTTCATCGCTGAATTCACCCACTATCAACAGGACAGGGATTACCATTGACCAGAAACTGAACTGGGATTAGCCATATAAATATTGTGGCTACAAGAACTATGTAGCAAGTAAATCACCTCTGACTCTCCAAGGCCTGTTAACCATCTACAAGGCACCAGTCAGGAAGGTGGGGGATTGGTCTCCATTTGCTTGAGTGATTCAGGCTCCAACACCATAACAGCCTGTTGGATGAACATCCCATCCACCGCTTTAAATATTCATTTTCTCCATCACCAGTGTATGGTGGCAGCAGTTATCATCTACCAAATGCAATGTAACGATTTGTCAAAGCTCTTTCCAATACTGTGACCTCTACCAGCTAGAAAGACAACAGAAGAAACTGGTAGGGAACTGCATGTCCCTGTCCAGGTCACACACCATTCTGACATAAGAACTACATCAGAATTCCTGCACAGCTGCTGGGTTGAAATATAGAAGTCCTTCCCAAACAACACCTTCAAAATGATTGCAACTAAAAGATTGAAGTAATATCCTGCTAGGGTAGGACTGAGAGATTGAATGGTAACTAAAAGAAATGTAGTGCCTAATGGATTTGGTGTAAATTGCCAACCATCAAAAAACGCACAGTTTGGAAATATGTAAAACAATCAAAGATAATGAACTCAGAAAGAAACATCGCTTTTGGGAAATGATCAGAGCTGCTGAAAACTGGCTTCTGTATCAGTTACGGCTGCGCACTTGTTACCATTTCTCACTGGACTGCTCAACTTTCCCGAAATGGCTCTTTACGGACTAGTTATTTTGCAGTATTGATTGAGAGGGTAGGCTCAGATTGCTTGGGTTTCACATTGGCTGTAGCATAAAATTTAACTGTTGGAAAGACATCTCTATAAAACTTTTTTAATAAAGTCTCAAAAGATCCTTCAGCCTTCACTTTAATATTATTAAAAGCCAATTCAGAGAAGGATCCCGGTACAAATATTTCAGGCTGCATTGATTGAGATGCAATTTCTTATGCTTAAACTAATGTACTAATGGACTGGAGTTAAAATGCAGCTCTAAACAAATTAATGTAGGAAAGTGTAGCAACAATGTGGGTAACTATCAAATCTGCCATGTTTAAAATGACATTTTTTCACTGTTAAAAAATAGCAGCTATCTGATTTTCTCAGTATTAAATTCAAATTTTATTTTACATGTGTCAACACAGTCAACCAACCTGCCATCACTCCCATGTGAATGTGAATTAGCTTTGGGTGTATGTTGAGGGCGAAGTGGCAGTTTAACAAAGGACAGATTATTAATCTCCCAGTATTGCTGTATTATGGCAAGCTGCCAATTTCAATGCAATAGTATTTTAAGATAAATAAAATTCGCTACAATTCAGCAATCTGAACGCAAGGAAACTGGTGTTTTACAGCAATTAACATTCACGGTGTATTAAATTGTGATAAATTAGCGAAAAGATCCGAAGTGACATTTACAATATTATTAAATAAACATTTCGTTGCTGAATGTAATAATTGATCTAGAATTTCTTTCTCCTAAGGGGGGACCAGCAGGCAGCAGGCTACTGTGTTTTTCTTTGCCTGTTTTGACTGGTAGCTTTTACAGGAATGTTACTTTCACACAAGTATCATTGAGATATGTCTCTGAGCACCTGTATAAACAGAATATCAATAAACGGGGATAGTGGGAACTGCTGATGCTGGAGAATCTGAGATAACAAGGTGTAGAGCTGGATGAACACAGCCGGCCAAGTGGCATCAGAGGAGCAGGAAAGCTGACGTTTCGGGTCTAG
>JAHRHZ010000034.1:29907902-29936388 GCA_024137785.1 Ginglymostoma cirratum | reverse complement strand
TTTTCTGATGAAGGGTCTAGACCCGAAACGTCAGCTTTCCTGCTCCTCTCATGCCGCTTGGCCTGCTGTGTTCATCCAGCTCTGCATCTTGTTACCATCAATAAACGAGGATAGCCAACATGACTGGTCTTCACATCCTTCAAAATTTCTAAGTCGGTCAGTTCTGGTTTCCAGCAGCATTTTGGATAATTTATCTGCATTCAAATAAAATTTGGTCTTTACTTCCCAGCGGCATGTGCAGGCAACGACAAGGACGAGTTGCTGCTTTGGGAAGCCGCCGGCTGTCCCTCCGTTGTCCAATAACGGGCAAAGGTACAGACTATGGGGACTTTCTCAGTGAGGACAAAGAAACATTTCACTAGGGCACTTCAGCAGAATCCGAGCGATTGGGAAGTGTTCTATGCATCATCCTAACACTTGCGCCTAATTAAATTACTTACGTTGCATTTGTCAGCGTTTGATCCACCGAGTCAGCTCACAGAGAGATGCTGCACTAACCTTGACAAAGCAGGATATTATTCCCGAGGAGCCATATCTCCTTGAACTCACTGAAATGACCAGTGGATACAAGTGAGCAACACTAAAGAACTAGGGGAAAAAAACGAAGTGACATTGACCCAATGAATAGCCCTATCATCTAAATGTGTGAGGAACCTGGCGGCATTACTGAGATACAGATGCGTTCTAATACCAGTGTGACGGTCAGTAACAGCCCACAGTTGACTCTGCAACTGTCATTCCTCAAGACTGAGTCTGAAAAACGAACTGATTAAATATAGAGCAATATGTTCAATTATGTATAAAAAGTATAAGTAGAATGTAATTCACATAATATCCTCGAACTATCCAGCTGTGTTTAAGTCATTTTGGTAAATGTGTATATGTACAGTAAACATCACAAACTGACAGGCAATCACGGTGTTCTAGTTGTCAGTAAATCCTTTACAAATAATGGCAAGGTAATGTGACATATCGTGATATATTTCTCTACAACCCAACCATGATTGTCCCAGTGTTTTCTTTTTCTACCAAACACACATTATTTTCTCAATCTCAGTCACCAGTTGAATTGTAAAGGGAGAAAGTTAACACGGTACATTACACATTTATCCGAACCTGTACATTCTTACCGGTCATGGCCTACAGCATGTTTGACAATTCTGAACTGGTCTGTCAGAAGGCTATATGAAAAGAAATTATTCAAAACCAAGAAGGGTCAATTGGTCCAGAAATATTCAACTTAGTTTGTCAAACGCAGAGTGGTTTATTACCTCGTTAACATAGCAGTGAAAATAATGTATTAACACAACGAGAAATAGGAAGAAGATAAAAGCAATGCGGAAAATAATAGTGAAACTGTTGAACAAATCACTACAAGCTGTTTCATTTAATGAAAGTGAATGGGCACAAGTTCATTATTTCATTTCCCTCGTTGGGCCTCTTGCTCCTATTTTTGGAAGAATAACATTTTGTAGGAATAGTGTGGGTGCTGTGTTGTAAGTGATGGTAACAAAGTACAAACATTGTCATTGTAGAATGCGACAATGTGTATATTGGCGGCGCAAAACTGTCTTAAACTGAACATTGTCACAATTACACAGACGTTTCAGAGAATTTTATATACAATGATAGTTTTGATACGTCACCATACAATTTTAGAATAAAGTTGATCCAAATTAAACCGTATAGCGCAAAAGATATCTCGATGAAATCTGTTGAATGATTACTCATCTGGGGTCAGTATCGCATTTCTGAATTTTAATTCTTCTTTCAGCCTTTTAGCAATGCCTTAAAACACACACACACACACGGCTCACTGTCATTGATGTGTGAGCTGAAATGTATTTGGTTTCCAAACTCATGAGAGCGAGGAATGAACTCCATTCAACCGATTTCCACCTTACGTGCGACCAGAGAGATCTTGCACGAGTCCAACGCGCGAAACTTTCAGATTTTAATTGGAATTGTGATTTCACCAATGTATACGCTTATAACAGCCCCGCCTTAATTCAAATTGTTTAAAACCTGCACTTTAAATGCAAGGAAAAGCAACAGTCCGTGAGGTTGCTGTATGGACCGACTGTTGTGATCTACCCCACCCACCCCCCAGCCCCCTCACCTCTCTAGAGAGAGGAGACCCCCTCGACTGAGACCAGTCAGTTCAGTTCAGTCCACATTTGCTCCCGGACACCAAGTGTCAGAATTGTCCTCAGCTCGGCCTCTCCATTTGCAAGCACATTTCTCGACCTTAAAAATTTACTATTAAACTACATCTGCCACTACTTTGTTAGCATTCAGTAAAAAAAAATCAATCGCCGTCTAATAAACGGAATGTTGAAGTCAGATTTTTCCTGGAGTTTATGGTATGGACGGTCAATTTGCATATTTTTTTTTGGTGAGGCGCTAATGAATAATGTTAGCTCGCACAAGTACTGAATAGAGATGGATATAGAAAAATAATATCGATTTTATCAGGTAGGAAAATGGCCTTACTTGTACCAGAGTCATCTGGGAACCAAGGGCCAACAGGATTTTCTCGGTTTTAGTTGGGTACGGGTTGTCTCGGTGCTTGTAAAGCCATTGTTTCAAAGGACGAGCCATATCCTGAAGAGCCTGCCGTTTGTGTCTCACCTTCCCTGCGCCCTGCCGAGAGCTGGAAACATTCAGGTGGTCAATAACCAAGCACAAAGCAAAGAAAAACACGAAGCTTTTCATAGATAGCCGACTTCTCAGAAAATGTAATCGCGTTCAAAGGGATATTTCTTCTTGCACAGTGAAACGTCCCTGTGGTGTAAAAGTGTGGGCAATTGACACTGAGTGTATCATGTTTTGGATGATATGTGCGCAGAAAGCAAGACTCATGACACCCTAATTACAGCAACCATAACGTTCATTTAAAAAAACTCATTCGAACCCTGTTTCTGATTCCGGATTTAAATAAATACGTTCATGTTTCTGGTGATTTAATTTTAGGATAGAAATAAAATTCGCTTTAGTAATGAATGTGAGACACCAGTGGAAATATTTGCATATGTGAGAGGTGACGTTCTCGGCAAGCCCTGACGGTTCTGCACCTGTGCATATCGTTATTCCGGGTTTATCTTATTTGTCGTGCTTTATATAGATAACCTGCTTCAAATGTATTTTTGCTGAAGTGTTTGGGAAGTTTCTCGGGAGACACGATGAGGTTCTATATAAATGAAGGCTTCCCTGTCCTTAGGTCTTTGTTTCAGTCCTTGTTCGTCTCAGAACCAAATTTGGCTTGTGCTCATTCATAGAGGAAAAATACTTCATTTATTTAGCCCCGTCACGACCTCATGGCGTTTCGAAGTATTTCCCCGTCAGTTTTGAAGTATAAACGCTGTGATAATGTAGGAAACGTGGCAGCCAATTTACTTACAGTCAGCTCCCAAATAAAGTAGTGTGGGAATAACCAGATAGCCATTTCTATCAACTAGGTGATGAAGAATGAGAGTTAAGTGTTTTGTGAGTCTGAGCTTGTGTGGCTCAATGGAGTGTCCTGTCTGTGTATCCATGTGAACATTGTGGTGATCAGCAGGCCGGCTTGTAACGTATGCCTCTAGCCGGTGGCACATGATGTGGATGGTGCCTGAATATGTGCATTCCAACTGAGTGCTGTAGGTGTCGCTGTGAATTTGAAGGCCCTTTCGCCAGTGAGCAGAGACACTTACATTCTCACTGGGATGATATTTCTGACTCACGTCCCCTTGAACACTGCCAGACCATCGCGGTATTGCCAAACTTTCGCGTATGACCCCAAAGCAATTTGTCATCTCGATCTTTGCTAACAGTCAAGGTTATAACTAGCTGTTGTGTATGAGCTGGAATTCATCCTCAGTGAAGATCGTACTTTAAAAATACGCAATCATCTTAGAGTGTATTTTTCTAAAATCCTTGATTGTCACTGAAACGTGTGTGTTTTATTTTAAAATTGTATCTGTAGCTGAAACTGAAATATGTGAAAACACGCTTAGATCTGTTACAAAATGTCCACCCTGGGACAATAAAGCTAGTTCTGTTGGAATGCGCGTGTATACACAGAGGATCTACGATTATGTCTGAATTATTGCAACATTTGACCATCTAGAGAAACATGTTTACATTCGTGACCAATCCTGATGTGAAAAGGTGATTGCAAGTTATGAAATCTTGGGTTCTAATACCATTGTTATTTAGACACTTTTGAGTGTTCGATGAGGCGAGACATAACAAAACTTGATCAATAATGTTAGATCTGAAAAAGAGTCATAATCAGACTCAAACAATTAACTCTGTTGCTGTCTCCACAGATGCTGCCGGACCTGCTCAGTTTCTCCAGCATTCTCTGTTTCAGATCTCCAGCTGCTTTGGTATAGTCAATAATGTGTTCACAATCAGGGGTCTCACTATTGCTGGTTTGAAAGGGGAGCCTGAACGTGTTTTGAATGAGATTCAAAGAACGGTGCCTTGTTTGGAATAATAAAATGGAAGTGGGCGTCACATATTTACAAATGACTGTGCTGATACCTCAGAAACTGGTCATCACATTTCCATCAAAGATCACTTCAACAAAACCATCAAATAAGGCGCCGAGAGGAAATTTTTTAAAGTGTTGTTATTTATAGTCTGAAGGACATGGATTGCGCTGCATTCTGTAGAGTGAGTGCTTGATGCCCCGCTTTATAAAATCTATTCTCAGGATTTCTTAACGCAAAGTCAGATTGTTAACGAACAGAACACAAACCCAACATCACCGATGGCTGTATATCGTCGGGAAGTGTGTGTGTGCCATATAATTCTGCTTCACCGCCTACCCTACAGCTACATTTCCGAGCCCAGTTAACCACATGCCTGTTACCCACAGTAAAAGGAGTCATACCCAGATCTCCTGTGCCGCAGACCCCTCTGACTCCGGCTGGACGGACTGTCCGGAATTATCAGCTCCTGCTCTTGTTCTTCCATCACTTCCATATAGGTCCTGCTTTTCCTCTCCACCTCATTTGCCTTTTCTTCGAAAAGAACTTGGTTGGTAAATTTATTGAAGACGATTGTATTCATCTTCCTGCGCGTTCCAGTGTCTGTCTCACGAATCGGGATTTGAAGATTCAACCTGGGGTACTGGAGCCAAGGGATATATATATATAGTAAAAAAAATCGTTGGTTACTTCAAAACCAAAACTCAAACGGCCCTAATTGCCATGTAAATGAAGAGAAAATAAACCCCTGCCGTCCACAAAGGAAGGTCCTGGCCCTCTGCCAAAATAGACAGAATGCAAACCATTCACAGTGAATGTTGTGTTATTCACTTTCCCCAGTTAAATGAGTGCTTTTTTTTAGTGTTGTTTACAATTCCCAAGTACGCGCCACTCGCAAGTTTGATGGAGAGAAATCTGCAGATGAAACAGTTTCGCCCATTTCATTCACTATTCGATTCCCATTGCCACCCGCTGAAAGGGTGTATATTTATTTAAAAAACAAAATTCGGCCCTGTTTGCAAAATAAACCCAATTTATCGGAACTTTCTCCTCAGGCTCGACCTGAACACAAATAAATTCCTACGGCGTGTGATCTGGGAGCGCACACCAGTGGGACAGGAAACAGGGTCATTTTTAATGGACCACTCCCCAGCATTAAAGACCCGGCGCGCGTTTGCTAACGGCCTGTATCCTGACCTGAACTGGCCGCTCTAGTGGAGTATTTCTACAAAACAGTCAAAATCTGTCTTGCAAAACCAAGTTTAAGGGTTTACTGCGAACAGTAAACTCCCGGGACATCTGCGCAAGCCGCTGTTTCAGGACCTCTGCTGCCTTTAGGACGCACTAGCAGCAACGTTTTAAACGATGAATGTTTCTGTGAGCGTGTGTCAGAAGGCAGCGCCGGTGCTCACCGAGATAGAGCTCCTACTCACAATAGATTGGTCGATATTCCCGAGTATCTGAACAAGGTTGAGAAATATCACGCACAAATTCACAAAGACAGCGACGGTTACGGACTTGGGAATGCCTACATCATCCTTCAATATTTCCACTGAATTCCCATTCATCATGGCCTCGCCCCCCCACCCCCTTTGTCTCTGGGAATATCTTAGGGAATAGTTCCTAGACACCGTTAGAAAAGATAGAACACGTGCCTGTCTTCGGATCACCGCACTGCCTGTCTCTTACCTGTGCCTCGGGGCTGCACTCTATCCCCGACTCGCTTAGCTACATCAATCAGCTCACCCACGCTTTGTCTTTGCAACCTGGTGTCTCAGATGAGAAAGGGATGGGGGTTGCGGGGGTTTCGGTTTGGGTCTCTCATTACTCAGGGACTGTGGAAAGTCAGTGCCCTCCCTGATGCCGCAGCACGTTAGCTGCATTCTGACAGGTCTGGCTGATCTGTTGATAAACTTTGAAAGCGCGGAGCTGCTGTTTAGCTGGCCGGCCCCGCCGACTGTGATAACCAGCTTCTCCCTGATTCCACTCTGGAACCACCACCTCCGGCTACAGACCCGGCCGTGAAATCTCACAGGCTCCTCAGGGAGTTCCTAAAGTCTCCGAGCCATTCTTGTCGCTAATATAATCATATTCTGTTCAGAACACGTTTCCTTTTTAAGTGCCTAGAACGTTTTGGTGAATAAGATCCCCGCCAACAAACATTATAGCAAAGCAGAGAAGTCATTACCTGATTTGGTTTTACAAGGAGCCGGTCAGTGTGGTAAAGTGATGAGAAGGAGCAGTAATCCAGCTCCTGTCTGTAGCTGCATTGCCATTTCACATCGCTGTCAGGAACAGTTGATCTGAAACCGCACGGACCACGCTCGCCTCTCTCCTATTTACCCTGATGGCAGCCCTAACCCCGGAACCTGAATATACAGCATTGCCCATGTTTCCCAGCTGCTCTGCCTAGTCTCTGAACATAGACTGACTGCATTACTCAGGTTCCGGGAAGGTGCAGCGGGAGGCTGTCTCTGCCTGTTTTACAGGATCCTGTTCTCTCGCTCCTAAATATAGCACGCTTATTTCATTTCCAGCACGAACATTTCCGTTCTAAATCGACTGACCTGGTGCATTTTCGTTTCATTTTCCCGAGACAAATGCAGTACTGAAAATCTATCCATTAATGTTTTCGGAACATTTCTTATCATCCAGGTATCACATTGAGAACATCGATTGCATTTGATATTTTTCCAACAGTCAATATGATCGCAGAGATTACGTAAGGAGTTTCCTATCGGGAGCTTAATTGTAAATTCATCCTTTGTTTATATTTCAGAGTTTTTGTTTCGAACATTTCCCACATCATTCCTACTCCTGAAGGGACCGCACGCCAAATACCTAAAATCATGTCTTTCGGAAAACTAATTTTAATTGAATACAACTTCACTTAAATAAGAATGGTAAAATTTCGTTTTATTTTATTTAAAGTGGACACACGTTGCTTACACCGGGAGCGCTCAGGTACGTTGGCCCATTGGCTTCTATTCAGGTCGATACTCTATGCGCTCTTATGAAACTGAACAGTAAATAAAAGTCAAAGCGTTGGCAATTGTTTGAAACTGCGCAAGGTTAGCAGCCTACCTGTGTATCCATTAACACATTTACAATCTTGTCAGAAAAGATGTTTTTTTTAATGGGAAATTGATTCCAGTTCTTTGGTTATAGAGGATATTTACCAGATCCTTGTGAAACGGAGTATTTCGATAAGCGCTGGATGCCTTTCTGGCTAAGTCACAGAACCATCTGGTATCTAATTTTTCACTGAATAAGCTTCGGTCATCCTTGTTTTTTTTAATACAACTGGACAACAAATAAACATGGAAAACTAGCTATTGAATCAATGCTGTATTATAAATTTAAGTAAGTCTGGTTTTGATGTGGACGTTAAACGACTCCAAGGTTACATCTTTATGTACTTTCGGGTCTGGTAAAATCTTTACAATTCCCCCCAAAAAAACACCTTCGAGTTGACAATCAATTCGTTATTATCGAAAATATAGGAATGCCAGTACGTTCTTGAATACCTGCAAGTGTTGAGTGCAAGTGTTAACGTGAGATTGACCTGTTCACACGAGGTAACATTTGAATGAGTCCACCTCGTTAACAAAAAGAATCGAATAAATGTTTGAAATTCTCACAAGGCGCCAGTGTAGTGAATGAACACAGCGGTTAATGTTACCGTCTGTCAGTGACACAGTGAACTAACTGCAAACAGAAATAGAACAGAACTCAAGATGAAAATGCTAGAAATGAAATCAAAAAAATTGGAAACTGACACCAGGTCCACCAACTCTTAAAAAGGGAAAGAAATTTGTCATCTTTCCTCTTTCCTTTACTGTACACCATCGTACTACTCACTGACTAAAAGATACCTTGAGACTGCAGCTTTCACTAAACTCACACACTTAGGAATGGACTGATGTGATCAGCGGGTGTGAACAAATTCAGCACTTTCCGGCATGCTCAGTCTGTGAAACAAAAACGTAGAAAGATGCAGCGGCGGCTGTGGGATACCAGGAATGATTTATGAGGGTCATCCTCAAGAAGCAGGAAAATAAGATTGCCATATTTCTGGTGGTCTGCAAGGTAAAACAAAATGCTATTGGAATGAGTTCAATCATCCCTATGGTCACGGCCAATAAACTATAATACCATTTCAGATATCAACCATCACCGCGCACTATATTGAGAACATTATCTGTTTTTTCTGGGGGGGTGGGAGTGAATGTCAGACTCTAATCAATTGCCGGAAAATTTTGACAGCATCGCCCGTTGGGCTCCCGGTTTGAACGAGCCGGCCTTAGCCGTGTCCATCTGGTAACCCCGCTTTCGCCCACTGCCGGGAATTCTCGCGTGAAAGCGGAGTGCCCAAGGAGTGAGAGCAGATTTCTTACACATTTGTAACGTGTTCGAGATCATATAGTTCATCACTTTCAGCTGACGTTTATCATTTGAATTTCGAGTGACACGAATTTGGGGAATTGAAATAAAACGCGTTGCTCGGAAGGGTGTAAATTAATGGACATTAACACGAAAGACTTGATTTTAGAAATAGCAACATTTAAGTTTCAATATTTGCCCTGGGGGAGAGGATCCGTGTTTGTAAAAACAAACCGGGGTGACTAGGCTACTGACTTTGCGAGACCCCGCCTGAATTCAGGTAACTTGTGCTGTGCGGATTTTTTTTCTAAAAATTAAAACAAATCTTTGCATATTTCTTTTTAACGGGTTTAATGTTCGTTATTTTGGTCGAAGTGTTAAATCACACCGGGTTGAGCGGCAGAATAAATAGGGAGGTCTTCATTATCTCTTTAGCAAGTCATTGTGATTCTGTAAATGGATAAACCACGATTTTAAACAGCTTCCCACCTCCCTCCAGACCTGTGCGGAGGGGAGGAAACTTTCGCCTTGGGCAAACCGCGGGCTGCGCTGTTTCTCCGCAATGTTTGCGGTCGACGAGCTAACTCGAAGTAAAACCGGATTCATTCGAAGCAACAACAACAAAAAACCCAGTAGGTTAAAAACAAACTCCGGTTTATTTTGTGGGCTCATTAAGTAGAATTAGACAGGAACTTTGTTCAGCTTGTCCCGCTCTCCTGGAAATAACGTAGCCGCTGAGGATCTGTTATTCTGCGGAGAGCTACAAAAAGCAAGTTGAGTTTGCAAGAGCAATCTTCCAAAACAGCGTGAATGAAACGAAGCTGCGCGTTTCACTAACTCCCAGCGCAAGGTTTATTAAAATGAAATACATTTTGTGGACACGGCGCCGTCAGTGTTTGCATCTGGAATGAGTTTAACGATAACCGGCAGTGTGTCTAGTATACTATTGGAGGGTTTTATGTAGATTCATCTCGGGAAAGCGGTACAGGGATGTTAGGTGTTTAGCACACGAGAGAGTTCCGTCTGCAGTTAAGCCCGAATTCATTGAGACAGTTAATGTTTTATTTCAAGATTCATTGACATTGAGTGGTCCTGGCCGATGAACTGAAACCCGTGCAGGGAGATGATTTCCAGCAATTTACACCAGTTGTTACATCGCTCCCTGAACTGCGCTTCACTGGCAACTTTTCTGAATTATGCCATTCACTGTTTTAAAATTTTAGTGCCTGCATAATTCAAGCATTTTGGCGATCAGTTTCATACTAACGTTATAGATTGTATGAAAAACCAGTAGGTCTGAGCTGATATCCAGAGTCGGCTGTTTCTATCCCCGAAAGAGATGTTAGTATTGTCACAGTCATTTATAATTGTTACATTTACTGACCCTAACCTCCCCGATTGAAAAGATGGGAGACTTCACACTCAGCCCCTTGAGAAGTGATGGAATCCAGTTTGTGATCTTTCTTGATAGATTGGGGTGTGGCGGGTCGGAAAAAAGGTCTTTTAAACTCTGACTTATGGGAGGTTCCCGGTAAAGACAGAACGGGACTCTGGCAGCTCTATCCTTCTGCATTGTTCATGTCTGGGGAGTTTCGCCCTATCTCTTCCATTGACGGTGGCTCTTTTCTGAATGGTTAGGAACTACCCGAAAGTACAATGTGAGCATCCACGAGGGTCTGCTCTCCAGGATTGCATTGTGTCAGTGGCGCGGTGACTGGGTCCCACTTGAGCAACTGAGTACGCACCTGAGCGCGGACTTTGCGATTTCAGTATTAACAGTCTGTGCTCACACTTGTAAACGAGACAGACCTAACAAATCTGCAAAACAGCGTGTCTCACTTCACAAAGAAAAGTTACAGGTTTTTCTTTGAAACTGATATTCTTGCCAATTTGCTATGCACTGGAGGCTTGATAGCATCAGGAAAGAATAAAGTCATGTCAGTTTTACACCTCCTCGCCTGAAGAAGGGTAATACTCGAAAAGTTGACTACTCCTTTCCTCCAGATGCTGCCTGACCTGCTGTGTTTTTCAAGCCTCCTGTTTGTCTTCTGAGGCTCTAAACTGTCCACTTACCCCTCCACCCACCCGCCAAAACCACTAACGCGCTTTTCTAGATCTTCCAGATTTTCAAAGGTGGAAGTTTTATTTTTTATATTTGTGTATTTAATTGGATATATACGCACCCATTATGTTTTAAAAATGCATTTACATTTTGACTGCTGTATATTTCCGCCCAGTTGAATCCTGACAATTCCTTCGACGAGTTACCAGCTTCAATCATAATTTCTGTCTGTGGTGTTAAAATAAAACAATTGCAAAATCTTGATAATCTTTAAGGAAAATTGGAAATGTTAATAAAGGTAGAAAATCGTTAATAAAGCATTATAAGAGCGCTTTGATTTCAATTGGTGGTGCATTGACTGCTTTCGTCCGATGAGCATTAAAACACAAGGTTAATCAGAGGAACATGCTTGGCTCAGTGTTTTGTAGTTTAGTATTATACTTGGATCGAAATGGAGAAAAATGCTTTGGTATCCTGGAATTCCATGAATGGATCAGGTTTGTGCTGTTTGGTCGGCTATGTTCTTCAAGGATCTCGTCATGCATATTTTCCACAGATTGTTGGACATAGGTATGGACTAATATCAGTGGGTTTTTTAAGTAATATTTTGAAATAAAATAAATTGAATTTACTTCAGGACCTTTACTGACTGTTGAAGAGAAAGCGTTTGTATCTTTGAATGGTGAGGCTTTGTGAAATGAATGCGGTTGCGATGTTCATAAATTGCCGAAATTCACCATTGTTTCATGCATTGTTTACCCTAAATATCACAACTGAGATATCAAAATTTTAAATGCCCCGAATTCACGATTCGATGTTTGATCGACTCTCCAGTTACATTTAGCTTGAAATTCATTAGTTTCTATGTAAAGGAGGATATTGATATCAACACAGTTTGGGTGACCGGACGCCGGACCTCTCTCCAGTTAGAAGGAGCAATTTCTGGCGTTCCTCTTTCACATCCAACTCCGCTGCTTGCGAAGTATGACGATAGATCTCTTCTAGGCTTCCAATGTCAATTCAGACTTTGCTGAGATGGCTTCGGGGTGATTTATTCCTTTGACTCTCCCGTTACCCTCTGGTGTATTACCTTCTTTGAAAGTCCAACTAAGATTAGATACTTCTCATGTGGGAAACTGCAGGTGAAATTCTCAGCTTTATCTCTTCATAATCTACAGCAATTTGTACAACTCAAGTGTTGCTCTGCTGGGGTGCTGTGCAATAACATTGGATTAGGTTACTGGCTGGAAAGGCACGCTATTGCAGAATATTGACAATGTTTAACGACAGTAAATACAGAAAGAAATCATTTGTATGTATATAACATCTTTTTAAACGATTAATTGACAATGAAGCACTTCAGAACATCCTGCGATGTGCGAATCTACAAACAGCAATAAGACAAATGAACAGTAATTTAGTTTGGTACGTAGTGAACAGGCAATGTGAAAAATTTCATTGATAACATAATAACTTTAACCATCACAGACAGCTACGGCTTTTATTTAATCTACCCTATACTCCCTCAGTTGCGCTGCAGATTTACCAGGATACTACGTGGACTCCAAGGATTAAATTATACACTGGAATTGCATAAAATAAGGTAGTGTCTCCTGGAATTTAGAATGTTAAGAGGTCATTTGATGGAGATTTTCAGGATCTTAAGGGAAATTGGTAGGATGAGACAAACCGTTTGGGGACTGGGACCATAGTCTAAAATTGAAGCTAGATCCTGTCAGGTGTGAAATTAGGGACACTTTTAAACATAGAGAACGCTAACATTTTGGAACTCTCTTCCACAAGATGCAATTATTTGTTCGTTTTAAGATTTTAAGTGATTTTAATAGATTTTAAGTGTAGTCAGATGACAAGTTATTCATATTCGCTCCGTAGGGCAGATCCTGGACTAAATAAACTACTGTTTCTGTGTTAGTATTTCATCTGAAAGATAGCATCTTGAACGGCACAGCAATCCATCGTACTGCATTGAAGAATTAGCTCTAGATAATGTGGGACTCAAACCCACAAATTTCTGATTCAAGAGTGCCACCACTGGGTTAAGCTAATGTTTCAATCTTACTTTCACTCACCTAAAGCTATTTCAAAGATATAGTAGAGGGTTTCAACTAAGAATTACAATGCAAAGACAGGAGAGAAATTTGAACCAAATGACTTTTGATTAAAGTTGTGGTACAAACAATTTGCTCCCAATTTAGTTACTAGTTTATACATTTTATTTTATGAAATCCAGACTATTGGAATAAAGAAGAACATATTTTGTAGCTGGAGTATAACTTTTTTAAAAGCAGAATTTGATCTGTTTAGAACCTGAATGTAACATTTAAATGGTTAGTACTTTAGTAATGAGTTCTTAAAGACCTCACTAACAAGACAGTAATCAAGATCGTCTGTCTCAAAATTTCTTAGGCATATTATGTACATATGCATGGCACATATCCAAAAATATTTTGTGTATGACATGCATTTGCAGGACTATGCCTAAGAATTTACAGGAGATTTTTCAAGCCAGTCTCTGAAGACTGACAATATTCACTTCTGTGTCATTGCCAATAAGGTGCTTGAAATAGATACAGCAGCTTTCATTGTGCGGCATTAAGAAGAAATGTGCTACCAGGTGGAGAAACTTCTTTTACAAAAGCAGTGCAAAAGAGGTGTAAATCAAATGTCCCATGACAACTGTCAAAGCATACTAGCTATGTTTTAGTTCGAAGCACAAATAACAGACTTAAAACAAAAATTGCTGAAAAAACTCAAAATATTACAATTTTCAATGGTTTTCTTGTATAGTCAAAAATATTTTCCTATTTTTACTGCCTACACTGACCCTCAGTGAAATGAAGGTAGGACACTTACACGAAAATATGAAATGCTGTATGGCATAATGCCTTAATAAATGAAATTAGTCACTGTCCTGGAGAAGTTAAAATGATGTTTTTGTTGTCGTTAGTCATTAGCACTATTTGCTCAAACGTTCAAGCTGGCATCTTTTCCATCTTTTTTAAAAAAAATTATACTTCAGCAGTGAGTTCTCCTCAAACAGACCTAGTGTTTCTAAACCAGAACCTTCTTTCCAATGGTTTCCCAATGCACAAGCTAATAAATCATATACACAGATATACAATATTTCCTTTCTATGTACGATGAAAGAGAGGAATTTAATACTGTATTTCAGGAAATTAATTGTTTCACTTTGCATTACTTCAAAGCCATCAGGAGCAAAAGTTAACTGTAACCTGGTTTGACAGATTTTCAAAGATAGGTAAAAGGAAAAGAATTTGATTGAGAAAGAAAAGACAGAGAGGATAACAAAAAGAAAACATAGGAAATGAGGAAACAAATAGATTTAAAAAAAATTTTTGTTGAAAGATTTGTGACACATTTTTTTAAAAAAATGCAATCCAAAGTGTACAGATCTATAACTTAATTGATGATGCTATTTGAATGTAATTTGTGAAAAGAATCAAATTAAGCTGTCAACTTAATTTTCTTTTCATTGGAGTGAAGAAAATTTAGAGGAATACTAATCCACATTTTAAAATATGGGCAAAGTGGACAATACAGATGCAATCTGGTTAATGAACCTGTACTGCATGTTCAAAACTAGAGGACTAGAGGAGTAAAAACAAAATGAACAAACCTCAGGGAAAACCATTGATTTACAAGATCCTGACACCCCTCTCCCCTTCCCCCAGAATTAGTGACTATGTGGAATAGATTACTAGTACACAGGTGCTGTATATATACCCCAAGAATTAGCTGGATACATATCTGTCCGGAATTAAAGGAAGGTTAAAAGGTGAAATGCATGGTCTTGGAAACTCATCCATAGGGAGCACAAGGAATAATTATCATCAGTATATTGTCTTGTTATACCTTCAGTATGTTCTGAAGCATGATACAGTTATATATTTTTGAAACTGCTGTTACATGGGTAAATGAAACAACTTATTTGGGGTCCATAAGATCCCTTCACAGTGGAATGGATAATGTTTATTGTGTGTTATTTAAGGAAGAAATGCTGTCCCAAACCATAAGACCATAACATATAGGAGCAGAATTAGGCCATTAAGACTACTCCATCGTTCAATCTGCCTGATATGTATCTCAACCCCATTTTCCTGTCTTCTCCCCAAAACTCTTGATCCCCTTACTAATCAAGAACCTGTTTTAATACACGCAATGACTTGGCTTCCACAGCCTTCTGCAGCAGTGAGTTTCACTGATTCACCCCCCTCTGACTGAAGAAATTCCTCCTCATCTTAGTTCTAAAGAATTGTCCTTCATTCTGAGGCTGTGCCATCAGGTCCTAGTCTCTCCTACTGAGGCTGTGCCATTAGGTCCTAGTCTCTCCTACTAGGGGAACATTCTTCTGCTCATCCACTCTATTCAGGACTCTTAGTATTCTGTAAGTTTCAGTGAGACCCCCCGCTCTCATCCTTCTAATCTTAATTGAGTACAGACCTAGAGTCCTCAAATATACCTCATATGACACGAGCAGAAACACTAAAAAAATTACCTATATTTCTCTGAAAGTTATTAACTGACTTTGGCCCATGTATCTATTGCCTTTTATTCTGTTGTTTGATATTGTTTCTCCACACCTTCAGGAATATGCTTTTATCAAGATTTTCAAACTTGCATTCAAGAATTGTTATTGAAAAAAAAATCCCTTTTGAATTGTGTCCATGAATTTTGTGATTATAAATAAAATTTATAAATGATATGGAACTTAGGATTTAAAAAAAATTCTCTCATAGGAAGTGGGCATCATTTGCTGGGCTAGCTTTTGTTGCCCATTCCGACATGCCCTTAAGAAAGTTGTGTTCATCTGCTTTTTTTAACTGCTGCAATCCATTTGAATCAGGTAGACCCACAATGTCATTAAGAAAGAAGCTCCAGGATTTTGATCCAGTCATATTGAAAGAATGGTAATATAGTTCCAAAGGATGCTGAGTGGTTTGGAAGGGAACTTGCAGGTGGTAGTGTTCCCGGGCATGTGCTGCCCTTGTCTTTGCAGATTATAAATCATGTAACCCTATCTGCTTTTTTTTAAAATAGAAAAAAAATTGTGCTATGTTATGATCAGACGTTCAGAAGGAGATAAAATATTATTTGCAAGTGGAATTATTATGTTTAGTTATACCTATTCTGGATATATCAGGAAAAAATGAGCTTTGATTAGTTTTTATGAAGTTTATTGCACTAAAACATGTGCATATATTTTATACGTGTCATAATGATTTGGCATTGACCTATAAGAATCTTTTCAAATCTAATCTTAAAGATTTAATAAAATATTAGAAATATAGTTTTGTATGCATCAAAATTATACATTTTGCAAGTGAGCCAAAAGAACATATTCTTATGGCAGATTGGTATTTTGCATTCATAAATCATGGCAGCAGGTAAGTAACAAACCACAGCAATCAATTTTGGGTTTCCACTGCAAATGTCTAGAAAAGGAAAGTGTGCAGTAACTAAATATAAAGGGCTCCTTTTACATTTGTTTACAACTGTTTCAGTTACCACAGACAGAAACATATTTTGTTCTGTAATACAAACATGTAATCATAGGTAATGGAAATCCAAGACGTAATTTACACTTTACAGTAACCAACAGTAACCAAGCTATTTATTAGATTAGCCATCTCAAATTCCATTTTAGTAATTGAAAAGTATTTAATACAATTGATTGAAGTTGAAATTAATATGCTCATTTTATTTATATTCCTTCCAATAAGTGGATTTTAGTTTAATTAGCACCAGACAACTCAATAAAACTACTGCAGTCTGGTGGTCTGGTAGTTGGCAATAGAGTATTGGTCTTCTTTCCAGAGGATATATGTTTGAGCCCTATCCTCAGCTCTCTCTTAAAAGTCACTGCTTTCAATTGATGAATTAAACTAATTCCTGGCTCATTTGATGGAAGAAACACTTTATAGGTACAGAATGGACCTTCTTGCAAATGTGAGGAAGGAGAAAAAAACTCACAGATATAAACATGCTTCTCTCCTTTGGCTAGTCATTAAGCAATATCAACGATGGTTAAGAAGTGAAAGGCATAGTCTGTCACTTTTTTGACTGAAGGAAGAAATATGGTACTAAATTGTAGTGAGGCCATTTAAAATGGAAAATTGGGAGGTGATGCAATTGGAAATAAAATAGTTTAAGTTCTTTATTTTTTAACCAAACACAATTCGTGAGCACTGAGCCAAAGCCAACTCAGTAACACATTCTCCAGAACCTTAATATCTTTCTAACAGCACAAATGTATTCACAATAAAGTACATACCAGCTTCCATATCAAATTTTGTTGCTCTGTTAAATGTTATCCCACTTCCATTGTACTGTAATAATTTTACAAAATGTATTTCCCAGTAACTGACACACATTGATATTTGACACATATAGATTGCAGACATAACTAAGTATTTAATTGTCATGCTGTGCTGGCAAAGATGCATGAAATGTTTTTAAAAAATCTTGCAGGCTTTAAGTTGATGCACTGACTTCTCCCTAAGCAGTGAATCCTGCAGCTGTTAGGAGTTCTCAGTTACTGTAATACAATACCAGATGTGAAATCTTTGCTTCTGTATTCAGACTTCTCCTGTGGATTACAACTGATGAAACAGAAGAATGCTTTACAACAACATGATTATACAGGTTTTGAATGAAAAGAATTGCACAAGACATCTTTAATATACTATGTAACCACACACACACACACACACACACACACAGCCGAAAAATTACATCTTTATTTTGAGAAGAAAATAGATCTACTGGTGTAAATAAATGTTCATTCTTTTAGACAGGTTTTTAACAAGGACTTAGTAGTATTTTTGAATTCTAAATAAATTTTCTACATATGTAAAAATGTATTTCATGTTATAGTAGCACTATTCCAGAATTGATTTGTTTCTATATGATTTTTAGAAATCAGAAGCAGCTTTTCGGTTTCCATTAAGCATCTGGTTTATTTTAGCTCATACAGAAGGTCTTTCATGTTCATCCAGAAGCAGTACTCAGTAAATCTTTCTTTTATTATACCTGTGCAGGTAATAGCTTCTGAGAAAGGAAATGTGGAGTGTGCACTGTTTTCATTTGTAGCGGGCCTTTTCATTAGCCAGGGCAAGCCTTCGAATGTTTGCGATGCAACCGGCAGCTGCTTCCTGCAGAACTTCATCTGTGGAATCCATCAAATTCAAAAGCAGCTGTGAAGGGTAAAAAGTCAGGTAAGAAAAGGAGGTTGGTGACATGTAGCTAAAAAGGAAGGAAAGAAGGATGGGGAAGAAAAAAAAACAAAAAAGAAACAGGATAGTCCTAGATGGAGAAAAGAGGTAAATTACATTTATATTTGCAACACTAAATCACCATCACAGCTGCTCTAATGGAAAACAGAACCTTTCCAATTGTGTAAGTGAAAAATATTAGTCTTATTCATCAAAAATAGAAATTCAAATTGAACCATTTGACTTTGTTGCCTTTATGCATTAAAAACAAAACATTTGTTAAAGAATTTTGAAAAGCTGCGCAAGAGTAAATCCTATCCATGTTCTATGTATGGTATTTAAGATGAGGCACAACTTACAAGTTATTGTGCTATTGTGAAGAAACTTATTCTATTTTCTTTCAGTAAATTCACAACAGCCGTATCAGTTCCCATTTGGAGTTAGTTTGGTAAGCGATTTATCCATATGACTAAAAGTATGACCTAAAGAATAAGGTAGATCTCGATTGTTTACTTAGTCAGAAACATTTTGAACCAATAATTCAATACATGAGAAGTTGCAAATTAAATTTTGAACTTTTCTTAAAAATATCGAGGTGACACTTCTTGGCTAAGGTGGAAGTCAGAAAAAGGTTCAAGCAAAAAGGTATATTTGGTTTGGAGCAGACTGAGTCAGTAAGAAAATTGAGTAATTAACCTCCAGGTCATCCTTGCCTGTCATTTAGCGACTAAATGGTCTTTATTCCACATACTCCAAATTTGGTCTAAAACTATGCTTAAATTTTCTATGTATATTAAGCACTTCCTCTTTGTTTCAAATCTACAACATTTGTACTTTGAAATAAAATAAATTTAAAGGTGACAATATTGAGATTCTGACAGAGTTAGATAGAAGCTTGTAATTCTTTATTTGAAATTAAAAATAATTATATGTGAGATATCAAATGACACATGAAATGCAAAAACAGTATGTTACATAAATACAGAACGAGTGGTGATGCACTAGATTTAGAAAGGTTGATGGGAGCATTGTAAAATAACTTCAATATTCCAGCAGAAAAGGGCAGACAGTATAAATGTTTCTATTTTCCTTCTTAGGAAAATCCAGTGATCTATTTCCTAAGGTTATCTTTATGTCAATAACTTTGAATAATAGACATAGAATCTCAAGCTTATTTTTTTTATCCACTAATCATTGAAAAATGATGACAGTCTGGGTCATCAATCTCCTCTTGGTGCTGGGAGAAGGAGTTGGTTGTACTTTTGATTCTATTGTAATCCTTCTTGGATAGGTTAAGTGGTCTCTGGGACAGTTGACAAGTTCTTGATTAATATTCCATAACTGAAATGTTAACCAAAGATTATGTACGGCTACAAGAAATATTGGATAAATGCAGGAGGTAATTTAAAAATCTTTTGTCTCTTACAAAAGACATAAAATCAAAACTGAAAGATGAATTCCAAGTTAGATAGTTAAAAATAGCAAATTACATCATTTTTGAAGTAAAATCGAGAACAATCAGACACAATTATTGCTTGCTTGCATAACCATTTATACTACTTGCATTGCATGAAGACTGTTAGGAAACAATATCAAATTTTTCTGTTACAGCTATTCATGGGTTCATTATACCACTCTGGCATAACAAATTTAACCTATGGGATCAACAGTTTGCAGAGAATCCTGTAGTTGTGACCACTTAAGATACACTTCACACAACAAGCAAAGCATGTACAGCTTCGAAAGAACATGTTGTTAAGGATTTTATGCTTATAAGTTTGAACTTTACATATGTTTGCACCAGTGAGGATAATTACTGGGTCATATTCAATGTAGTCTCAACTTGTTTCTGGTAATGCACATCTAAATTTCCTCTCAATCTCATTAGCATGTGTTGTAAAGTAAATATCAACATGAATAATGTGCACTAGAGGAAAGTGCATTCATATCATACACTCCTCTAAATGTGCAAGTTACATTTTCAGTCATCTAACTATCATTCATAGATATTAGGCAGTGCCTGCTTATAAAACCGGACCAATTGCAAGTCAGCACCCTCCATCCTCACCGCTGGAGTATTTAAGAATGTGACTAGTGCCCAGGACCCCATTGGACACGCCCACTTACCTTGCCGGTGCTGGAACCGCAACCCAGAGAGATCAGAGGCCTTCTGGAAACTTGGAACCAAGGCCCATCTAGGGTGGGAACAAGACCTGACCCTACAGTGACCTTACAATGAGGAGGCCCAACCGACGGAATGCTCACAGCCATGTCTGGTGCCCAGGGACTCATCAGGAGCGCACAGTTACCTTCCAAAGCAGGAAACATCCCTTACCGATGCCCAGGATTGACTAGGAGCAGCCACTTACTAAGGAAATGTGGGAGACACACTAGACCTCAGGTGAGACTGAAACTTTGGGATCTCCAGTACCCCCCTCCTCAGAATACTCCTAGCAATCATCCAAGCCACCGAAAACAAGGTGATAACCTTAGAACTAGACTCACCTTCTAAAGGGAATTGACAGACTGCTGTGTGGTCTGCTTTACAGAGGCATGGCTCACTCCTGCTACACCTGACTATGCCTTACAACCTGAGGATTTCTCAGTTCACCGAATGGACCATTTGGGATCCTCAGGCAAGGCAAGGGGCAGTGGTGTCTGCTTCCCAATCAATACCTCTTGGTGCTCAGACATGGAGACCCTGGCGAGTTACTGCTCCCTGAACCTAGTATATTTTACAGTGAAGTGCTGTCCCTACTACCTGTTGTGAAAGTTCACCTCTGCTATCCTGGCAGTGGTCTACATCCCATCCCAGTGCACTTGATGAAGTCTTGAGATGGAATACCCCGAGGCTTTGTTCATCGTAACCAGTGATTTCAACCAAGCCAACCTCAAGAATGTGCTACCAAAATACTACCAACACGTCTCCTGTCCCACAAGATGTCTCAACATCCTTGACCATTGTTATTCAATTATCAAAGATGCTAACCGCTCCGTCCCCCACCCTGCATTTTGAAAAATCAGATCACACTGCAGTGCTCCTCCTCCTGGTTTACAAGCAGAAATTGAAGTGTGAGGACCCAGAACAGAAAGTAGTGCAGTGTTAGTCTGAGGCAATGAAAGGGCTTCTATGAGACTGCTTACAGTCAATGGACTGGTCCATGTTCAAGAACTCAGCAGCCAACCCAAATGAATATGTCACTACCATTACAGACTTCATTAGTAACTATGTCGAAGACTGTGTGCTGTTGAAGTTAATCTAAATCCAACTAGAAACCATGGATATACCGGGAGATCCACTCCCTGCTGAAGGCCAGGTCTGATGCATTCAAATTGGACATCTCTGACATATACAGGAAATTCAGGTACAGCCTCCATAAGGCCATCAGAGATGCCAAGAGCTAAACTAAACTTGAGTCCCAGACTAACCATGTAGACACTTGTCGGTTGTGGCAAGACTTACAGGGCATAATGGGCTACAAAGCGAAGTTAAACAGAATCACTAACAACAATACAACCCGACCCAATGGGCTCAAAGCATTTTATGCTTGCTTTGAACAGAACGTCAGAGAAATGCTGTCACCTATCCCAACAGTGTCAGATGCACTTGTACCCACGCTCACTGCTGCAGACCTTAGATCGGCCTTCTTGAGAGTGAACCCATGGAAGCGACATGGGTTCCCGGCTGTGCACTCAGATCTTGTGCAGACCAGCCAGCGGGAATATTCACAGACATCTTTAATTTCTCCTTATTACAATCTAAAGTCTCCCACCTGCTTCAAGAAGATCGCCATCATTCCGGTGCCAAAGAAAAATCATGCAGCATGCCTCAATGACTCGTGTCCAGTTGCTCTGACCTCCATAATTATGAAGAGCTTCAAGAAGTTAGTCATGGCTCACATCAACTCCAGCCTACCAAGTTGCTTTGACCATTTGTAATTTGCCTACTGGAGCAACAGGTCCACGGCTATCTCCCTGGCCTACACTCCTCCCTTGAACACCTGGATAACAAGGATACTTACATTAGGCCCCTACTTAGTGACCACAGCTCTGCCTTCAACACCATAATTCCAAACAACCTCATCTTCATACTCTGAGACCTAGGTCTCGGCTCCCCCATCTGTAATTGGATTCTCGATTTCCTGACACATAGACTGCAATCAGTAAGAATAGGTGACAAGATTTCCTCCAAGATAATCCTCAACATCAGTGCCCTGCAAGGCTGTGTCTCAGCCCTCTACTGTACTTCTTATGTGCTCATGATTGTGTGGCCAAATTCTGTCCTAACTCCATTTACAAGTTTGCTGATGTTATTATCATTGTGGGTCGGATCTCAAACAATGACAAGACAAGATACAGAAAAGAGGTTGAGTGCTTAGTGGCATGGTGTAAAGACAACAATCTCTCCATCAATGTCAGCAAAATGAAGGAGTTGGTCATTGACTTCAGGAAACAAGGTGGAGGGCACGCCCCTATCTGCATCAAATGTGCTGAGATGGAGATGGTCAAGAGCATCAAGTTCCTGGGAGTGATGATCACCAACAATCTATCCTGGTCCGCCATGTTGATGCAACAACTAAGAAAGCACAACAATGCCTCTACTTCCTCAGGGGATGAAAAAATTCAGCATGTCCACAAAGACTCTTACCAATTTTTAGAATTTTTAGAATTTTAGAATTCCAGATAGAAAGCATTCTATCTGGATAGCTTGGTGTGGAAACTGCTCTTCCCAGCGACCGCAAAAAGCTACAAAGAGTTGTGAACACAGCCCAGGCCATTACACAAATGAGCCTTCCATCCAATGACTCCATCTATACTTCCTGCTGCCTCTGGAAAGTAATCAACATAATCAAATGCCTCTCCCGCCCTGGTTATATTCTCTTCTAGCCTCTTCTGTCAGGCAGAAGATAAAGAAGTTTGAATACACGTACAAACTGATTCAAGGACAGCTTCTTCCACACCGTTATCAGACTTTTGAATGGCCTCTCAAATGTTAATATTGATCTCATTCTCTCTGCACCTTTTCTGCTGCTGTACTATATTCTGCACTCTGTCCTCCTACTCTGATGCACATTGTACGGTATAATCTGCCTGTACAGCATGCAAAACAACATTTCCACTACATCTCTATATATGAGACAATAATAAATCAAACTCAAACTCAAACTCAAATGGAATTGAGGGAGCTTAGCTTTTGTTCAATATGACTGACTAATGTCGTAAAAGTACATTAATTGGAACAGAAAATACAATGCAGGTTGCATCTGGACAAATTTAACAAAATTACAGGCTATGAATGACAATAAAACACTGGAAAATGATTTTGTTTCCTGTACCTAAAAGTTTTGAAGTTTACAGTTATATTGAACTATTACAATTGCAAATTTATAGGTCTTTAACCTGGAATTATAGTCATGCAGGGATGCATTCAGGCAAGGAGTCAAGGCCCTGATATTCCAACAGCCAAATAGTAACTGGAGCAGTGTAGTTTGGAGACGTATATCAGGAACATGCAGAATCTCCACCAGAGCTGACTCCATTAGAATTGCCTGAGAATTTAAGACTTCTGATAGGCAATTCCCTGCATCTGGAACCCTCTGAGAAAAGTCCCTTATAGTCAGAAAATTCAGATGATTCAACTCACCTAAACTAGTCAATAACCCAGAAAAAGAACAACAGAAACCTATACTCTAACTCATAGGTAACGACTAAACTTACTTTGGGATCACCATTAACCCTGCACAAGCCAAATGCACTTGCCTAACCTAACTATCACCCACCCTGCTAAACACCCTGCCATAGATCAACCCTATCATTCCTTCCCCTGCCTGATATCCCCTCCATATAACACCGCACCCTGTTCCAATGGTATATAGAGATCTGGAGCTGCATTTTACCAGCAGCAGCCAATTTAGTGGTGCTACTCGGGCTGTCATCTTTATTAAGGCGTACAGGCTTCCCACAGAAGCTTCCAGCCAACAGGGCCCAGGATAGCCCTGGAACAGTGATTACTGCTGGGGGTATCCCTGGAACAAAAGAAATAATTGAGGGTAGTGCTCTCAGCTGGGACCGTCGGGCAGGTCCTGGCAAGGGAACTGGGGGCTGCTGAGAGTAGACACAGCAAATGCTATTGGAGTGGCCATTGCTCCTCCATGGATCAAAGAGTCTCCAGAAAGGATTTTGGAGTCTGCTGGGAAGACATGATGGTTGATCTCCACTCAGTGCATGGTGTGGAGGTGCCAGTGTTGTACTGGGATAGACAAGGTCAGAAATTACATGACACCAGGTTATAGTCCAACAGGTTCATTTGTAAATGCAAGCTTTCAGAGCCGCAGTCCTTCTTCAGGTGTTAGTGAGAGAGGTAGTATCAGACACAGAATTTATAAGTAAAAGATCAAAGGTTCACACCACTGATGAGGATGTACTAAACAAACCTAAGATGCTGTTAAATCTTTCATCTGTTAGAAGGTTTTAATTGATTAACATGTATATGTAAATCAAGTCATGGTCCTGAGATAACTAAAGGTTTTATCAGTGTAAAGAAGAGGTGACATTTTAGGTCAAACAATGCTTGTTAGGTGTGAGACCTTTTTTAGAATCTGTTTTTGTTTTAGTTTGGAGTCAGACTGGTTTTATTTCTAAAATAGGAATTTATAAAATACCGCAAAGACTGACTGTCTAGAAATTGTGTGCTTTTTGAACAAAATAAAATGTATTTGCAAACATAAATTCACCTCATAGATTCATGTGTGTGTGTGTGTGTGTGTGTGTGTGTGAGACAGACAGTGTGGGGGGGGGAGAGTGTGTGAGTGGGGGGGAGAGAGAGAGAGGGGGTGTGTGTGTGTGTGTGTGAGAGACTGTGTGTGTGCGCGCAGGGAGAGAGAGAGCTTGTGTGTGTGTGTGTGTATGTATGTGTTGTGTGTAAGACAGACAGTGTGTCGGGGGGAGAGAGTATGTGTGAGGGGGAGAGAGAGAGCGACTGTGTGTCTGTGTGTGTGTGTGTGTTGGGGGAGAGAGTATGTGTGAGGGGGAGAGAGAGAGTGACTCTGTGTGTGTGTGTGTGCACGTGTCTCTGTGTGTGTGTGTGTGTGTAAGACAGACAGTGTGTGGGGGGGAGACAGTGTGTGTGAGGGGGAGAGAGAGAGAGAGAGCGTGTGTGTGTGTGTGTGCGAGACTGTGTGTGTGTGCGCAGGGAGAGAGAGAGCTTGTGTGTATGTATATGTTGTGTGTAAGACAGACAGTGTGTCGGGGGGAGAGAGTATGTGTGAGGGGGAGAGAGAGAGCGACTGTGTGTGTGTGTGTGTGAAGCAGGGGGAGAAGGAGAGTGTGTGTGTGTGTCTGTGTGTGAGAGACTGTGTGTGTGCGCGTGGGGAGAGAGAGAGCTTGTGTGTGTGTGTGTGTGTGTGTTGTGTGTAAGACAGTGTGTCGGGGGGAGAGAGTATGTGTGAGGGGGAGAGAGAGAGTGACTCTGTGTGTGTGTGTGTGCACGTGTCTCTGTGTGTGTGTGTGTGTGTAAGACAGACAGTGTGTGGGGGGGAGACAGTGTGTGTGAGGGGGAGAGAGAGAGAGAGAGCGTGTGTGTGTGTGTGTGCGAGACTGTGTGTGTGTGCGCGGGGAGAGAGAGAGCTTGTGTGTATGTATGTGTTGTGTGTAAGACAGACAGTGTGTCGGGGGGAGAGAGTATGTGTGAGGGGGAGAGAGAGAGCGACTGTGTGTCTGTGTGTGTGTGTGTGTTGGGGGAGAGAGTATGTGTGAGGGGGAGAGAGAGAGTGACTCTGTGTGTGTGTGTGCACATGTCTGTGTGTGTGTGTGACAGAGAGAGAGACAATGTGTGTGTGAGGGGGGAGAGACAGAGCATGTGTGTGTGCACACGCGCGCATGAGAGTGTATAGCATGGTGGGGTCATGTGTAGTGTGACATGAACCCAAGATCCCTGTTGAGGCCATCCTCATGGATACTGAACTTGGCTATCAGCCTCTGCTCAGCAACGCTGCGCAATTGCGGCCAGAGGAAGTCAATGTTAGTAAGGAAGATGTGCTAGGAATTTTGAGGAAGTTGAAGACAAATAAGTCCCCCGGGCCTGATGGGATTTATCCAAGGATTCTATGGGAAGCGAGGGAAGAGATTGCAGGGCCTTTGGCGATGATCTTTTCGTCCTCACTGTCCACGGGTATAGCGCAGGAAGTTTGGAAAGAGGCAAACGTCATTCCCTTGTTCAAAAAAGGGAATAGGGATACCCCCGGAAATTACAGGCCAGTTAGTCTTTCAATAGTAGTGGGCAAATTATTGGAAAGGGCTCTGGGAGATAGGATTTATGATCACTTGGATAGGCACAGTTTGATTCGTGATAGTCAGCATTGATTTGTGAGGGGTAGATCATGCCTCACAATCCTTATTGAATTCTTTGAAGAGGTGAACAAACATAGCAGTGGATGTGGTATACATGGATTTAAGTAAGGCGTTTGATAAGCTTCCCCATGGTAGGCTCATGCAGAAGGTAAGGAGGCATGGGATAGGGGGAAATATGGCAGATTGGATTCAGAATTGGCTGACTCTTAGAAGACAAAGGGCAGTAGTGGATGGAAAATATTCAAAATGGTGCTCAGTTATGAGTGGTGTACCACAAGGATCTGTTCTGGGTTCTCTTCTATTTGTGATTTTTGTAAATGATTTGCATGAAGGAGTGGAAGGGTGGATTAGCAAATTTGCGGATGATACGAAGGTGGATTGCGTTGTGGACAGTGTGGAGGGCTGTTCCAGGTTACAAAGGGACATTGATAGGATGCAGAGCTGGGCTGAGAAGTGGCAGATGGAGTTTAACCCTGAAAAGTGTGAGGTGATTCATTTTGGAAGGACAAACTTGAAAGCAGAATACAGGGTTAACGGAAAGATTCTTGGCAGTGTGGGGGGGCAGAGGGATCTTGGGGTTCATGTTCACAGTTCCCTGAAAGCTGCCACGCAGGTGGATAGAGTTGTTAAGAAGGCGTATGGTGTGTGAGCTTTCATTAATAGAGGGATTGAGTTCAAGATCCATGAAGTTATGCTCCAGCTATACAAAAGCCTGGTTCGGCCACATCTGGAGTATTGTGTCCAGTTCTGGTCACCTCATTACAGGAAAGATGTGGAAGCGTTAGAAAAGGTGCAGAGGAGATTTACTAGGATGTTGCCTGGAATGGAGGGAAGGTCTTACGAGGAAAGGTTGAGAGAGCTAGGGTTTTTCTCTTTAGAACGACGAAGGATGAGAGGTGACTTGATAGAGGTGTACAAAATGATCAGAGGTATAGATAGACAGCCAGAGACTTTTTCCTAGGTAGCTATTACAAGGGGGCATAGTTTTAAAGTGAGTGGAGGTAGACATAGGGGAGACGTCAGAGGTAGATTCTTTACTCAGAGTGGTAGGGGCGTGGAATGCATTGCCAGAGAGGGTAGTGGAGTCGGCCTCATTAGGGGCATTTAAGCAGCTATTAGATAGGCATATGGATGATAGTATAATGTAGGGGTGAAGGTTAGATAGACATTAGGATTAGGGTAAAAGTTCGGCACAACATCATGGGCCGAAGGGCCTGTACATGTGCTATACTGTTCTATGTTCTATGTTCTAATTGTGTTTCCTGAAGTCCACCTTGGAGGATATTTACCCGAAGATCAGAGGCCAAATGTCCTTGACCCCTGAAGATCCCCCCCCCTCACTGGGAGGGAACATTCCTATCTGGCGATTGTTGCACAGTGTTTGTGAGAGGTGCGATGGCAAAGTCTCTCAGTGTAAACATTGTTGTAGGTCAACTTGAGTGGGTTTGTGATCTGTAGTCCTTTTGGGATCTGTTGTGCTTTCTTGCATTTCTGTAGAAACTTAATGTCTGTGTCAATATGCGCAATCTTCTTGGAGAGCCTCTCCCCTCTGAGCTGACAATTTTTAGTGTCGATGCTGGCCATGATGTGGAGATGCTGGTGTTGGACTGGGGTGGACAAGTTCAGAAATCGCATGAATCCACGTTTTAGTCCAGCTGAATAAAAACTAAAAAAGAACTGCGGATGCTGTAAATCAGGAACAAAAACAAAGCTGCTGGAAAAGCTCAGCAGGTCTGGCAGCATCTGTGGAGGAGAAAACAGAGTTAACGCTTTGGGTCCGGTGACCCTTCATCAGGACTTGTTGTGTTGTTATAGTCCAACAGGTTTATTTGAAACACAAGCTTTCGGAGCTTCGGTCCTTCTTCAGGTGTTAGTGAGACAGGTAGTATCAGACACAGAATTTATAAGTTTGTATGAGTGTGTGTGTGTGTGTGTGTGTGTGTGTGTGTGTGTGTGTGTGTGTG
>JAHRHZ010000034.1:29871940-29907892 GCA_024137785.1 Ginglymostoma cirratum | reverse complement strand
TGTGTGTGTGTGTGTGTGTGTGTGTGTGTGTGTGTGTGTGTGTGTGTCACGTGTGTGAACGGGGAGAGCAATTTGCATATACATATTAATCAATTAGAACCTTCTAACAGATTAAAGATTTAACAGAATCTTAGTTTTGTTCAGTACATTCTCATCAATGGTATGAAACTTTTACTTGTAAATTCTGTGTCTGATACTACCTCTCTCACTAACACCTGAAGAAGGACTGAGGCTCTGAAAGCTTATGTTTTCAAATAAACCTGTTGGACTATAACCTGGATTCGTGTGATTTCCGACCTTGTCCACTCAGTGCAGAGAGCTCCTTTGCTACTGGTTAAATGCCAGCAGGGGTGGGAAGAAGCCTTTAATTGGCCATTGGCAATGTCTGCCACATTTCCCACTCCTGGATGGGCATTGGGTGGCCTGCACAAGTTTGTTAGCCTACCTGCCATTCAGTGTGGCTGCTGTCTCTTGGCCCAAAACTCCACAGATCCTCAGGAGCCAACAGGATAGTTGCTCAATGATAGAAAGGCTGTGAAAAATCTGCAGGCAGCTTTTTGCATAATGAATGATGAACATTGTCCCTTCCAAAGTTCACCATTACATTCAGGAGAATATAATTACATTTAATATCTTTTAGAAATTGGTAATAGCAAAGAACAGAATAGATGTATATGACTTCAAGAAAACAAACCTCAATAAAATGAGGACAAATTAAAAGTACAGCTGTTGAGAAAGGAAGAGTTTTTTTACTAAACTGGTTAAATATACATGATAAGTACATATCAAAGAGAAATGATTTCCCAAATGATTGACTACAGAGATTAAAATGGAGATAAAGAAGAAAAATGTATTATCGAGTGCCTACATGGACAAGGAGAGAGCTCTGAATATAAGAAAATGTTCAAATACTTTAAACATGGTATAAGATGCCAAAATGACAATAAAAGTAAGGCATTTAATGCAGTAATCTTTGGCAGTTCCATTATAGTATGAGTGGTTAGAAAGAAAGTTTGAACTTGAAAACATAAACATGGTGGAATAATTTAAGATTGAAGGAAAAGTAGTTGGATTACTTAATGGTTACTTCATTCAATAGTATGTCAGTGAGGAATATATCATTTTGTTATTTAATTATTATGGCACAACAAATATGATTTGATCTTTTAAAATCAGCAAAGAGTGAGAATATGTTGACAGGACTCATGGCTGTCACTTTTCTTTGATGAAGGGTGTATATCCTAACATACTGATGGGTTCAAGGAATGAAATTTATTGGACATTGGCTGAAGTGAAGTAAGATTCCTAGGTTCTCGACAGCTTCCAGGAGATTGTGAGCTATCAAAAATAGTGCTGATACTTAAATATGAATATTATATGCGTAAATAGCTTTGCACCAACATAAAATAAAATAATCTGAAGGATTAGACTAGTAGCTCAATATGTCGATCGATAAAGGGGAGGTGGTGGCCTCATGGTGTTATCACTTGACTATCAATCCAGAACTCAAACTCAGCTGATGTTCTGGGGACAAAAACAGAAATTGCTGTAAAAACTCAGCTGGTCTAGTAGCATCTGTGGAGAGAAATCAGAGTTAATGTTTTAGTTCCAGTGAGCCTTTTTCAGAACCGATGGCAGCTTGGAAAAGGCAGGTATTTATGCAGAAGATAGGGTGGGGGAAGGGGAGGGGGAGAGTAAATGATAGGTGAAAAGAGAGGCCAAACAGATAGAAAAACAGTTGGACAGATACAGCAATGGGTATAGGTCAGTCTGAGGAAATGAATAGCTGCTAATGGGGACTATTTGTGGCTGGCAATGGGTTGCGTGTGGTAGCAGTTCATGTAATGACAAGGAACAAAAACAAAGCTGCTGGAAATGCTCAGCAGGTCTGGCAGCATCTGTGAAGGAGAAAACAGAGTTAATATTTTGAGTCCTGAGGAAGGGTCATTGGACTCAAAACGTTAACTCTGTTTTCTACTTCACAGATGCGGCCAGACCTGCTGAGCTTTTCCAGCAACTTTGTTTTTGGTCCTGATTTACAGCATCCGCAGTTCTTTTGGTTTTCATGTAATGACAAGGCCTGGTATGTGGGGGTTGGCATAAGGACAAGGTGCCTCAAGCCACAAAATTGTTGAACTTGATATTAAGTCCAGAAGTCAGCACAGTTCCCACGCAGGTAATGAGGTATTGTTCTTCCAGCTTGCACAGAGCTTTGCTGAGGCACTGCAGCAAGCCTGAGACAGAGATGTTGGCCAGGGAACACAGTGGTGTATTAAAGGGGCAGAAAACTGGAAGCTCAGAGTCTTTTTGCAGACAGAGTGTAGGTGTTCTGCAAAGCGGTATGTTCTGGGCACCTGGGTTCAAATCCTGCCACAGCAGATGGTGGAGATAACACAGTGCGGAGCTGGAGGAACACAGCAGGTTAGGCAGCATCAGAGGAGCAGGAAAGTCAGTGTGTTATCTCTGACTCCAGCATCTGCAGTTCTTACTATCTCACAGCAGATTGTGGAATTTGAATTCAATAAAAAATCTGGAACTAAGAATCTACTGATGGCCACGAAACCATTGTTGATAGTCAGAAAAAAAACCATCCAGCTCACTAGTGTCATGAAATTAGCCATCCTCACCTGGTCTGGCCAACGTGAGATTCCAGACCCACAGCAATGTAGTTGAAATGGCCTAGCAAGCCACTCATTTGTATCAATCACTACAAGGTATCAAAGAAGAAACGAAATTGAACGGATCACCTGGAATCAATCTAGGCACTGGAAAAGACAACTGTTCACGCTGTAAAGCTTTCCTTACTAAGGGAGCAAGTGACAAAATTGGGAGAGCTGACTCATAGCCGAGTCAAACAACAGCCTGAAATAGTCATACTCATGGAATCACACCTTACAGGCAATGTCCCAGACCCCACCATTGCCATCCCTAGATATCTCCTGTCCCACTGGCAGGACAAACTCAGCAGAGGTAGTGGCACAGTGGTATGAAGTCACAATGGAGTTTCTCTGGGAGTCCTCAACATTGACTCCACTTTCCATGATCTCTTATTGCTTCAGGTTAAACATAGGCAAGGAAACCTCCTGCTGATTACCACGTATCCCTAATCTGATGAATCAGTAATCCTCCATCTTGAACAACACTTGAAGGAAGCACTGTGGGTGGCAAGGGCGCAAAATGCACTCTGTGTCAGATATTTCAATACCCACTGCAAAAAGTGGCTTGGCAGCAGCACAGCTGATCGAACTGGTCATGTCCTAAGGGACATATCTGCAAGATTGTGTCTGTGGTAGGTGGTGAGGGACGCAACAAGAGGGGAAAACATACTTGACATCATCCTTACCAATTTGCCGGCTGCAGATGCATCTGCTTATGAAAGTATTAGTAACAGTGGCCACCACATTGTTCTGTGGAGACAAAGTCCAGTCTTCACATCAAGAATACCTTCCGTTGTGATGTGTGGCAGTACCACGATGCTAGATGGGACAGACTTCAAACAGATCTAGCAACTCAACACTGTGCATCCAGCAGGCACTATGGGCCATCAACAGCAGCAGAAATGTACTCTATCACAACCTGCAACCTCATGACATGGCATAGTCCCCCCACTCAAACATTACATCAACCCAGTGTATCAATCCTGTTTCAATGGACAGTGTAAAAGGACATGCCAGAACCAGTACCAGGCATGCATAAAAATGAGGTTTCAACCTGGTAAAGCTACCAAGCAAGACTACTTACATGCCAAATTACATAAGCATCAAGTGACAGACAGAACTAAGCAAGCCAAAAACCAATGTATCAGATCTAAACTCTGCAGCCCTGCCATATCCAGTTGTGAATGGTGGTGGACAATTAAATAACTCACTGGTGGAGGAAGCTTCATAAATATCCACATCCTCAATGATGGAAAAGTCCAGCACATCAGTGCAAAAGATAAAGCTGAAACATTCGTAACAATCTTCAGCCAGAAATGCTGAGTGAATAATCAATTTTGGCTTCCTTCAGTGGTTCGCTGCATCACAGATACCAGTCTTCAACCAATTTGATTCACTCTATGTGATATCAAGAAATGGTTGCAGGCACTGGATAGTGAAAAGGCTATAGGTCTTGACATCATTCCGGCAATGTCACTAAACTTACCACTCCCCTTGCCAAGCTCTTCCAGTACAGTTATAACACTGGCACCTACCTGACAATGTGGGAAATTTTCCAGGGATGTCCTGTACATAAAAAGGAGGACAAATATAAATCTGGCCAATTAACTCCCCCTCCCATTCCTCAGACGACATGTCCATCCTGGGCCTCCTGCAATGTCACAGTGATGCCACCCGAAGGCTGCAGGAACAGCAAATCATATTCAGCCTGGGAACCCTGCAGCCCAATGGCATCAATGTGGATTTCACCAGCTTCAAAATCTCCCCTCCCCCAACCGCATCCCAAAACCAGCCCAGCTCATCTCCACCTCCCTAACCTGTTCTTCCTCTCACCTATCCCCTCCTCCCACTTCAAGCCCCACCCCCATCTCCTATCTACTAACATCATCTCGCCCCCTTGACCTGTCCATCCTCCCTGGACTGACCCATCTCCTCCCTAACCCCCCACCTACACTCACCTTTACTGGCTCCATCCCCGCCTCTTCGACTTGTCTGCCTCCTCTCCACCTATCCTCTCCTCTATCCATCCTCTATCCGCACCCCCCCTCCCTATTTATTTCAGAGCCCTCTTCCCCTCCCCCATTTCTGATGAAGGGTTTAGGCCCGAAACGTCAAGTTTTCCTGCTCCTATGATGCTGCTTGGCCTGCTGTGTTCATTCAGCCCCACGCCTCGTTATCTCCTGCTCCATCGGTCCACTCTTGATCATCAGTAAAGTGATGGAAGATGTCATCAACAGTATTTTCAAGCAGCATCTGCTCAGCAATAACCTGCTTGCTGACATTCAGTGTAGGTTCTTCCAGAGCTCCTGACCTCATTACAGCCTTGGTTAAAAAATCGACAAAAGTGCTGAATTCTCGAGGTGAGGTGAGAATGACAGCCCTTGACATTAAGGCCACATTTGACCAAATGTGGTATCAAGGAGCCCCTGTAAAACTGGAATCAAAGAAAAGAAAGGGTAAACTCTCTGTATCAGAAGGCAAATTCTCAATTGGAGACACAACCTGGCACATAGGAAGATGGTCATATTAGCTTCATGACATTCTGCGGGAGTTCCTCAGGGTAGTATCCTGGCCCAACCATCTTCAGATACTTAATCAATGATCTTCCCTCAATCACAAATTCAGAAGTGGGGATGTTTGCTAATGATTGCACAATGTTCAGTACCATTTCTGACTCCTCAGATACTGAAATAGTCCATGCTCAAATACAACAAGATCTGGACAATATGCAGCCTTGGCATGGGGACTGTCATGGTGTTAAGGGCTTGGATGGAGATGAATTTGTTAAGTGCATACAAGAAAGTTTCCTGATTCAGTATGTGGATGTACGTACTAGAGAAAGTGCAAAACTTGACCTACTGTTGAGAAATAAGGCAGGGCAGGTGACTGAG
This sequence comes from Ginglymostoma cirratum, assembly GCA_024137785.1. Classification (NCBI taxonomy): domain Eukaryota; kingdom Metazoa; phylum Chordata; class Chondrichthyes; order Orectolobiformes; family Ginglymostomatidae; genus Ginglymostoma; species Ginglymostoma cirratum. The sequence goes on along the minus strand of JAHRHZ010000034.1, from coordinate 29,902,344 downwards.
GTGTCAGTAGGGGAGCACTTTGGGGCCAATGACCATAATTTATTAGTTTTAAAATAGTGATGGAGAAAGGTAGACCAGATCTAAAAGTTAAATTTCTAAATTGGAGGAAGGCCAATTTTGTTGCTATTAGGCAAGAACTTTTTTTTCTTTATTCACTCACAGGATGACGGCGTCACTGGATAGGCAGCATTTATTTCCCATCCCTAATTGCCCAGAGGGCAGTTAAGAGTCAACCATATTGCTGTGGGGCTGGAGTCACATGTAGGCCAGACCAGGTAAGGATGGCAGTTTCCTTCCCTAACGGACATTAGTGAACCAGATGGGTTTTTCCGACAATCGACAATGGATTCATGGCCATCATTAGATTGTTAATTCCAGATATTTATTGAATTCAAATTCCACCATCTGCCATGGCGGGATTCGAACCCTGGTCCCCAGAACATTATCTGAGTCTCTGGATTAACAGTCCAGTGATAATACCACTAGGCCATTGCCTCCACGTAAACTTACAAAAGTTGATTCGGGGCAGATATTTGCAGATAAAGTGATGGCTGGAAAATGGGAAGCCTTCAAAAATGAGATAATGAGAGTCTAGAGACAGTATAGGGTAAGGTTGGTAGGTGTAGGGAATGCTGGATGATGAGAGAAATTGAGGTTTTGGTCAAGAAAAAGAAGGAAGCATATGTCAGGTATAGATAGCAGGGATCAAGTGTATCCCTAGAAGCGTATAAAGGCATTCAGAGGGAAATCAGGAGAACAAAAAGGGTACATGAGATAACTTTGGTAAGTAGGGTCAGGGAGAATCCAAAGTGATTCTACAAATACATTAAGCAAAAAGGGTAACTAGGGAGAGATTAGAGTCCCTTAAAGATCAACAAGGCCACCTATGTAGAACTGCAGGAGATGAGGGAGATACTAAACCAGTATTTTGCATCAGTGTTCACTGTGGTGATGGATATGGAAGATGTAAAACATGGGGAAATAAATAACAACATCTTGGAAAATGTCTATATTACAGAGGAGAATGTGCTGGACAGCTTAAAATGCATAAAGGTGGATAAATCCCCAGGACCTGACCAGATGTACCCCAGAACTCTATGGGAAGGTAGGGAAGTAATTGCTGGGCCCCTTGCTGAGATATTTGTATCATCATTAGCCACACGTGATGTGCCTGAAGACTGGAGGTTGCTAACGTGGTGTCAATATTTAAGAAAGGTGGTAAGGAAAAGCCAGGGAGCTATAGACTGGTGAGCATGACATTGGTGGTGGGCAAGTTGTTGGAGGGAATCCTGAGGGACAGGATTTATATGTATTTGGAAAGGCAAGGACTGGTGAGGGATAGTCAACATGGCTTTGTGTGTGGGAAATCGTGTCTCACTAACTCAATTGACTTTTTTGTAGCAGTAACGAAGTGGATTGATGAGGGCAGAGCAGTGCACATGACTTCAGTAAGGCGCTCAACAAGGTTTCCTCATGGTAGACCAGTTAGCAAGATTAGATCATGTGGAATACAGGGAGAACTAGCCATCTGGATACAGAATTGGCTCAAAAGTAGAAGGCAGAAAGTGATGGTGGTGGGTTGCTTTTCAGACAGGAGGTCAGAGACCAGCGGTGTGCCACAAGACTCAGTGCGGGGTCCACTGCTTTTCCCTGGAGTGGAGGAGTCCAAAACTAGACAGCATAGGTTTAAGGTGAGAGGGGAAAGATTTAAAAGAGAGCTAAAGGCAAAATTTTCATGCAGCGGGTGGTGTGTGTATGCAATGAGCTGCCAGAGAAAGTGGTGGAGGCTGGTACAATTACAACGTTTAATAGGCTTCTGGATGGGTATATGAGTAGGAAGGGTTTGGAGGGATATGGGCCAAATGCTGGTGAATGGGACTAGATTAATTTAGGATATCTGGCTGGCATGGATGAGTTGGACTGAAGGGTCTGTTTCTTTGCTGTATATCTCTGACTCTGTGGCTCTAAGTAGCAAGTAACATTCACACCACACAAATGCCAGCCAATAATCATCTCCAATAAGAGACAATCTAACCACCACCTCTTGACATTTAATGGTGTTACCATCACTAAATCACCTACTATCAACATCCTTGAGGTTACCACCGACCAGAAATTCAACTGGACTCATAACATGAACATAGTGGCTACAAAAGCAGGTCAGAATCTAGGAATACTGTGGCGAATAACTTACCTCCTGACTCCGCAAAAACCGTCCATTATCTACAAAGTACAAGTCATGAATGTGATGGAATATTCCCTACTTGCCTGGATGAGTGCAACTTCAACAACACTCAAGAGCTTGACATCATCCAGGACAAAGCAGCCTGCTTGATTTGCACCACATCCGTAAACTTCCATTCCTTCCACCACCAAATATGCAGTAGCAACAGTATGTACTATTTACCAGATGTCCTGCAGAAATTCATTAAAGATCCTCAGACAGCACCTTCCAAACCCATGTCCACTTCCATCTAGAAGGACAAAGGCAGCAGGTACATGGGAATGTCACCAGCTGCAAATGCCCCTCCAAGCCACTCAATATTCATACTTGGAAATATATTGCCATTCCTTCACTGTTGCTGGGTCAAAATCCTGGAATTCCCTCCCTAAGGACATTAAAGGTCAACATACAGCAAGTGGACTGCAGTTCAAGAAGGCACACCACCTTCTCAATGGCAATTAAGGTCGGGCAATAAATGTCAGCCAGCCAGCAACATCTATGTCCCACGAATGAATAAAAAAAAAATCAGCACCACGATCTAGTCACCTGAGCTAATTGGCCCCATTGTATGTGTCACGGCAAATACAAAATGGCATTATTGCTAGAGTAGAGACAGTATGGAGCTGGAGTAACACAGCAGGTCAGGCAGCATCAGAGGAGCAGAAAAATCGACATTTTGGGTGTATACATCAGAGTCCTAATGAAGGGTGTCAACCCGAAATATCGACTTTCCTGCTCCTCCAATGCTGCCTGACCTGCTGTGTTCCTCCAGCTCCACACTGTGTTGACTCTGATGACAGTACCTGCAGTTTTTGTCATCTCCTTATTGCTAGCGTACAACAGTACAAGACCATGATTTTCCCAAGTCCTTCCTTTAGCAAAAAAAATCAAAATAAATAATCTTTTACCAAATTAGTTGCCAAAAAGATTTAACAGGATTTAAAAAAAATGTAATTGTTTATTCTTTGGATGTGAGTGTTGCTAGCAGGTCAGCATTTATTGCGTATCCCTAATTGCCGTAGAGCTGGTGGTGGTAAGCAACTTCTTTGAATTTCTGCTGTCCATGTTGCATAGGTACACCCAAGGTGCTATTCAGGAAGGAGCTCCATAATGTCCCCATGATGGTGATGGAGTAGGAATGTAGTTCCAAGTGAGGTGAATTTGCCGGGGGCAATGTTCTATGTGTGTGCTTCTTTGTTATTCTCAATAATAACAGGTGCTGTTGTAGGAACTTACTTTGCATCTACTGTGTGCTTATGATGGAGAGTGTTTTGTTTTGGAAGGTGTCAAACCTCGTGAGTATTTTTGGAGCTGCAGTCATCACACCTGACCTGTTCCATGTAGACGTGGAGTCAGGAGGTGATTACTAACTTAGAAATCCCAGAAGCTGATCTGCTCTTGTAACCACAATGTTTATGTCGCTGGTCAAGATAAGTTTACAATCAACAGAAACAGAAGGGTGATAATGGTGAGGGATTCAGAGATGGCAATGCTGTTGAACATCAAGGACAGAAGAGCAGATGGTTAGATTCTATCTTTCCTTATTACTTCATGGGATGCAAGTATTGCTGGAATTTATTGCCCATCCCTAACTGCCCTTGATAAGGTTGTGGTGAGCTACCTTCTTGAACAACTGCAGTCTGTATAGGTACATCCACAATGTTGTGAAGCATGAAAGTTCCAATATTCTGATACAGTGACATTGAAAGAATAGTGATATGTTTCCATGTCAGGATGGTGTGTGGCTTGGAGAGGAAGTTGCCGGTGGTAGTGTTCTAGTATATTTGCTGCCTTTCACTTTTTAGGCGGTGGAGATTATGAATTTGGAAGGTGCTATCTGAGGAACCTTGGCAAGTTGTAATACATCTTATAGATAGTACAGATTGTTGCATTGGTATATCAGTGGTGCACTGATGGGGTGTCAATCAAGCAGGCTCCTTTGTCCTGTATGGTGTTCAGTTTCTTGACTGTTGTTGGAGATGCACTCATCCCTGTAAACAAGAAGGATTCCATTACTCTCCTGACTTGTGTCTTGTAGATATGAACATATGAACATAGAAATAGGAGTAGTAGACCGTTCAGCCCCTTGAGTCTGCTTTGCCATTTAAAAGATCATGGGAGATCTGTTTCTATTTCAATTTTCACATTCCCATTTATCTCTCATAACATTTGATTCCTTTACCTAACAAGAATCTTTTAAAAATATTTAATAACCCCACCTCCACTGTCTTCTGAGACATGGAGTTCCAAAACTGCACAACTCTCTGAGAGAAAAAATACTTCTCCTCATCTTTGTCCTAAAAGAGTGACTATAATTTGAAAACAGTGCCTTTGCAGTTCTGAAGAAGCGTCACCGAGCCTGAAACGTTAACTCTGCTTTCACTCCACAGCTGCCGCCAGACCTGCTGCTGGTTTTCCAGCAATTTCTGTTTTTGTTTCGGATTTCCAGCATTTGCAGTTCTTCAGTATTTTTTGTCCTCTAGTTCTGGACTGACCCACAAGAAGAAACATCCTTCTCACGTCTACTTTGTCAACATTGTCAGGATCTTATACACCTCAACTAAGTCACACCATTATCTTCTGACTTGAGCGGAAACATGCTTAGCCTATTCAACTTATACCCCTAAAGTTCAATTCCTCTTATAATGAAAGATAGCATCCCATTAGTCTTGGTTATGTACCTACATATTACCTCTTACGATTCATGCATTAGCACACCAAAAACCCCCTGCACTTTGAAATTTTTTCAGTCATCTTCCATTTAGTTAAGATTTCATTCATTACTTTTTCATTATTCTTGCCAAAGTGACCAACTTCACATTTACCCAAATTACACTCCTTCTGCTAGATTTTTGCCCATGTACGCAACCTATTTATATCTATCTGCAACCTCCTTAATTTCTTCTTCATGACACATTTTTCTACCTATCAATGTGATGGCTATACATTTAGCTACTTTGTGTTCACTCTCTTCATCTAAGTTATTGATGTGAACTGTAAAAAATTGAAACCCCAGCAGAGACCCTTTGGGACGCTATTCACCACATGCTGCTATTCAAACAAAGATCCACTTATGCACATTTTCTGTTTTTGGCCAGCTAGCCAAATTTTTATCCATGCTAATGTGTTATCCCCTATACCATAAGCACTCATTTTCATTTGATGTGCCATCATATCAAATGCTTCAGGTCATTCAAGTATCATACATATACAGTCTCCCTTTATCCAAAGTGCATCTTACTCCTTTAAAGAATTTCAGTAAATTGGTAACCATGACTTTGTTTTGACAAAATCATGCTGAATCTTTCCAATTGCCTTGACATTTTCTAAGTGTACAGCTATAATCTCTTCGATGATTGATTCTAATGGTGATCAGATGGTGAACCTGCTTTGAGGAGTGAAGGGGTACATTACTCTCCCCAGAATTCCCAGCCTCTGACCTCCTGTTATAGCTACAATTTATATGAAGCTGCGCATGGTCAGGAAGGAGGGAGGTCACCTTGGGAGTGAGACATAGCCAAGTGAGTATATAGGTTTGGGAATCTGGAGGCAGCATGGGAATTTGGTGCAGAGGGGAAATGATGCTTTTTGCATGCTCTTTTGGTTCACATTTCGTAGGTTTTCTTACAGGATAAACTGAAGACCAGGATAGGGTAAAAAGAGAAAATATTTTCAAGTTACAAACTAAAAGTCAATTTAAAAATCAAATTAAGATCAAAGCAAATAAAATAAAGATGCAGGGCTAGATGATGTGCTGTACCTGAATGATATCAGAGCTGGTGGATCCCAGTGTGGTTTGCAGTGACCACACCTGCAATAAGTGTTGGTTGCTTGACGAACTCTGGCTCAGAGCTGATGAGCTAGAGTCTGAGCTTGAAACACTGCAACACATCTGGGACAGCGAGAGTTACCTGAAAGTTGTGTATTAGGATGCAGTCACACCCCTTAGATTAACTACATTGAATTCGGTCAGTGATCAGACACAGGAGGATGTGACTACAAAGGGGTCAAGAAGAGGTATCCAGGAGGTAGTACTGAAGGACCTTCAGCCCTTGAGCTTGTCCAAAAGGTTCGAGATTCTTGCTCCCTAATGAGAGTGGAGGCTGTAGAAGAATGAGAACACTGACAACAGCACCATGGTACCGGGAGCCATTCAAGAGGGGGTCAAAAGAGAAATGTAATTGTAACTGGGGATATAACAGATACGCGAATAGACACTGTTCTCTAGCTTAGTCCGGTATTGCCTCTTGGTATCTCTAACGGCCTTACAGAGGTTGTATCTGGCTTTCCTGTAAAGGTCAGAGTTGTCTGACTTGAACACCACAAACCAGCAATGGATCTCCTTGTTCATCCACGGTTTCTGGTTAGGGAACACCTGCATTGATATCTTTGGCATGCAGTCTTCTACACATTTGTTAACAAAGTCTGCAATGGTAGTAACATACTCATTTAGGTTGGTTGCTGAGTTCTTGAGTGTGGACCAGTCCACCGATTCTAAGCAGTCCCATAGACGTTCCTGCGCTGCTTCAGACCAGCAGTGTACTAATTTCTGTATTGGGTCTTCCTGATTCAATTTCTGCTTGTAAGCTGCGGAGAGGAACACAGCATTGTGATCTGATTTTCCAAAGGTGGAATAGGGTACGGAGTGGTAGGCATCTTTGATGGCTGTGTAGAAATGGTCAAGGATGTTTGGCCCTCTGGTGGGACAGGAGACATGTTGTTGGTAATTTGATAGCACACTCTTGATGCTGGCCCAGTTGAAGTCACCAGCTGCAATGAATAAGCTTGTAGACTTGCTCGCCAAGTCAGTGTGTTTGATTGCAGACTGCTAGGTAACATCGTCAATGCGCCTCCGGTGAAGCATTGGTGTTCTGTCCCGCTTGTTATTTATATGCCTTGGCTTGCTGGGATCATTGGCATCACTTCTGGTTCTGTTTTTCAGTGGTTTTGTATATTGGGTGCAGTTCAATGTGTTTGTTGATGGAGTTCTGGTTTGAATGCCAGGCCTCCAGGAATTCTCTGGCATGTCTCTTATTCGCTTGTGCTATTATGGATGTGTTGCCTCAGTCGAATTCATGTCCTTCTTTGTCCATGTGTGTTGAGACCAGCGAGAACTGATCGTGCCTCTTGCTGCTAGTTGGTGTTTGTCTATCCTTATTATCAGTTTTCCTCCAGTTTGGCCTATGTAATGTTTCTCACAGTCCTTGCATGGTGTTTTGTATATTACATTAGTTTTATTGGTTGTCGGTATGGGGTCCCTTACACTTGCCAGTAGTACTACTGGAGTCGGTTCCATCGGTCCTCCACGTTGTCCAATTTCCTTAACGTCAGTTGTCATTCCTGGGCTTCTTGAACCTTCTTGAGGTCAGGGGGTGGTGGGGTCCTTGGAGTCAGGTCTCTGCTGGGTCAGATAACGCAGATATGTTTGCGTTCCTTCACTGTCATTGGGGTCAAAATCTTGGAAATCCCTTCAAAAGAAAATTGTGTCTCAATCTACAGCCTGTGAAATGCAGCAGTTCAAGAACACAGCCCACCAACACCTTCTCAAAAGTAACTAGTGACAGACAATAAAATGCAGTTCAAGATGGCGGCTCACCACCACCTTCTCAAGGGTAACTAGGCCAGCCAGAAAGATTCATGTCCCACAATTGATTCAAAAAATGCAAGGAAACCTGGACAAAATCCAGGTTTGGTCTGAAAAATGGCAATTAACAATCATGCCACACAAATGGCAGGTATTAGCCATCTCCAATAAGACACCATCTAATGAGGGCTCATTGATGTTGAATGGTGTTACTTTGTCTGAATCCACTAGTTTAAAAATCCTGGGAGTTACTATTGACTAGAAACTGAACTGGACTTTCCATATAAATACAGTGGCTACGACTGCAGGTCAGATGCTAGCAATATGGCACCGAGCAAGTCACCTCCTGATTCTTGAAAGCCTGTTACCATCTACAAGGCTCAAGTCAGGAATGTGATGGAATACTCTCCAGTTGTGTAGATGAGTGCAGCTCCAACAATACTCAAAAGCTTGACACCATCTAGGACAAAGTGGTCTGCTTGATTGGCATGACATCCATAAATATTCAGTCACTCCATTGCCAATGTTCAGTAGCAGCAGTGTGTACTATCCACAAGATGCACTGCAGAAATTCACCAAAGATCTTACACAGCATCTTCTAAACCCATGACCACTTCTATGCAGAAGGACGAGGGCAGCAGCTGCATGGGACCATCACTTGCAAGTTCCTCTCCAAGTTGTTCACCATCCTGGCTTAGATATATATTGCCATTCCTTTGCTATCAAAATCCTGGAATACCTTCCCTAATAGCATTGTCGGTCTATCTAAGCACATGGACTGCAGTGTTTGAAAAAAGAAGCTCACCATCTTCTCAAGGACAAGTAGGGATGGCAATAAATTCTGGCCCAGCTAGCAATGTCCAGGTCCCACAAGTGAATAAAAAACATGCCAGGAAAACTAATAGGGTTATAAACCAATTTGTCTTCTGGACCTGGAGGGATGTATTCTAGGATATTAAAGGAAGTAGCTGTAGGTAGTAGCTGCACTGGTAGTAATCTTCCAGGAATCCTAATTCTGGAAAAGTCCCAGAGGTTTGGAAAACTGCCAATGTAAGACATTTATTTAAAAAGGGAAGGAGACAAAAATCAGGTAACTAGAGACCAGCTATAGTTCAATACCTGTTAATGGGAAAGTATTAGAGCCTATTATAAAGAATGTAGCAGCAGACTATTTAGAAATATATGAACAAGCAGGGGAAGTCATGCCTTTCAAACTTAAAGAAATTCTTTGAGGAAGTGACAAGCAGGATAGGTAAAGGGCATGCAGTGGATGTCATACATTATCATTTTCAGAAGACATTTGATAATAATCTTACATTAGTCTACTTAACAAGATAAGTGCCCATGGGTTTAGAAATAATTATATACACATGGCTGTCTGGTAGAAGACAGCGAGTTGGGATGAGGGGTCATTTTCAGGATGGCAATCTGGAACAAGTGGACTGTCAAAGGTAACAATACTGAGCGCAAAAATATTTACAATACATACGTTAGTGACAGTTGAGGAATATGCTATAGCCAAGTTTATAAATGACATTAAAATAAGCAAAAAGGGAAGTAGTGAGGATTTCAGAAAAAGACTGCAGAGGGATATAGACAGGTTAAGTGAGTGAGCAAAAACTTGGTAGATGGTATAAAATATGGGAAAATGTGAGTTTATGCACTTTGGCAGGAAGACTAGAGGAGGTGAATGTCATTTAAATTTTTTGTTCTAATCATTTGTTGGATATGGGTGTCGCTGGCTGGCCAGCATTTCTTGCCCATCCCTAGTCGCCCTCGAGAGGGTGATGGTGAGCTGCCTTCTTGAAATAGAGAAGGACTGCAGAAAACTACAGAAAAGAAGAATTCAGGAGTCCTTATTTATGAATCACAGAAAGCTTGCATTCAAGTTCAGGTAATATGTCAGCAAATGGAATGTTGGCCTTTATTTCATAGGGTACGGAGTATAAACGTAGGAAGTTTTGCTAAAGCTATTCATGTAGCACCAAGTGCTGCCAAGGCTTAAATGCCTTTCCTAGCCATTTCATTGTGGATAACAATACAGAATAACAGTCTGAAAAGAAGTACCTGGCTTACAGCATCTTGGGGATTAAATATGGTGGTATGGCATGAACACCACGAAGTCCTGGCAGCAGTAAGCACTTCTGCCTTTCTTTCCACATTATTTAATGAGATGATTACCGTAGAGGCCAACCTTGGGTAAGATGAATAGCACAACATTACATGAGAAAATCCACAATGGAATATGGCGGACCAATGCAGCCAAGATCATGACTATTCTCACCTGATATTACTAATGGATCAAACGGACATTGACTCTGAAATATATATTTAAATATGCCAATTGTTACTGGGCAGTGTATGGGAAGTTTTAGAAGTAGGTATGTAGTACACTGTGTCCTGGAGTGCTGGACCTTCTTTTACTTCCTTGGCATATTGTCTAGAATTTGGAGTTATAAAATTTAATTTGATTTAGCTTCATTTGGAATATTGTGTTTAATTCTGGGTATTCCACTTTACGAAGCATGTCAAACCTTTGAAAAGTTACAGAAGAGATTTACTGCGATGACTCCAGGGAGTAGTGATTTTAGTTACATGGGTAACTTAATGCTGCTTGTCTCAGTGCAAAGAAAGTTACGAGCATTGTTAGAGCTGTTCAATATCTTGAAAGGCTTTGATAGAGTAAATAAGGAGAACTGTTTCCAGGCATACAGATTAATAATCTGAGGACACAATTTAAGATAGTTGACAAGATAGAGAGAAATGTTGTGCAGATGTTGTGTGATTATAATAGGGCAAGCAACCAGCGGACTCAGAACTTAAGTGTAGATACTAAATTTGACCTCCCAGATACATGTAATAACATCAGGAAAGCTAATGAAGAATTTGATGATCATTTCCCTCAAGAACTGCAGAAGTGATCCAGTATGTCAATGTCTTCTTTTCATCGACAAACATAAATGAAGCCGAGGAGATCCAATAGATTATGTTTTCAGAATATCTTACATTCTGATCTTCAATCACTTGAGGCTTACTTACAGTGAAAATGTGCTTGAAACTTTCAGGTCTCCCATTTTCTGCTGATGATTTGCCACCTGAAGTTGGGACCAGTACCAGTAGAGCAGACTGGCATTAGATTTCTATCTCCTCAAAGGCTTATTTGTAAAGTACACAGGCAAAGCAAAGCTTCACAAGCAGGTGCGCAAGTTGCAATCAAGTGTGGGTCCTTTTCAGAGCTCAGCTATTAAGAAATGAGGATCACCATAGTCACAAAAGACCATTGTGGCACTGGCTTCAGTTGACACCTACGAAAAGTGCTGAGACAGGATATGAGAAAGAATGTGTAGATAACAAAGGAAATGGTCTTTTCAGAAGGCAACTTTGCTGGAAGTGAACACAAATATCATAAGAAAATAACTATTTGCTTTTAAACTTGCCCTATTGTGTGATTTTATTACGTATAATTATTTTGGTTACGTTTACATGGTATGTTTGTTTAAAAAATGACTGATATATCAACATAGAATAATTCAAAATGACATGAAGGCTGGGCAGATTTATTAATTGCTTTAGTCCAAGAAGAATATGGATCACTTCTGCAGAGGAATAAATGAAGCTAAATCAAACTATATTAGTAATATATTCCAATAATTTAACTATGAACTTGCCTTGCTGTAAGCACTTGTAGATTCTCAGAGTCCTGATCTTCATGACCCTGAGTTCCAAGCTTTCCAGAAATAGACAAATGTCATCTTGGAACACCTTCGCCACATCTTCTTTAAGTAAAGAATTTGTGAAAGGCACAGCAAACAATTGAAATGTAAGTTATTTGCTTGCAAGTTCATTCAAAATCCTAACAAACCTACAAAGATGGCAAAGTCTTTTGTTCAAATCTTATAATCGCCTGAATACATTGTCAAATTGATGGATGCTTTTTAAATTTTTACTTCGGTGTAGAGAATATATTTGAGATAGTTACAAGTATATACCAGAAATTTGATCCCTTTTTGTTTAGGAAAGCGACGTGTTCATCAAAGAGCCCACAGGTGATGTGGGTGCTATTGACTTTTCCCTGAACTTTGGAAAAGCAGTATCAGAAATAAAATCGAATATCTCTGCTATGCACCTCTATAGGATTCATCCAAAAATGAAGGCAATCTCCAGCTTTCCTAAAGACCATGTTAATGGCCTAGCAAATTCAGGCTTGGATAGATTCTTGGGCAAAGTTGTGGAACTCTTTTGTTGATACAGGCAATCTGGAATAATTCAATGCTCTTATCATGCCTTTTGCATATCCATGAGATTATTCACTCAACTGGAGGAAACTTCCACCATTTACAATGGGGGAGTTTTAAAACAACACTTTTAAAATAAATCTTTTTCAAACTGTTGGAAATAATGCTAAAGGTTTCTAGATTTCTGAGATGCTTGAATGGTTGGGGGTGGGGAGTTTGACATCTAAGAACCACTCAGTCTTTGTGGCAATATTAAATAAGAAATATCAGGATACTGACCAAAGGGAGAGTAGTAATGTATTCCAAGTTAACATTGTGTATGGCATGGGGAGGAACTTTGAGATAATTCCTGTGACATTGTTGCTCTTGTCCTTCTGGGTAGATTGCAGTGGAGGGAAATACTGTGAAGGTAACCTTGCTGATTTGCTGCACCACATCCTGCAGATCATGCCATACGACAGTCAAACTGTCCTGAGATAACAAGGCGTAGAGCTGAATGAACACAGAAGGCCAAGCAGCATCAGAGGAGCAGGAAAGCTGATGTTTTGGGTCTGGACCCTTCTTCAGAAAGGACCTTTCTTCTTCAAAATGTGCTGATGTTGAAGAGGGGAACTATTGATATAAACATTAAACTTTTACACTATTACTGATTATTCATATGGCCTCTTTAATATCTTTCAATACATCAGAGAATTTTTGTGAATTAAATCTAATTTAAGCACACAGGTTATTAATTAATCATTTGAATCTTAATATTCTTAATGGATTACAAACTATACGTATGCTTCAACATCGATGGTAGCTGAATTTGATCACTTGATATAGCATACTAGAAGCCACCACTTTAGTGTGGTGGAGGAAAACCATTTCCTGCGTTCAGAACATTGAGTGTAGGAGTTGGGACGTCATGTTGCGGCTGTACAGGACATTGGTGAGGTCACTGTTAGAATACTGCATGCGATTCTCGAATGTCCTTCTATAGGAAGTATGTTGTCAAATTTGAGAGGGTGCAGAAAGGGTTTACAAAGGTGTTGCCACGACTGGAGGGTTTGAGTTATATGGAGTGGCAGAATAGGCTGGAGCATTGGAGGTTGTGGTTTATAAAATCATAAGGGGCATGGATAGGGTGAATAGCCAAGACCTTTTTCCTTGGGTACAGGAGTCCAAAATAGAAGGCATAGGTTTAAGGTGAGAGGGGCAAGATTTTAAAAAGACCTGAGAGGTAACATTTTCACACAGAGGGTGGTGCGTGTATGGAATGAGCTGCCAGAGGAAGTGGTGGAGGTGGGTACAATTACAACATTTAAAAGGCACCTGGATGGGTATATAAATAGGACAGAAATGGGCCAAATGCTGGCAAATGGGACTAGGTCACATTGGGATATCTGGTTGGTGTGAATGAGTTGGACCAAAGGGTCTGTTTCTATGACTCTATAATTAGAAGTCTCTTGCAGTTAACAAGTTTTATTTTATGAGAATTCTGCTGACACCTCCAAAATGTACAAAATGCATATGTGTAGTCCCCCTGCTCGTACTGCAGTGACATCATTACACCCTGTTTGTTCACACATATTGTGTTTATTTGGGTGCTGCCATGTGTTTTTACTAGCAGGGTGTTTCACCAACATGCACATGTGTAGTACTTTCTGCATGCGCAATGAGAACCTTTCGGAGTGTCATTAGACACAGCCATATTTTACTGCATTTTAGCAATCAATTACAAGTTACATTGATATGATGGACATTATTAAGGAAACTGTGGGGAAGACCAGATGTAAGGTGTCACTTCTTTGAGATCCTCAGCTGTTCTGCCCATAATTCTACTTGACGTCACCATAATAGGTGGTTCTTATGACACTCCTCAGTATTAACCCTTTCAGACTCCTTCAGACTTATACTGCAGCAACATCCCGTTGCTTTTTACCTTCGCTCTTAATATTATACATTTGTGTAAATAACTATATTCACCACAATGGTCCCAGGTAGCAAAAGATTGCTAGTGATCACATCCTTTAGTGGGGTTGATTTGTAATGTTGCATTATATGGCCAAGGGCTCTTGATCCAAGGATTTGGACTGCACCCAGTAGGTTAATGCCGAAGGTTCACATAGCATGTAGTGTTTACACATATAATTCAGCTTCAGTTTGTCAGTGTCTGTGTGATGCTGTTCCCTTTGAAGAGGCTCACACTGCTTGAAATTGAAGCCCCTCTCCTCATAGAATGGAAATCTTACCCTGCCCATCATGGGTATGATCACAGCCATATTCAACTCCATTGCATATTTGTCATTTACAGCACAATGGAATGAAAACAGTAGTTACTCTTCAAGCAATGTATTTCAGGCTCATTCTCTTAATATTGGTGAAGTCCCAAATGTAAATATTATCTACTTGGTAGCCTTCCCTGTCAACCCCATAAGCTTTCAACTTCCCCAAATCCCCTATCTATCTAAATCTTCGACATCCTACTTTACCATCCCCATTCACCCACATCCCCATCCCAGGCACAGTGAGTTAACATACCAGATCTAGTAGTCCACTATGCTGCCCATTGAATCCAGGGTCTGGTTAGAGTCGATGAATCTCCCTCCTACAATACCACTTTCCTTTCAATGTTTCACCATCACCCTTATTTATATATTGAGTTGCCACCCTTCACTATTGTAATTCAACCTGCATCCCAGCATGCTGCCTCCAGTCCACACAATTAAGATCCTCAGCTTCCATCCCACAGCAGCGGTCCCTGATTTCACCTTCTTGACTGTTAGTGGACAGAACCCAAGCACTGATCATGCCACCACCTTCAGCATCTTGGCTTGACAGGCCTGAACAATAAGTGACCAAATCTCTGACCAATATTTGTGCAGCCCTCTGACTGTATTTCCATGACTTCTTGGACGAGTTGCATGTGAACCATGGGGCTGACCAGGGGACCCCAGTATCCAGATTGTAGAGGTACAGACCCATTAACCCTGACCGCCTGGGCAGCCAACTAACTGTGCCCAAGGCCCTGGAATGATATCAGAGGCTGCCCTTGCTTAACTGTACTAGGACTTGCTGTCTGAAAGGCTGGCTGAGATCTACACCTTTAGTATGTGAGACATGCTGTTTGCTCGGAGCACACAAAATGTGTTTGGTGTGAATGCAGCTGACAAGCATTGTTATCAATGACATAGCAACATGTCCAACCATTTGTCAGATGACTACAGACAACCATGACAAAATGCCTGACCTTTTGTCTGTGCTAAAGTGCAAGTGAAGAAAGATCTACAGTGAGCCCAAGTGGGCACCAATCGAATGAATACCAAGAGAGTGAGTGAGCAGTCCTGAGATGGATCTTGGTCCAATCTATGAGCTGGATGTCACTTTCCATGCACAATGTGGCCTTGCTGGAGCATTCCCCAATGATAGATGTTAGTGCGCTCCAAAGTGTAGCATGGTAGTGCAGACATGCACTGTAAATGGATCAGAAATGTGTTTTAATGATGCAGTGAGATTAGTACATATCAGATGTCAATGTATGTGTATATGGGGCATGTGCAACAGCTGCCCATACAGCATGCCCTGAGACGTTGGCACCAAGTGTCCAGGATCAAGGTCCAGAGGAGCAAGTGTGAGTTAGAGTCCTCGAATACTCGTTAGACTTTTATGTTGTGAACGCTTGTTTCTAGTTTCTATCTAGTTTCTATATTATAGTTTGCAAGACTACATATTAATGAGGTAAGATTAAGTAATAATATGGATGATAAAGATGAATGATAATCCATGCTAACAAGCCTCTTGCCACTCACTAGTGAGAATCTTATCCAACAGCTGTTTAGAAAATGGAACACTTTATCTTGATGTTGAGAGGACCTTGTTGATATCTCACTCGATTCTCCCAAACCTCTTGCCATAGCCCACATCATTCAGGTACTGGGAATATTTTGCCCTTTGTGTTTAAAGCCTAACCTACTTGGTATATGGGTTTCCCATCTCTGTCTTTGTGGTTTTGTACCTTGAGAATTAAATACACAGGATCTCCACTGCCAAGGTTGATCTTTTCCTTATGGCATGTATCTGTGTTGCCTCTGGATTTCTGCTTCACCCGTTTCTTTCTCTACAGTCTGATTTACTTTGGACTGTAGTTAGTCTGATAAAGAATCAGCAGAAATTCCTGCAACAATTCTGTATTCTGTGCCTTATAAAATATGACTTGAGGTCACCATACCTGTATTTGTCTATTAATAGGCAAAGATAATGAAATAGATATTTTTATCTAGATATTGAATTCTTCCAGTTGTAGTTCGAACTATTCCCTTGTTAGCTTCATATTTCTCATCTATGTGCTGCTTCTTGGTGACATCATACTAGAGCACATTAGTTTCCACACGTACTGAAATGATATTCAGCTCTACTTCATCATGACTCTCCTGAACCTTGATAAATTAGCAGACTGCTTATCCAACATATAGTATTAAATGAACACAAATCTCCTCCAAATAGGTATAGAGAATACTGAAGCCATTGTTTTCAGTCTTCTTTCCAAACTTAATTTCCTAGTAACCAACTCCATCCAGACTAAGTGAAGAAGTCATATCAGCCTTGAAATGTTAACTTTATTTCTCTCTCCATGGATGTTGCCAGGTCCAGGTCTACTGCATTTCTCTAGAACTTTCTGTTTTTATTTCAGAACTCCAGCATCCAGAGTGTTTTGCTTTTATCTATCCAGAATAAATTAGTTTGTTTACTACTTTGGGATCATCATTGACCTTGAGATAACTTTCCAATCATAAATTTGTGACATCATTAAGAACGATTATTTCTACCCAGTAATGCTGTCGCATTTATCTGCTTCTGAAATTGTCATTTGTGACTTTGTCACTTCTAGATTTAACTGTTCCAACACACAACTGCTGTTCTTCCACATTATATCCTCTATAGACTTTGGGTCATCCAATACCTGCTTTCAAATCTTTACATATCCTCACTATTTTTGTGATATTTTCTGGATCAACAACTTTCAAGACTGCATGCTCATCAAATTTTGACCTCTTGAATCATAGATACTCAACATACTGACTAAGAAATATATCACTGTTTCTTCAGTGTCGCTGGGTAAAAATCCCGGAACTCCCTCCCTGATCTGGTTTGCCTACAACACATGAACTGCAGTGGTTCAAGAAGGAAGCTCACCATCACCTTCTCCAGAGCAACAAGGGAAAGGCAGGAAATGCTAGCCCAGTCAACGATGCTCTCATCCTATGAATGGATAAAACAAAATGCTGCACCATCGGTGGCCTTTGGTGGAATTTCCGAGCCTGAGATATCAAGTTCCTTCTCCACAGCTCTCCATTTCTCTATCTTATTTTTCTCTTTTGAGACAATTCTTAAAACTGAACTCTTTGACCAAAGTTTTGATTATCCGACCTAATATCTCCTCCTCCGATTTGATGCCATGTTTTGTTTTATAAGGCTCCTGTGAAGTCTATTAAGTATGAAAAACAGAAATTGCTGGAAAAGCTCAGCAGGTCTGGCAGCATCTGTGGAGAGAAATCAGAGTTAATGTTTTGGGTCCATTGAACCTTCCTAGGAAATTGTGTTCTCTCCACAGATGCTGCCAGACCTGCCGAGCTTTTCCAGCAATTTCTGTTTTTGTTTCTGACCTATAGCATCGACAATTTTTTCAGTTCTTATAAAGTGCAGTAAGACATTTTATTTATAAATTTTCTGAAGAAGGGTCCATACCCAAAATGTCAGCTTTCCTGCTCCTCTGATGCTGCTTGGCCTGTTGTGTTCATCCAGCTCTACACCTTGTTATCTCAGATTCTCCAGCATCGGCAGCTCTTACTATCTCTGAATCTTATGTGTAACTTTATGCTTTTGAAGGCTTTACAAAGTCATTGTACTCCAGGGCCTGTGACAAGGTGTTAATATACCAATAATACACTATTATTGTCCTTATGTTAATATATTTGTAAAAGTAAATCTGAAAGGTTACAAAATTATTGGGATCAATTTCAACCTAAATTTTCTGCGAGTAACTGAGCAGAAACAACCAGGTTGTCAACATTACTGCTTCATAAACACCAAGAATAGATTTAAGTCTTCTTTATATGCCTGGCTGTTTCTCCCTTAATATGCAAATAACAGCCCTTGGGCGCCATTTGCAATCTTTGGTTCAAAATAGAGACAACAGAGAAGCAACTCACAAAATTGGAGATATTTTTGCTGACCCACCCGAAACAACCTAATTTCTTGTGTTCAGACTACCTCTCTCTGCAATTATCTTTCTGCTAGCTGGAGTGGCCTCATATTGGTAGGCTCCAATCCAGTGTGCTCCACTGGACAACAAGTTTGCATCATTCAGTTCAATAATTCTGATGTTCATGAGTTGCCACATAGAATCATTGCCACTTCTTTGCTATAAGTGTACTTATTGAGGCACCACAGTCTATGAGCCACCTGCCCAAAGCTAGTGACCCAGAAATATCTTTTCTATTGGCCACTTTAACATACAACCCTGTTCCCTGGCTAACATCTCTGTCTCAGGCCTGCTGCAGTGTTCCAGCGAAACTCACCACAAGCTGGAAGAGCAACTCCTCATTTTCTGCATGGGGACCCTGCAGCCCTCTGGACTCAATAACAAGTTCAATAATTTTAGGGCCTCTCCCATGTCCTAGCCCCACTGCCCACACACCAGACTTTTTATCAAATAGTCTGCCATTACACACTACCTATTGGTAGCCATTAACAGTCTCCATTAATGGCTATTCATCCTCCTCGCCGGATTGTTATCTAACCTTTGTCTGTCCAACTGCTTTTCTCTCTCTTTGGGCTCCATGCTCACTTATCGTTTACTCCTTACTCCCTCTCCCCACCTTAAATTCTGCATATAAAATTGACATTTTCCTAGCTACCATCAGTTCTGAGGAAGGGTCACCGGACCCGAAACGTTAACTTTGATTTCTCTTCATAGATGCTGCCAGGCCTGCTGAGCTTTTCCAACAACTTCTGTTTTTGTTTCTGATTTACAGTGTCTACTGTTCTTTTGGTTTAATCTTTTCTATTGTATCTCTCTTTGTTCATCTGTTTCTATGTTTTTTCTTGTTTAAATTAGTACCTATCCTATCTGTAATATATTTAAAATCTTGTGTCTGTACACCTTTCCTCTATACAGAAATGTTCTTTCTTTCCATTGTCAAGTTCTTGTTAATTCTTTTGTGTCAATATTGTAGATTCTTATCTCTACATTTTTAAGGCAACTGGCCACGTTCAGGTTACCATGCTGTAATTACACACCAACACCAGAGATGGCACAATAGCACCTCAGCTGTGCATTTTAGAGAATTACACACAAATTATAACATGGAAACAAGTTTTGTGGCCAAAATTTTCTATTGAAGTTTACCCTCTACACAAGCAGCAGCATTCCTATTTTCTGTTCCCTTTATTCACCTTACTTTCAACCCTGTAGCAAAACTGTTCTCAGGTATTGACCCAAGCATGGTCTCAGCCTCAAAACATGCCACATAAAGAATTTATTCTTCTGCTGTCTGCCCCAAATTTCTCACATCTGAACTTGTACTTCTGCCTTATTGTTTTAAAGTTCTTAAGCAGAAACAATGTAAAACAAATTGCCAATTCATAGTGATGAAAAAATGGTGGAAATACTCTGCAGGTCTGGCAACATCTGAGGAAACAGACACAGATACAACAGATTAGAGTTGTGCTGAGTTGGAATGACTTGGGAGCTATTTAATAATGGCGGTGAGACGCAATTCTGGGATTCCCTCCTGCATTTTGACATCCCAAATTTTCCTTGGTGTTGATTGCGATGTTAGCAAATGTGGGTCCTGCACTCCCAACTTAGCCAATTGCATTGTGGGGGTTTAGCATCTCATTCCCTCTGCACTCTTGTGGAGTCAGATCAGCTTCTCCATGACTCAATGGTTCACAGTCTCTGAGATGAGTAATAAGCTATATTTTGATTTGGGAACTTTTTGAAAGGGAGATTCAAAAGGTCTTACTCATACACTGCATGCTCCTGTGAACCCACAGTTCCATCAATATGATCTCATGTCCTCTACCCATGTCTGTAACCCCTTACAACACCCATACCAAATCAATGCCAAGTCATTGGCTACTTATGTACTCCATGTTAAGACATACCCTTCAATGTTCATTTTCCTAGTAAACACGCTGTATGTAACCAAGGAACGCCACTGTAGCAATGGCATATGTGCTGCTTAAAAACTGATTCACACTTTTTGAAAAGAAACCCTACTATTATAACCTGAAAAATATCACTAGGTAGACGTTTAAGATGTCAATAACAGAAACTTTAAGTATTTGATGCCTCTTGACATTGTGAGACTAAACATTGAACCATTGACACAAGAGATCATAGGCAAAGCTAGGGTGGAGGACCTGTTCAGGGATTATCAAGCACTAGGAAGGAAATTAAAGTACAGGTCCTCAAGGGTCATAATCTCCGGATTACTGCCCGAGCCACGTGCCAATTGGCATAGGGATAAGAAAGTTAGGGAAGTAAACACGTGGCTAAGGGATTGGTGTGGGAAAGAGGGATTCCATTTCATGGGGCATTGGCATCAGTTTTGGAACCGGGGGGAATCTGTACCGTTGGGACAATCTCCACCTAAACCGATCTGGAATCAGTGTTCTAGCGAAAAGAATAAATAGGGTGGTCAGTAGGACTTTAAACTTCTGAGTCGGGGGGAAGGGGAAGCGACAGGGTGTATGGAGTTAAATGGAAAGATAAGCAGCAGAATAGCATGTGAGCAGGTGGGTTTAAGCTCGAGGCAGACTAGGAATGCAACAAAAAGGAAGGATAACTTAGGACATCTTATGATTTCCAATATCTCTAATAATGATAAGAAAGTTAGCATTAAGGCACTTTACCTAAATGCTCGTAGCATTCGTAACAAAGTAGATGAATTAGCGGCACAAATCATCTTGAATGATTATGATGTGGTAGGCATCACAGAGACATGGTTGCAGGGGGTTCAGGACTGGGAGTTAAACATCCAAGGATTTACAAATTATCGAAAAGACAGGGAGGTGGGCAGAGGGGGTGGGGTTGCCTTGTTAGTTAAGAATGAAATTAAATCAATAGCACTGAATGACGTAGGGTCAGATGATGTGGAGTCTGTGTGGGTGGAGTTGAGGAACCACAAAGGCAAAAAAACCATAATGGGAGTTATGTGCAGACCTCCTAACAGTGGTCAGGACCAGGGGTGCAAGATGCACCAGGAAATAGATGAGGCATGTCAGAAAGGCAAGGTCACAGTGATCATGGGGGACTTCAATATGCAGGTGGACTGGGTGAATAATATTGCCGGTGGATCCAAAGAAAGGGAATTCATGGAATGCCTACAGGATGGCTTTTTGTAACAGCTTGTGATGGAGCCCACAAGGGAGCAGGCTATTCTGGACTTAGTGCTATGTAATGAGCCAGACTTTATAAAAGACCTTAAAGTAAGGGAACACTTAGAAGGCAGCGATCATAATATGGTAGAGTTCAGTCTGCGGTTTGAAAGAGAGAAGGCAAAATCGGATGTAGTGGTGTTACAGTTAAATAAAAGTAATTACAGGAGCATGAGAGAGGAACTGACGAAAATCGACTGGAAGCAGAGCCTAGCGGGGAAGACGGTAGGGCAACAATGGCAGGAGTTTCTGGGTGTAATTGAGGACACAATACAGAGGTTCATCCCAAAGAAAAGAAAGATTATCCGGGGGAGGATTAGACAGCCATGGCTGACAAAGGAAGTCAAGAAATGTATCAAAGAAAAAGAGACAGCCAAAGAAAAAGAGCACTGGGAAATCAGAAGATTGGAAAGGGCACAAGAACAAACAGAGGATAACAAAGAGAGAAATAAGGAAGGAGAGGATCAAATATGAAGGTAGGCTAGCCAGTAATATTAGAAATGATAGCAAAAGTTTCTTTCAATACATAAGAAACAAACGAGAGGCAAAAGTAGACATTGGGCCGCTCCAAATTGATGCTGGAAGGCTAGTGATGGGAGATAAGGAAATAGCTGAAGAACTTAATAAGTATTTTGTGTCAGTCTTCACAGTGGAAGACATGAGTAATATCCCAACAATTAAGGAGAGTCAGGGGGCAGAGTTGACTATGGTAGGCATTACAAAAGACAAAGTGCTAGAAAAGCTAAAAGGTCTAAAAATTGATAAATCTCCTGGCCCCGATGGGCTGCATCCTAGAGTTCTGAGGGAGGTGGCTGAGGAAATAGCGGAGGCGTTGCGTGTGATCTTTCAAAAGTCACTGGAGTCAGCCGACGTCCCAGATGATTGGAAAATCGCTGTTGTAACCCTCTTGTTTAAGAAAGGATCAAGGCAAAAGATGGAAAATTATAGGCCGATTAGCCTAACCTCAGTTGTTGGTAAAATTCTAGAATCCATCGTTAAGGATGAGATTTCTAAATTCTTGGATGTGCAGGGTCGGATTTGAACAAGTCAGCATGGATTTAGTAAGGGGAGGTCATGTCTGACAAACCTGTTAGAATTCTTTGAAGACGTAACAAGTAGGTTAGACCAGGGAAATCCAGTGAATGTTATCTATCTAGACTTCCAAAAGGCCTTTGATAAGGTGCCTCACGGGAGGCTGCTGAGTAAGGTGAGGGCCCATGGTGTTGGAGGTGAGTCACTGGCATGGATTGAGGATTGGCTGTCTGACAGAAGGCAGAGAGTTGGGATAAAAGGCTCTTTTTGGGAATGGCAACCAGTGACAAGTGGTGTCCTGCAGGGTTCAGTGTTGGGGCCGCAGTTGTTCACTTTATATATTAATGATCTGGATGAAGGATCTGGGGGCATTCTGGCGAAGTTTGCCGATGATATGAAGTTAGGTGGACAAGCAGGTAGTACGGAGGAGGTGGGGAGGCTGCAGAATGATTTAGACAGTTTAGGAGAGTGGTCCAGGAAATGGCTGATGAAATTCAACGTGAGAAAATGCGAGGTCTTGCACTTTGGAAAAAAGAATACAGGCATGGACTATTTTCTGAACGGTGAGAAAATTCATAAAGCCGAAGTACAAAGGGATCTGGGAGTGCTAGTCCAGGATTCTCTAAAGGTTAACTTGCAGGTTGAGTCCATGATTAAGAAAGCGAATGGAATGTTGTCATTTATCTCAAGAGGGTTGGAATATAAAAGCAGCGATGTGCTGCTGAAACTTTATAAAGCTCTAGTTAGGCCCCATTTAGAGTACTGTGTCCAATTTTGGGCCCCACACCTCAGGAAGGACATACTGGCACTGGAGCGTGTCCAGCGGAGATTCACACGGATGATCCCTGGAATGGTAGGCCTAATATACGATGAACAGCTGAGGATCCTGGGATTGTATTCATTAGAGTTTAGAAGGTTGAGGGGAGATCTAATAGAAACTTACAAGATAATGCATGGCTTAGAAAGGGTGGACGCTGGGAAGTTGTTTCCTTTAGGTGGGGACACTAGGACCCATGGGCACAGCCTTAGCATTAGAGGGGGTCAATTTAGAATGGAAATGAGGACACATTTCTTCAGCCAGAGAGTGGTGGGCCTGTGGAATTCATTGCCATGGAGCGCAGTGGAGGCCGGGACGCTGAATGCCTTCAAGGCAGAGATTGATAAATTCTTGATCTCACAAGGAATCAAGGGCTATGGGGAGAGTGCGGGTAAGTGGAGTTGAAATGCCCATCAGCCATGATTAAATGGCAGAGTGGTCTCGATGGGCCGAATGGCCTTACTTCCACTCCTATGTCTTATGGTCTTATGGTCTTAAATAAAAAAAGCTTACTATAACCTGATATAGCTGTCAAACAAGAAAACACTATACCTGCCCAGCTGTGAAAACAGAGATAATACCTTTTTGAGAATCTGGGCTCTCAGTTAGATAACTGTTTTTTCTGTGATCTATTGTCAATTGCTCAGTGTTTATTTGCACATATTCATAATGCGTAAAGTACTTAAAGCTTTGGATAATGACACTCTGAAAGTCTGGTTGATTGACAGTTTTATAGGGTTGTGAATACATCAATTTCTTTCAAAAAACAAGAATGGGCTTTTTTTTGAGCAGTTTCACATTTGTCATTGTTATAGGGTTAATTAGCTCAGCACAGAGAAACGGATGAATGGGCACACAAAGATCATAAGTTGAAATACAGGTTATAGAACATAAGAACATAAGAACATAAGAACTAGGAGCAGGAGTAGGCTGTCCGGCCCTTTGAGCCTGCTCCGCCATTCAATAAGACCATGGCTGATCTTTTTGGGACTCAGATCCACTTACCCACGCTCTCACCGTATCCCTTAATTCCTTTATTGTTCAAAAAAAATCTACCTTAGCTTTAAAAACATTTACTGAAGTAGCGCCAACTACTTCACCGGGCAAAGAATTCCATAGATTAACAACCCTCTGGGTGAAGCAGTTCCTTCTCAATTCAGTCCTAAAAGGTCCTAAGGGGAATGGTTGGGGGGGGGCACGACTTGGCACTGAGTTGGCATTGGGATAGGAAGTGATATCGAGAATAGGATATTACAGAATTTGAGGAATACGGGTAGAAGAAGTAAAATATGTCCAAAAAATAAGAAAAAAATCCCAGAACACCAAGGCAACAGTCCTTTTAACAGCCCACCTCAGAGCTCAGCAATTGTTGTGAATGCGCCCAATAGGTTCTGGGACAAATAGGTTCAGGGGTCCAAAACCATCCTGGACCCACCTACATTGACCAAAATTAGTGGGCAAAAGGGATACTTTATACTGATGCTTTTTTATCAAGGTTAGAAGTTTTTCAACTTGAGCTACCTGCTTCAGTAATGAAGATCCAGATCAATAGCATTTCAGGTTGATAATCTATTGTTACAGCTGGAAAGGGTTAAACTGAGGAAACTGATGTTCCACAACACTCCAAATCTTATGACTCCAAGCAGCAGGTTGTGTACTCAATTGTTACACTCTGGGACCCCAGGATGAATTGGCAGTCACGTAAAATTAAATGAGAGGCCCATCAGCTTCAGCTGATGTGGTGGGGGATGTATTTTTTCTAAGTGCATATAGATTGGCAGACAGGAACATAGGAACAGGAGTAGGCAATTCAACCACTCAGGCCTGTTAAATGATGCAATGAGATCAAGGCTGACCTATGGCCTAACTCCATATACCTGCCTTTGGCCCATATCCCTTAATACCCTTGCTCAACAAAAAAATCTGAGATTTAAAATTAATAGCTAATCCTGCATCCCCTGCCATTTGTGGAAGTCAGTTTCAAACATCTACTACCCTTCGTGTGTAGAAGTGTTACCTAACATCTCTCCTGAATGATCTGGCCCTACTTCTCAGAGTATGGCCCCTAGTTCTAGAATTCCCAACTGGTGGAAACAATTTATCTTTATTTACCCTGTACTTTCCTGTTAATATCTGAAGACTTGGATCGGATTACCCCTCAACCTTCTAAATTCCAGAGAAAACAAGCTTAGTTTGTGCAATCTCTCCCCATAACCTAGCCCCTGAAGTCCAGATATCATTCTTGTAAACCCATGTTGTATTCCCTGCACGGTCAATATATCCTTCCGAAGGTGTGGTACTCAGATCCGCTCACAGTACTCCAATCGGGGTCTAACCAGGCTTTCTTTCGCTGCAGCATAACTTCTGAATCCTTGTATTCCAGTCCTTTAGATATAAAGGCCAGCATTCCATTTTTTGATTATTTTCTGAACATGTTTGTGACATTTAAAGGATCTATGCAGCTGAAGCCCCAAGTGTCGTTAGATAACCCTTGTATTTAGCTTCGCACCATTTAGAAAGCCTTCTGTGGATAACCTCACACTTGCTTACCTGAGGTAGAAGATCCAAACAAGTTAGTAGGACAATGGCTTCAGAAAGTGGTGACCAGAAAGGTATATGACACATCCAGGGCACAGTCATGATACTGAGTAGGCAAATGGTCAGTCATCTGTGAAGAGTTTAGGACCATAAAAAGTTGAAGTCCTATAGTTAGTTATGGAAACATGACGGCAAATCTCAATAGGTAGAGGCAGGACAGGAACAGCTTTTAAGCACTTACAGAGGTAAGAAAAGTTAAAAGGGGAGGTCTGTAATAGAATGGCGGTAGGAGAGATTAAATGACAAAAGGAAATGACAAATATTTTTACTATCCTAATCAATCTGTTCTGTTATCCTCACAATTGCCTCAATATCCTCCCTGTGGTGGGCTGCCTAAAATGTCACATAGTACTTCAACTCTGGTTTTACCAATGGACTTTAATTTTATTTTAAGTGAAAACTGTTGTATTTTAGACAATGTATATTGCTCAAGCACCTATCAAAAGTCAATTCCTGTTGAACACTGGGAGTTGGAACTACTTTTAACTGTTACCTTGAATAATATTTTTCAGGTTGAGACCATTTTACTTTTCAGACCCAAATTTCCAAAGTAGTACTATTGTTGTGTATTATTCTCTATTTTAGACACTTCTGCAATCCTTAAGAACAACAATATTCATTTTATTTACAAAATCCTACAGCTTTCTGAGTCACTGCACCTGTGTTTTCATCTCATTTGTTCTGTACCATATTACAAGATCCAGACATAAACTAGTACTTTATTGCTTAATTGGATTGGCTTGTGTAAATAATATTAACTTCTATTTGGTCTGCACAAAAATGTTTTAAATAAACATGCAAGAAATGGTGTTTTAAGTTTTTTATACAACAAAATATTTACAGTATACAGGTCTTACGAACGATATATTGAATTTATTGAATGAAGGCTTGAGATGTAAAACAATCATTGTGTTAATCTTTTTAATATTTACATTCTAAAGACCTTACTGTAATTCATGTTAACAAGAATGTCTAATGTACTTAAAGAGTACTGCCGTTTGAAACATTTGCTGGGCTTTACAATTGTGAGAGGCTGCTCTGTATAGTCATGTGGTTTTGTTGGGTGCCAAATCGGAAGGAGAAGACATTCCCTGCATTTTACACAGAAAGATAAATAGAGAAAAGAAAACAGAGAAAAGATGGAACTACTGGATGTGAATATACTTGGATGTTTCAGTAATCTGGTACCCTGCAATGATCAGGTAAACTTCGACAATGGTTATCTTTCTATTCTAATTATAATTTTATTTCTTGCATTTTTCTCCCTGAACTGAATCCATAAAATATTCTGCTCACTTTGAAAACTTTCTGCAATAATATTAGTTTAGACCAGTTAGTTGCACACCAAAAAAAAAGCTTAGATTCACTGCTACCGCTGTACAGTCTTAGCAAACACATAGCTAACTGGGACAAGCTCTTTTTTGTATGACTGAATGACACTTGGAGTGCCAAGAGTACCTTTATGCCAGCTCTAGTGCCTGTTATTCAAACATAGCCAAATCACAGGTCTCCAGAAGCACAGTCAAGGCAAAGATAAGGGAGCCTCTCACTGCTACTCTCTCCCAGCTGGGATTTGACAGACTATAATGTAGTACTTTGTTAGTTATTTCAGTTTCAGTAACTTGATAACAACACTCATTTTGAAAATTTAACTTCAGCCAGTGGTCTAGCTATAAGAGATTCCAAGGCTTCTTGACCTCCAGAAAGAGCTTAAAACATGCTCCCTCTTTTTGGCACTGTTTCAAGTAACAGTGCACTGTTCATGTACAACCCAATTTACACAAAGATGGTGTGACATTAAGTATAAAGGCAGGAGGCTGCTGTTTTCTGTTCATCACTATCAAATCCAAAATGAAAAAGTCCATGCCTGACAATTTTCATATAGAACTCAAAAACAAGTGGATTAGATTAAATAAGCCATTCATTTTCATTAGCACACCCTTAAATAAACAAAGCACACAGGTAGAGTGCTTGATTTCCATGGCCTCCCATAGTTGTCAAGCTTTTGAGTGTGAGATGATGGAACATCTTGATGAATGTTGCCAGAGAGGATTGTTCTCTTTTGAGCACACTTTGACAGAAATACTATTCTCATTACTCCTTTCTTTTGATGCTGTCAAATTAACTACTAATTTACAGCATGGGAGATTCCAGCACTGTCAAAATGCCAAAACTATGCACTCCACCTCCAGCCTAAACCCTGGAGCCAACATTTACAGCTAAAACAGTTGGGATTGCCTGATGCCAATCTGCAAAAGATGAAATGGCAAAATACAGCTAAAGCAGAGGTTCCAAAAACAAGTAACCAAGGGCAACTATGACACAATATTGAAATAAGCATGTAAACAACCGGTTAACTAAATTCAACAGGAGAAAAAATCATTTATTATTCAGAGTATTTCAAAATATGGTGTTATACACATACCCTATTATAAATAAAATTCATTTGTTTTCATCAAGTTTTTACCATTAAGTCTGAAATTCACATTATTGCTACATACCATTAATTTTAGTCATTTTTGAATAGCTTCAGTGGAAATTATCAATAATTATCCATCTTTTGTAATCAAAATCTATTACTGAATGAAGCTTATCTTATCAAAGAACTTTTTTTAACATAACAATAAGAATTTATGACTGAAACAAATAATGGCTGAAGGCCTGAAACCAATCCACAGTAAAGGGCAATATCCATAGCTTTCAGACAGAGGGACAACGATGAAGCTTTCACTGAAAACAGTGAGTTACCAACATATGTGTCAAATTAAACTGTCTGATACCTCATCTTCTTACTATGTATCCATGTTCAAACTATTTGGCTGTTGGAATCTATGGCACACAAATAACTGGGAAGAACTTAGTGGAGTGAATCTCCCTGTCACTTTCATTTTACTACAATTATAAACTAAAATTTATCACTTGTGTAAAACATTTTGACTTCTTTGTATTTTTAAAATTGTTAATATGTTCAAAGAAACTTTACTTTCTATAATCAAGCATCAATGCAATTATTCAGAGATAAAAGGTACTGCAGATGCTGGAGAATCCGAGATAACAAGCGTGGGGCTGGATGAACACAGCAGGTCAAGCAGCATCATAGGAGCAGGAAAACTTGACGTTTCGGGCCTAAACCCTTCATCAGAAATGGGGGAGGGGAAGAGGGTTCTGAAATAAATAGGGAGAGAGGGGGAGGCGGATAGAGGATGGATAGAGGAGAGGACAGGTGGAGAGGAGGCCGACAAGTCGAAGAGGCGGGGATGGAGCCAGTAAAGGTGAGTGTAGGTAGCGGGGTAGGGAGGAGATAGGTCAGTCCAGGGAGGACGGACAGGTCAAGGGGGCGGGATGATGTTAGTAAATAGGAGATGGGGGTGTGGCTTGAGGTGAGAGGAAAAACAGGTTAGGGATGTGGAGATGAGCTGGGCTGTTTTTGGGACGCGGTTGGGGGAGGGGAGATTTTGAAGCTTGTGAAATCCACATTGATGCCATTGGGCTGCAGGGTTCCCAGGCTGAATATGACTTGCTGTTCCTGCAGCCTTCGGGTGGCATCACTGTGGCATTGCAGGAGGCCAAGGATGGACATGTCATCTGAGGAATGGGCGGGGGAGTTGAAATGGTTCGCGACTGGGAGGTGCAGTTGTTTGTTGCGAACTGAGCACAGGTGTTCTGCAAAGCGGTCCCCAAGCCTCCGCTTGGTTTCCCCGATGTACAGGAAGCCATAACGGGTACAGCGGATGCAGTATACCACATTGGCAGATGTGCAGGTGAACATCTGCCTGATGTGGAAAGTCTTCTTGGGGCCTGGGATTGGGGTGAGGGAGGAGGTGTGGGGGCAGGTGTAGCATTTTCTGCGGTTGTAGGGAAAAGTGCCGGGTGTGGTGGGGCTGGAGGGGAGTGTGGAGCGGACAAGGGAGTCGCGGAGGGAGTGGTCCCTCCGGAAGGCAGATAAGGGTGGGGAGAGAAAAATGTCTTTGGTGGTGGGGTCTGATTGCAGATGGCAGAAGTGTCGGAGGATGACGCGTTGGATCCGGAGGTTGGTGGGGTGGTATGTGAGGACGAGGGGGATTCTTTTTTGGTTATTATTGCGGGGACGGCGCGTGAGGGATGTGTTCTGGGAAATGCGGGAGACACTGTCGAGGGCGTTCTCGACCACTGTGGGGGGGAAATTGCGGTCCTTGAAGAATGAGGACATTTGAGATGTACGGGAGTGGAATGTCTCATCCTGGGAGCAGATGTGGCGGAGGTGAAGGAATTGGGAATAGGGGATGGCATTTTTGCAGGAGGGTGGGTGGGAGGAGGTGTATTCCAGGTAGCTGTGGGAGTCAGTGGGCTTGAAATGGACATCGGTTTCTAGGTGGTTGCCCGAGATGGAGACAGAGAGGTCCAGGAAGGAGAGAGAAGTGTTGGAGATGGTCCAGGTGAACTTCAGGTTGGGGTGGAAGGTGTTGGTGAAGTGGATGAACTGTTCGAGCTCCTCGTGGGAGCACGAGG
>JAHRHZ010000034.1:29837600-29866940 GCA_024137785.1 Ginglymostoma cirratum | reverse complement strand
GGCCTCCTGCAATGCCACAGTGATGCCACCCGAAGACTGCAGGATCAGCAAATCATATTCAGCCTGGGAACCCTGCAGCCCATGGCATCAATGTGGATTTCACAAGCTTCAAAATCTCCCCTCCCCCAACCGCATCCCAAAAACAGCCCAGCTCATCTCCACCTCCCTCACCTGTTTTTCCTCTCACCTATCCCCTCCTCCCACCTCAAGCTACACGCCCATCTCCTATCTCCTAACATCATCCTGCCCCCTTGACCTGTCCGTCCTCCCTGGACTGACCTATCTCCTCCCCACCCCACTACCTACACTCACCTTTACTGGCTCCATCCCCGCCTCTTCGACTTGTCTGCCTCCTCTCCACCTATCCTCTCCTCTATCCATCCTCTATCCGCCTCCCCCTCTCTCCCTATTTATTTCAGAACCCTCTTCCCCTCCCCCATTTCTGATGAAGGGTTTAGGCCCGAAACGTCAAGTTTTCCTGCTTCTATGATGCTGCTTGACCTGCTGTGTTCATCCAGCCCCATGCCTGTTATCAATGCAATTATTCATTTCTATGCAAGTAAAAATAAACCATGCATCGAGGCACCTTGGGTTTCTATAACGTAGTGAAATAAAACTTCCAACATCATTTGGTAAATCAAATCACCTTGTCTGTAACTAGAAATGACAGCTTCATTAGTGAGCTTACCCTCTGCTTAATGTGTCCAAAATCTTCAATGTTTTAATTAACCGTTTGAACACATTTCCTTTCCAACATTCTAATTACAAATGTTTCTACTGCACATCTCAAACAAAATTAACAGACTCCAGTGATCTTATTGAACGAAAGCACTTCAGCACTTCGATTAGTAAAATTTTAAAGTAGGATCAATAGCATGACTATGAATTGTTGCATAAAGTAATTTAAAATGACAATCAAATTTGTTCATGGACTTAAGATTCTTAAATATATTTTACCACATTCATATTTAAGATACTAATACCATTACAAATGAAATTGCATTTTGATTATAGAGTGAACCTATGTTTATGGTACCAATGCAATTAGAATCAGAACAGATCAAAGTTAATACTGGCATTAACAGCTCACAGTTACTTTTGTGTGTGTCATCCTAGGCTTTGTGGCGACACTGCTTTTCTGAGTTAGAATGTCATGGGTTCAAAAGCTACTCCTGAAACTTGAGTGCACAATCTATGTTGACACTGCAGTGTTGTTTGATTGCTTTTCACTAAGATGTTAACATTTTTGGTTCACTACTTTATAGGACTGAGTGACACTGTTTGAAAAGCAAGGAATTGTTCTAGTGCCGTACCTACATTACCAAACAGATCATATTGATCATTTGGCTCACTGCAGTTTGTGAGTCTTGCTGTGTGCAAATTGGCTACTGTGCTTCACTGAATTACAATAGTGACCAGACTTTGAAAGATCATGAAAGGTACAACATTTATTTCTTAATATCTCACCACTGATAGCAAAGATCTATAATACAAATATTTATAGGGTTTGAGTAGCTCGGGCGCTGTTTGTAGATGATGGCATGTTCACCAAGCTGGGTGGTTTGATAGCAGATGTTTCGTCTCCTTACTAGGTGACATCCTCAGTTCCATGGAGCCTCCTGTGAAGCCCTGTTATCTTGTGCCGGTTCGAATTTATATAATATGGTTTTTGCTGCTTCTGGTAGGTGCTGGTTCTGGCTGTGTGTTGTAATGTTCGGTATATTGAGTCTAATTCAACGTGTTTGTTGATGGAGTCTGCGGATGAATGCCAAGCCTCTAAGAATTAACTGGCTGTCCTCTGTTTGGCTTGTCCAATGATAGTAGTGTTGCCCCAGTTGAAAGTGTGGTTTTTCTCATCTGTGTGTTTTGAAACCAAGGACATCTAGTGTCGTTTAGTTGACAGCTGGTGTTCGTTAATTGTCTGCCTGTTTGTCACACGTAGTGGTGTTTTGTGCAGTCTCTGTATGGTATCTTGTAAACCTCATTTGTCCTGTCCATGGTATCTGTTGGGTCTTTAACCCTGGTCAGTTGCTGTCTTAGTATGGCTGCTGGTTTGTGTGCTGTCATGATTCCTAGTGGCCTGAGTAGTCTGGTTGTCAGTTCTGAGGTGTATTTTATATATGGTTTGGTGGTTATTGTTTCGGGTTTTGGTGTATCCTGGTTGTATTGTGTATTGTTATCCAACTGCTTGAAGGACCACTGCGGTTCAAGAAGGCAGCTCACCACCACCTTCTCAAGAGCAACCAGGGATGGGCAAGAAACGCTGGCCAGCCAGCTATGCCCACATCCAACAATTGAATAGAAAAATATAGTCGTTTTTGACCGGGGCAGATGCAGTGGGCTGAAGGGCCTTTTTCTGTGCTGTAGATCCCTCTGATTCTATGACTCTAAACGCAAAATCGTTACCTTGAAATGAAATCATAAAAAAATCAGGAATTCTGTACTTTGATTCGCTAAGATTGGCTAAGCGATAAAAACCGAAAGAACTGTGGATGCTGTAAATCAGGAACAAAACTAGAAGTTGCTGGAAAAGCTCAGCAGGTCTGGCAGCGTCTGTGAAGAAAAAAATCAGAGTTAACGTTTCAGGTCAGGTGACCCTTGCTCAGAACTGGCTAAGAAATACTCTCCTGAGTATTTCAGTTATGTAATACAAAGATTTTTTTGTATGAAGAAAGAGCATCTTTAACAAAGATCATCAGTTTCAATGCGTAAAACTGTTTTAATTACTTTATTTCTTGAATGAGTATGTGCGCATGTTCTTTGTCTGAAAAGAACAGGAACCCATATATTAATTTATGCAGCTTTCAATACATGCAAGTGAAATACACCGCATGCAAGAGTAACAAGGTTAAACTGATTGTCAGTGTAATTCTTTGTACGACAGTATTATTTAGCAAATGCTCTCTAATCAAAAAATCACAACTAATATTTGGCATTATTTTGTGAGTTGTGTAAACATGGGCTGGTGAGGTATGATCGGTATCTCGCTTGTTGCATATATATTGGAAACAGTAGCAGAAGTAGACCAATCAGTCCCTCAAGGTTGTATGGGTATGGGAATTGAATCTGTGCTGTTAGCCTTATTCTACACAATACTCTAGTCAGCTGAACTAACCAGCCTCTTTTGCAGATGAAATTACAATAAAGCAACACGTAAACTTGTCCACTTTCATAAGACAGAAGTATTAAAATCAGAATACTTTTTGAATGGAGAGAGCCGGTGAGATGTTTCAGACAGAGGGACCCAAATGTCACTGTACACAAAACACAGAAAATTAACTTGCAAATACGTAAACAATTACGAAGCCAAACAATATGTTAGCTTTTGTTACAAGACACTAGTTACAAGGTCTTAAATTCACTTGCTAAAATTGTATAGGGCACTGGGGAGTATTGTGTGTGGTTAGTTTAGTCTTCTTAGCAAAGGATATATTTGCACTGGAGTGAGTGCAATGAAGGTTCTTCATTTAGGTTGCTGGGATGAAGGCATTGTCCAATGAGAAGAGATTGAGTAAACGAAGTCTATGTTCCCTGGAGTTTAGAAGAATGAGACATGATCTCATTGAAAAGTATAAGATTCTTAAATATAGATGCTGTGAAAATATTTCCCCTGGCTGGGCAGTCTCAGAATAAGGGGTCTGCTATTTAGGATTGAGTTGAAGAGAAATCTTTTCAAATCAGGATTGTGAGTCATTGGAATTCTCCACCCTCGTGGATACTTCATCAGTGAGCATATCCAAGACAGAGGTCAATAGGCCTTTTGGCAGGGAGGCGAACCTGAGGCAGAAAATCAGTTGTGATTTTGTTGAATGGCACAGAAGGACCAAATGACCTACGTCAGTTCCTATTTCTTACGTCGTTATGAGACTTTTAATAAAAAGTGGGCTAGGATTGTGTCTGTGATTAAAAAACAAAAAATCTAAAACAGGAAGGATATTATTAAGCTGAAGATGGTTCAGAAGAGATTTACCAGGATGTTGCCGGGTATGGAGGGTTTGAGTTATAAAGAGAGACTGGATAGGCTTTTCACTGGAGTGTAGGAGGTTGAGAAGCAACCTTACAAAAGGTTTATAAAATATTGAGGGGTATAGATAATGTGAATGAAAGGTGTATTTTCCGTAGAGTGGGGCATTTCAAGACTAGGGGATATATTTTTAAGGTGAGAGGAGAAAGATGAAAAAAAAAAGACATGAGAGGAAATTCTTTTACACAGAGAGTGGGTTGTGTGTGGAATGAACTTCTAGAGGACATGGTAGATACGGGCACAGTTACTATGTTTAAAAGACATTTAGATAAGTACATGAATAGGATGTTTGGAGGGATATAGGCCAAACACAGGCAGGTGGGACTAATTTAGTTTGGGATTATGGTCGGCATAGACTGGTTGGACCAAAGACTATATTTCCATGTTGTATGACTCCATGACTCTAGGAACCCCAATCAGCTCTCCTGATTCACCATCTGAATCCCTTACATCTGGTGGCTGATGTCAACAGAGGGGAGACGTGATCAATGTCAGGGGTTTATCACTAACAGGAGATGATAGGGGAGGGGATGATTACTATCAGGGGTCAGGATATGTAGAAGGGGCTTCATTCTTACATGATGTTAGTACCAGTAGCCAGGTTAGCATTTGCTGCCCAACCCTAATTGCTCTTCTCAAACAGATTGGCTTTCTAGACCATTTCTAAAGGCAGTTAAAAGTCAACCACATTGCTGTGGATATGGAGTCACATGTAGGTCAGGGTAGGCCAAGACTCGCAGGTAGGCCAGCAGATTTCCTTCCTTAAAGGATATTAGTCAACTAGATGGGGCTTTACAAAATCATGGGATTCGAATTCATGTCCCCTAAAGATTATCTTTGGTTAGACGGATTACCAGTTCAATGACATTACCAATTTTCCACCACCTTCCCAACACTAATCTGGTGTTAATTTGATAGGGAGGTGAGGGGGTGAGGGAAGAGTTGAAGGGGTGGAGTAAGGGGTGGGATCACCAAAGAGGGCAGGAGGTGAGAGATGGGATGATTATTGTCAGGGAGTGGGGGGAAGTGATCAACTTCAGTGGAGGATGCATGATTGGGTGGATCTTGATGCTATGCAATGAAAGGCTAGCCATGGAATGATAAATACTTGCAGATATACAGAATAGGGGCACTTAAACTTAGCAGAAAATGGTATCTACTTCAAGAAATGGGAGCTTGGTTTGGCTTCCCCTGACCATCCTGCTCCATAAGGGATCAACTGGATCTCAGCTACAGTCCACATTTCTGAAGGAACTGGGATCTAAAGTGCTGGTGACAAATGCAGAGCTCAGTCCAAAAACAAAAAAAGCAGGAGCAGAGTTGCAGTCTGATGGTGGTTGTCATTCCTTGGAAGATTCAGGTCAATGCCTATCACACCAGTGTAACTTGTACATAGTTTGTAACCATAAGACCATAAGACCATAAGAAATAGGAACAGGAGTAGGCCATTTGGTCCCTCAAGCCTGTTCCACTATTCAATAGGATCATGGCTGATCTGACAATCCATGCATCCAATTTTCTGCATTTTCCCTGTAACCCTTGATTCCCCTACTGATCTCCTAACAGGTAGAAAACTACATCTCTTTGCATTAGACTAGCAAATGGTTATCCCCTACTATACCAGACCAAAGAAGGTCCTGTTGATTCCTCCCTTAAAAGAGTATGGTGAACTCAAACTTATGCTTTGATGAGCTACAATGCAGACAGCATCATATAAAAAGGTGGTCTATGGTGAGAACTACACATAAAATGTGTCAAGCAACAGTACAGATTCTACTTAGCTGTCATAGGCTGGCAATTGTAGAGGTCTGAAGATTTCTTCAGACACACGTTTAAAAATCTTACTCAAGGAGACAGCTAGCAGTAGGGAGAGTTAAATGTTCAAGGGCTTATTCTCCTTGCAGCAGAGAAGATTATAAGATGACCTTATTAAGGTGTTTAAAATTATGAATAATTTTGACAGGGTAAAGAAGGATATTCTGTTTCCACGAGTTGGTATATCAGTAACTAGGTGTTGCAAGTGCCACAGTTTCAAGATCGTCAGCAAAAGATCTAGGAGTGGGGTGAGGAGAAACTTCTTTACTCAGAGAGTTGTTAGGATTTGGAATGTGCTGCCTGGGACAGTGGTGGAAGTGGATTCTATTGGAGGTTTCAAAAGAGAGCTGGATATATATTTGAAAGTGATGAATTTTAGAGGGCTACAGTGTTAGGGCTGGAGAATGGGACGAGGCGGGTAGCTCTTTCAGGAACCAGAACTCGATGGGCCAAATGGCCTCTTCTGCATGTCTGATTTTATGATCCTATGAATCCATGAACCCCACTGAAGAAAACATCATGGCAGTCAGAATCCACATTCAATGGTAAAATCACTTTAGACCCAGTAAGAGACGTGCAGCTGCAGGAGAATGTTAAGTACTCCATGGAGCTGGAGCATTAATCATTGCAAGGCAAATCATTGAAGAGTAAGTTTAAGGCATTGAAAGACATCTCAGAAGTATGGAGTGTTTCTGCCATGTGGAGAGTCCTAGATAGTTCATGTACTTTAAACAATCATGTTGTAAGTTATAAACCTGAAGATTGGAAAAATTTTCGGCAAAGGCTCGCCAAGAAATTGATTAAGAATGAATTGAATATGAACATAAAATGGCAAGAAACAAGAAAAGGATTGTAAAATCTTTTATGGGTATATAAAAAGGAATAGATTAGCAAAGACAAATGTGGGTCATTGCAGGCAGAGATTGAAGAATTTATAACAGGAAATAGAAAAATGGAAGGGAAACTGTCTTCAGAGGAAGCCACAAGAAGCAGGTTGGGCACATACCTGGCATAAAAGAAGATTGTTGTGGTTGTGGTCAATCATCTAAATCCCAAAATATCACAGCAAGCATTCTTCACGGTATTTTCCTGAGCCCAGCTGTCTTCAGCTGCTATCTCAATGGCCTTCCCTCCAACATAAAGACAGCAGCAGACATGTTTGCTGATGGTTTTTTTAATTTATTCATTTTGTGGGATGTGGGCATTGCTGACTGGGCCATCATTTATTGCCCGTCCCTAGTTGCACAATGCTTAGCACCATTTACAAAACCTCAGATTTTGATGCAGTCTATACTCATATGCAACAAGACCTGGACAAAATCCAGGCTTGAAGTAATAACTGATATTAACATTCATACCACACAAGTGTGACACACTGACTGTCTCCTTTAAAACAGAATCTAACCATTGCCCAATGATGTTGAATGGCATTATCATTGCTGAATTCCTTCACTATCAACATCCTGGGAGTTACTATTGACCAGAAACAGAACCAGGCCAGCAATATAAACATTGTCCTGGGGCAAAAAACAGTAAAAAATCTGTCATAATTGAAGAGGCTTCAAAAGGATTGAGACATGCTGAGTGAGTGGTCAAGAGCATGGCAGATGGAATAAAGTGTCGCTGTGTAAGGTTATCCACTTTGGTTAAGCGGAATGAATGTGCAAAGTTTGCCTTAAATGATGAGAGATTAGCAAGTGTTCATGTCCAATGGGACCAAAGTGCCTTCATTCATATGTAATTGAAAACTAGCACATAGGTGCAGAAAGCAATTGTGAAGACAAATAGTGTGTCATCCTTCATCACAAAACAATTTGAATACAGGAACGAAAAATCCGCTTCAATTGTGTAGAACACTAGTAAAACATATTTTGGAGTATAATGTGCATTCTGGTCTCCTTGCCTAAAGAAAATTATATTTGCCATCGAGGGAGTGAAGTGGAATTTCATCAGAGTGATTTCTGGGATGGTGTGACTCATTTAAGATCAAGAATACTGAGCCTATATTCTCTGAACTTTAGAAGGATGACAGGCGATTCCCCAGAAACTCACAAAGGGATCAACAGAATTGATGCAGAAAGATGTTTCTGCTGTCTCTGGTGTCTGGAATCAAGTGGCACAAGTCTCAAAATCAAAGACAAGTCATTTAAGACTGAAATGGAGAGGAGCATTAACATTCAAACGGTGGTGAATCTGTGGTATTCTCTCCCCTGAGGGCTGTAGAAGTTTGCTCATTAAGTCCCAGAGATTGTTAGATTTCTCATTACATCAAGGAACATGAAAATAGCACAGTCAAGTGGTATTCAGGTAGATGATCATCCATGATCTAGAATGGCAGAGCAGGCTCAAGGTCTGAATAACCTACTCCTATATTCCTCGCAGCTCAGGTTGAGTGTCTCTGATGTAGCAAACAGGCATCATGGAGCACAGCTACAGTAAGGGAATCAAGAACCACAGAAGCAAATTGAATTGAGGCTGCAGACCCAAGGACATTATGAAGCCAGAAATAAAATGATAAAGGTAGCTTAAGCAGACGTGGTCTAATGGAAAAAGAATGTTAGAAGATTTTTTTAACCTAATGACATGGTATTATCACTAGCCTATTAATCCATAGACTTGGTGGGAGGGATTCTGGGGACCTGGGTTCAAATCTTGCCATGACAGATGGTGAACTTTGAATTAAAAAATGATTAAATTAAGAGTCTAATGATGACCACAAAACTGTTGCCAATTGTTGGAAAAACCCACCTGATTCATTAATGTCCTTTGTCGAAGGAAATCGGCTATTTTTACTTTGTCTGGCCTACAAGTGACTCCAGATCCACAGCAAAGTTGTTAACTCTTAACTGCCCTCTGGGGATGGGCAATAAATACTGGCTTGGCCAATGACATCCACATCTGAAGAATGAATATATAAAAAAAATTAAGGTCACAGAAAATATAGAAGATCTGTAATTAAAACTGCGCTAAAGGCGGGAAAAAATTCTTGAATGTGCAGACAGCAGGTATTGTTCAGAAAAAGAAGTGAAAGAAATGGGGATTATTGTTCAAGCTATGGACAGCTGGAACCAGCCAGGAGAAAATATGATAAAAGTGAGCATTGCGATTTAGGCTGCAGGCAGCAGGGCTAAGCCAAAAAATCTCTGATTAAAGAGACCATTGGTTATTAAAGCCACAGGCAGTAAGCTTCATTCAGTAAAGCTTTCAAGGAAATGGGAATCATTTATTTAGGTTACAAATATTGTGATACATCCAGAGAAGCTGTGAGAAAGGTGGGAACCTCCATTTTAACTGCAGAAAGCAGAAATCCTTCAATGTTTCCGCAAAATGCAGGTAAGTACTGGCACAAGGCGGTAATACTAGTATTACAGTGAAATGAAAAGATCCCAGTTGATGCTATTACCATACAAGTCAGATTCTAGACCAAAATCTGGCTTGATAGATCATATTTCGTTCTGTTTTCATTTAATAGTGTGACCTTCTCCTGAAACACGAGCATGCAATGCTGCAGATTTCATTTTAACAATAAAACAGAAGTTTAGTATGCAACAGAAATAAAGATAAAATAGAATATTAATCTATTTGAAAGACTTTGAAACACTGTAATCCCATCTGTTCCAACAGCTTCACTTTATGGTACTCAAAAGCTAGAGAGTTCCTTTGTCTCTCATAACTATTGGGTTGACTTAACTGTTTATTTCAATTCTCAGTCTTCAGAGATTTTCTTGATTGGTATAGCCTTTTTCTTGATTGGTCACACAATCAAGATTAGAGTTTTCTCAACTTCAAATAACACCTTCAGAGTTCTGACTAAATGTTTCTGGTCTGGAATTTCAAACTAAAACCTTTACACTGAGGTAACTTACTTTCTAAGAATTCTTAACTAAATCTTTTCTCCAAGGAGAAACTGTTCTTTATATCTAACTTCAACCAGAGTCTCTGCAAGCTAAAACCAAATGCTTTCCAAGGTATGAGTTTTCACCTAAGCAAATACAAAATCAAAGTTTCTTCTATATTGAAAGCAACTAAGGCAAAAAATACAATACAAACAAATTCCCAGCATCACTCTGTGGATTCTTTCTGTCATACTGGTTTAAAAATTACTGACAAGTGAATCGTTAAATTTGCACATGCGCTCAGGCCAAAACCCTAATGCAACTATTTGAAAATCGAAACTCTAAGATAAGTTATATCTATATATACATAAATCACATGTCACTTGCTGAAAGAAGAATGAAACTGTATCTTTAAGAGGCATTTTCATTACCAATCAAAAATAATTTTAACATTACTTAACATTACTGTGTCACATCAACAGTTGGTTTGAGTAAGGTCTCATAACTCAACACAACTAAACTAGTATGGTTTTCAGCACATCTTTCAAGTTTTCAAAAGCACTTTGACAGTCTTGAGTCCATTCAAATTTTCAGCCTTTTTCAATGAATTTCTTAAATGACAGTGCTGAAGTTGAAAATGAACTTGTATTAAAATCCATTCATGCCAACATAATACAAAATT
Organism: Ginglymostoma cirratum; assembly: GCA_024137785.1. Classification (NCBI taxonomy): domain Eukaryota; kingdom Metazoa; phylum Chordata; class Chondrichthyes; order Orectolobiformes; family Ginglymostomatidae; genus Ginglymostoma; species Ginglymostoma cirratum. The sequence goes on along the minus strand of JAHRHZ010000034.1, from coordinate 29,856,583 downwards.
TCATGATTTTCCTTGGCACAGTAAAGTCCAAATTAGTCCTTATTTTCACATTTCTAGGTGCTACTTGGCCTTGACCCATAATGAGGCCCAAATAAGTCACTTTTGCCTTGGCAATTTCACTCTTAGCCAGATTTGTCACTGATCAAACAGTTGAGTCAAGTTGTGCAAATGTTCTTCCCAAGTTTGGCTAAAAACAACCGAATTGTCAATATACACCACACAATTTCATGTCCTTCAGTTACTTATGTAAGCTAATTGTTGGGATATGGCTGATGTATTTTTCTTGCCAAATGGCATGACTTTGCATTGATAAAGGAGATAGCAATAACTGCAGATGCTGGAGTCAAAGTCAATACAGTGTGAAGCTGGAGGAACACAGCAGGTCAGGCAGAATCAGAGGAGCAGGAAAGTTGACGTTTTGGGTCAGGACCCTTCATCAGGACTGGGGTCCTGACCCAAAACATCAACATTCCTGCTCCTCTGATGCTGCCTGACCTTTTGTGTTCCTTCAGCTCCTCACTATAATGACTTTGCATTCATTAAGTCCACTATTTATACAAAAGCAAATATTACTTTGATTTTATCTGTGAATGAAACTTGCTAATAACCTTTTAGCGGGTTGACTTTTCAGATGAATCATGCGTATTAGATTTGTTCAACACAGTCTTTCAAGTTTGGAAGAGGATATGAGTCCACTTTGTTACCATGGTGAATTTAATGATAATCAATAAAGGATCTTTGTAACACATCCAGTGTCAGCACTATCACAATAGATGAGCTCCAGTTGCTATAACTTGGCTCCCTAATGCCATTGTCCAGCATGAACCTCATCTCCTCCCTCACATGAGATCATCTCTCTGGATTGGTTTATTGAGTGATGGTTAGCTCAGTGGGCTGCAAAGCTGGTTTGTAAAGCAGAGTAAGGCCAACAGCACAGGTTCAATTCCTGTACTAGCTGAGGTCTCCTCAAGGGTTGATTTTTCAATCTTCCCCCTTGCCTGAGGCATGGTAACCCCCAGTTAAAACTCACCACCACCTGTCTCTCTCTTGAGACAATAATCCACGGGAACTCCCGATCTTATAATATAGTGAACGCATACACACACCATTGCCTGTTTCAACTCAATGAAACAAGTGGCAGCTATGTGCTGATTGGTCAAAATGTTGAATTCCATAGGACTGCTACTGCTGGTTTACTCATATCCACCAGGTAGAATACTTAATGGTTTCCATTTAGACTTGGCATAGACTTGTAATTTGATGCATATGTTCATTTGTTCTAGATTTCCCTACAGAGGATATAGTTTATCTCTATCTAGTCATACTGAATTTTTTTTTAATAAGGTCAATCCTTAAACTGCTGAACTGAAATACAAGCCAAATTTATCGATGCAGTTTGTGGCGATCTATAATGGTAATCTGCATAATTTATACACATAAAAGTCAGGTTCTTGTTGAAACAGGTGTCCTTAAGTCTATTACCAATAGTAACAATTTATTTGGTTAATATTGCAGACTTACACAGAGTCTGGGTTCTGTGCTTACTGATGTTACTGCACAGTACATACGCATACCTCTCTGACTGAGCACGCTATACTGACTTCATGACACAAACAGAGTGACTGAAGGTGAGGCAGGTACCTTCATACTGGAACATTACATGTTGTGATGTCATGGTAACGGTTTGAAAATTGTGTGTGCCATAATACAACATCAACTTTTGACATTTAAAGTGTGGAAACTCTTTCTCCAACAAACATGCACAAGGATGCATAAATAAAAATAGATGACATATATGAGCCGCATAACATTTAATACCTGTCACACAGAATGTCAACTCACACACTGAACGTACCATGTCAGACAACAACCACACATCTATGACAAATGATACATATTTATCCATGGTGACAACACACCTCCTGCAGATTGCCACTCTGCCTCTTCTTTTCTATCTAAGGAAGGAGCTCCACGTTTCTGAGATGCAATTCTGATCCGGGCTCCTTCAGAACTGCAGCCCCACATATCTATTTTGACAGTACTTTCACTGTGCAGAATTGTCAGAGATAGTGAAATTATGCCTCCTTTTCACAACAGTCAACTGTCATATTCCGATATTTAAAGTTCCAGAAAGCCACTTTGACAGCTGCTGTAAAATGGTAAGTAGATAAGGGAGTAAATGTCATGTTGGCATCTTGAGGGATAGAGTGCCAGAACAGTCGCGTGCATGGTAAATAGGGTGCCAGCTGGGGAGGAAGTAGGATGCCGGATGGGTAACGTTAAGGTACTAAGTAAGTATGGTGCCAGATGGGAAGGGTGCCACTGGGTAGGGTGCCAAGTACGTAGGGTGCCATGATGCTAGGTGGTAAGGGAGCCAGGTAAGTAATACAATGTTTATGATAGGCTGGAGTGGATAGAAGAATCAGATGTGGCAGGGAGGGTGGGTGTTGTGTCCAGGAGTGGGATGGCAGATCAGGTCCGGTAGCAAGTCAGGGATAAAGAGGTCATGTCCAGAGATTGGGGGAGAGGTCAATGGGGGAAGGCAGTGTTGAGTTACGTGCAATATTGGGTCAGTATCTGGGGTATAAATGATCTGGGGGAGGTGTAGTTAGGGGTGCGTGAGATAATGAATTTGAATTTAATAGTCTAACTTTTTCTGAGTAACTTTTTACTTAATTTCATAGGCACTCTCTGAATTCTTCAGTTTAAATAAAGACTTCCAGAGAATTTCAGGCATAGAGCAATTGGTCAGTTGAATCTTCAATTTCTTGGGCAATTCTCTCAAGATCATAAGACCACAAGAACGTAAGATGTCAGAGCAGAAATAGGCCATTCGGCCCATTGAGTCTGGTTCTCCCATTCAATGAGATCATGGTTAACCTGAAAATTCTCAAGTATAGTTTTCTGCCTTAACTCCATAACTTCTGATTCCCTTACTAAATAGCCTTGATTATACTTAATGACCCAGCCTTGACAACTTTCTGCAGTAATTCACCACCCAGCGAGGTTGAGGGTGTGGGTTGGATGAATTATCTGTCTCCCAAACATAACAGCTGCTGATGTGAGTAAGAATAAAACATTGCTCTCAGATGTTATGTATTTTTAAGCCCTGGTATCATTTTATAAAAATTTTGCTATACCTCTTCCAAGACCTTTGTAACCTGAAGTTCAGTGCCTAAAACTGAATGTAGCATTCCAGATAGAGTCTGACCAAAGCTCTTTCCAACTAAAACATTATTTTGTCACTTTGCACTTCATCTCCCTTAACGTTACTTGATTACTTTCATATATGTGTTCTAGCTTTTAACGATTTGCATCAATGGACATTTACATTCCTCCGACCTTTGAAGCTTAAATATCAGACAGCGGGGAAATGCAATGAGTTTATGCTAAATATATAAAACATGTGGCCCTAAATATACAGATTAGCGTTGTTTTGAATTACTGCATAAAATAAACAAATAAAAAGAAACTATATAAACCTACATTAAAAAAAGGGATTAATTAGGTAAAGTTTCGGAGACAAAGGGCATTTCTTGTAAATGTTTCGTCTTTGAGCCTGATGCCGTCTGCAAACTATAAATACTGGATACTATATTGCACAGTTATGTGACAATGAAACTTTTTAAAATTTATTATAAGCATAACTGTAAAGAAAGAAAAAGCTGTGTGACTTTTGAAATCCGTCTTCAGCTATTCTGAGAATGCACTATAACTATTATGTTTATACTAAATTACAATTGCTTAACAGAGTTTTGCTGGGTATTTTTGTTAAATCAACAGTAAGATGCATTTGCACCATGACTTCGGCATTGGTGTGAAAAATCTGCGCTTAATTTGGGTTGTTTGAATCTAGACAAGTCCCAAAAACAGAATTAAGCAAACAGGGATTGCCTTTTCTAGGCTGTCTCACTCCACTTCTGTATTTTGGGACTCGGGCCCTGAGTTTAGTATCGTCTACTGATGATATATTGTCAGCACAAAGTGAAATTGCTTCACACTGATGCTATTGCTCAAAACAGGACTGGTGCATAACGTTGTGTCTTATAATGTGCAATTTATTTTCGTCACAGAGTCAGACAGCATGGAAACAGGTCCTTTGGTCCAACTCATCCATGTCAACTAAGTTTCCCAAATAAACGAGTCCCTTTGCCTCCATATTCCTCTGAACCTTCCCTATTCATGTACTTGTCCAAATGTCTTTTAAATGTTGCAACTGCATCCACCACTTCCTCAGGCGATTCATTCCACTTAGGAATAACTCTCTGTGAAAAAGTTACCCCTCAGGTTTGTTTTAAATCTTTCTTCTCTCACCTTCAAAATATGTCCTCTAGTTTTGACCTCCCCTCCCCTAGGGAAAAGATCTTGGCTATTCACCTTATCTATGCCCTTCATGATTTTATAAACCTGTTTAAGGTCACCCCTCAATCTCCTACATTCCAGTGAAAAAGTCCCAGCCTATCTACCTCTTCATATAACTCAAACCCTTGGCATGATAGTTAAAGTAATGAATATCCAAAGGTATTAGAAATGCAATAGACAGGAAAATGAATGCCAATGATAATAATAAATTAATCACGTGCTGATTATTCCTACTATGTTTCAGTAAAGCCCTCCAAGCAACACATTCTCTCAACTAGTCCAGAAATCATAACACAGTTATGTGCTTTTGCCTTTTTTCTATTTACATTAAATTAAGGTGAAAGCACAGAGTAACATTTTTTTCGGAGATAAAATCTGTAAACTTTAAGGTATCCAAATCAGTCTAACAATGTATTCTGACTACATTTTGAAATTAAACAAACATGTTTTAATACATTTGGCAAGACATTTTCCCCATCAAAACCAGCTAGTAAAAACAAAAGAGATTTTGTCAACTCCACTTGTCTACCCTCTTTCTTTGCCAGTTCCTGAAACCTTACTTTATAAATTGGGAACTTGTTTCATTCTGCATTAATAATCATTTGCCTAGGAAAAATCATAGCTTAGTGATTACACATACACAATAGAATAGTTATCAATCCTATATTTTCCAAGTACCAACACCATTAACTTCTAACTTAGGAATGCAGTTGACATACTTAATCTTCTGAGTGTATGTCAATTTTGTCAGCAGTGCTTCTGGATTTTATGAGTTACTATTGGTACTGACTGATATTCAGGATAGCTGAAGGCAAAAACATCTTTAAAAATAAAGGAGTGACTGAAATTGTGACCTGGAATATTACTAAAACTGAATAATAGGTACTTATTCACCAACTAGGTGTGCTATAAACCAGATCATTTCTATCAAAGACAGAATTCCAGTTACAGTGTTGCAGGCTTTTTGTCATGAACGTCATTGACAACAATACAGATGAGGTGAATTCCAGTGCAACTTAATGGTATTCTACTTAAAACTGCAATATCTCAAACTGAATGTTCCTTTCACTGTAGAAAAGTGTTGCCAATTAACTCTTTATTTTGTTTTTATTTTCTACAATTTCTCTCTTAATTTCTGCGCTATCTCTTGGTTCCAGGCAATTCCACACATTTCATCACTAACCCACATTATCAAAATATATTTCCTAGATACTGGACTTAAAAACAATCATAAAAATGATTTGATACAATATTTCAGAACTATGCTGAACAAAACACCATTAGAATCATTAAAAAATTCTAAAGTACAGTACAGTAACAATATTTCTTTTACAGGAAATCTAAAAGAAATTGCATTTTCCAAGGCTATACAATCTCAGCCTAGGATGGTAGGTTATTGTATGGGAGCATCAAAATAGGAATAAATAACTTAATTATGAGGAAGTCTATGCCAGAAATGATTTCTCAATTTTGCTCAGGAGATAACTGATTCAAAAGCATTGCCATGTCCATGATGTTATTAAACACACCAACTTCAGACATGAACGTAATGCCCCAATGTTTCTTTTCATGAAATTTAAGATGAAATTCAGCAAACTTTCTTTCCAGCAAGGAGCATACTTAATTGAATCATGTGCTTGCAAACTTTGACTTTAGAATTAAATGTTGCTGTGTTATTCCTGGGAATCTGAGATTTCCCAAGACTCTCTCAACTGTGCTCCCCATCAGCAAAGCTGGATTGTGCAGTCCACGATAAAAAGAGAAACTGAAACAAACTCAGATCTGTATGCACATATTTGAAAATGCAACTGGTGATACGATAAATTTAGGGTATTAATGATGCCATGCTAAGTGTGTGGCTTGTATCTACTGGTTACTGTCCCACATAACACTTAGAGTGGAACCTGGGATAGGATAGGCTTATCTTGTTTTTCAGGTGTGGGTGTTATGATTCTCAACCTATTGACGTTGGCGTCATTGGAAATTTGGTAAATTCGGTTCTTCCAACTTATTACTATGATTGCAGCATAGAGCTGAGTTTTCTCTGCTGCTGAGTCCTTCTGCATGCTACAGTAAATTGAATAATGTGCCAATAACACATGATCCAGCACCTCTTGCTTTTAACGACAATCTGTCCCTCTTAAATGGAATCTGCTCTGAATAATAGAGTTGCAATTTAAAACACAGAAATTGAAACATTAGGCCAGGAAGATTTTCAGGACGAAGGATGCTGCATGGGTGGCATTAGAGATGAAGGTGGGAAAAAGGAGTGACACCATGGTTCCAAAGGGCAACAGGAGGCCCTCAAAGATCACCTTCAGAAGAGAATGAGAGAAAGTGGCCAGGGTTGTCAATTCCTAGCACCCAGATTTGAAGATTAGCAGCACTGTCACAAGCAGCTTAATTACTTCATACAACTGATCAAGAGCAGTAAAAATATTTTCACATGATGTCACTTACCCATCATGATACTCTCAAGCTGCTGAATGTGCCACAACAACTTCCTCGCCATCGCACAACTACATTAATTTTGTCAGCCTCACATACATCTTTAGCTGCCTCCACATGTCTCCAGCTATATATCTGTAGAAGGCAAATCACCAAACACAACACTACACAATTCCATTATGCTCTCTCTCATGGAGGTAAAGGTGCCACATAATAAGGAGAACAGGGCAGAACTGGCTGGGGCAAAGGAACCTGAGTCTCCAGAGCCCTGTGAGGATATGGCTCTTAGTATCTAGGCTGTAATAAAGTCTGGGTCATCCAGTGTCACTCAGAACACTGAGAAAAGCAGGGTTTTCCTGGATTACGTTTCTTTTGAAATTCCAACTCACATTCATTCTATAATCCATTATGATGAGCTGAGTGCCCGTGGACCTCTTTCTTCCTTATTCTGCCATGTCTTCTCTCAGACATTTTCTGCTTTCAGACAGCCAAGAAATGAAAAAACTCAATTATGTTCACTTGAGCTGCCTTCAGAAGCTTCTGAAGATCAAATAGTAAGGCAAAATACCAGACACAGGTGTTTACTTGAGCTGGCATGCCAAGTATCAAACTATATTGAGATACTATTAACTTTGTTGGGTTCGTCACATAGCCAAGAATGTCTGACATTCGCTTACAAAACTAAATCTTCTGTGGATCGCTTGAGTCTGGGGTACCATGCTCATATCAGTCGAAGACTCTCATAGAATCGCTACAGTGTAGAAGCAGCCATTCGGCCCATCGAATCCACACCAACCCTCCAAACAGCATGCCATCCAGACCCTAACCCCTATCCTATAACCCTGCATTTCCCAATGCAAATCCACCTAGCTTACACATCACTGGAAATAAATGTAGCACCCAGAGAAAACCCACGCAGACACGGGGAGAATGTGCAAACTCCATACAGACAGTCACCCGAGGATGGAATCAAACTGGATTCTTGGCGCTGTGTGGCTGCAGTGCTAACCACTGAGCCACTGCGCTGCCCCAGCTCAGGAGACTTCACTCAGGAGTTTTGATATTGACGTTATGTCATGTGAGAATATCACTGCAGGTAGTTTAACAAAGTAAAAATAAACAATGTCCTCTCCTTGTAAAGCAGATGCATATCAAAGGTAGAGGGAAAATGAAAGAAGCAAGAATCCCAAGCTAGAAATTAATCCAAAATTCAATTGTCTGCGGTATTCTATCATGTTTATTGCAAAACGTCCTTGGCACAGATCTGCCTTATCAGTCACCTAAGTACTCACCACAACCCTACTAAACATACCAGATGATGAATTAAAAACAAGAGTTCTAGAAATACTCAATAAAACTTGGTTCGTCTCAGCATCAGCATTTCAGATTTCTAGCATCTGCAATGTTTTACTTTTGTTATCCCAGATGATGCACTTCATCATTTATACCTTGAAGAAAATTACCTTGGAGGCTACTCTAGTATGGTGAGTCACTGAGAAGGACTGGGCTGTAGTCAGGCCAAGGGTAAAAGATTTGTTTGCCAGCTCACCTCAGGCGGGTAGGTTTCTGGTGGGTTCTTCTACACAGGACTCAAATGAGGACTTCAAAGAGAGTACATTGGCTGCTAGATGTTCCAGACAACCTCTCGTCACTGTCAAGGCGCATTGAGGAGCTGGTCTCCAAATTGGCAGAGGGTCTCTCTGCAGCTTCTGCTCCATCTCCCTATTATGTTGTAGATCTAGAGTTACTCCACTACTGCCCTTATACCTATTTCAGCCTTTATGAGGGCAAGACACCTATTCCAGATATTAGTCTAGTCAACCTTCTCTGAACTGCCACCAATGTATTTACGTCCTTCTTTAATTCAGGAGACCACTACTGTAGACAGTACTCCAGATGAGTTCTCACCACTTTCTTGAATAATAGAGTAAAACCTCCCTACTTTGTATTCAATTCCCCTCACAAGAAATATTAACGTTCTATTTTCTTTCTTAATATTTGCTGTGCCTGCATACTAACCTTTTGGGATTTGTGCACTTGTCCAGTTAGATCCCTGTGTTTCTCTGAGTTCTGCAATCTCTTACCATATAGATAATATGCTTCTTTTTCATTCTTCCAGCCAAATTGGATGATTCCACATTTTCCGACATTGTACAATATTTGACAGATCTTTGCTCACTCATCTAAACTATCTATATTCATTTGCAACCTCCCAGCATCCTCTTGTTAAGTTACTTTCCAACCTTACTGATCAGCAAGTTTAGCAACCATACTTTTGGTCTCTTCATCCAAATAAGTTATAAGGAGGTCAGGCCCAAGCATTGATTCTTATGGTACACCATTCGTTAGATCTTTCCAATTCAAAAATGATCCATTTATCCCTACTCTCTTCTTCCTATAAGCTAGCCAATATTCAAACCATGTCAATACGATACCTCTTACACAATGAGATTTTACTTTATATAGAAACCTTTGATGTGGCACTTACTTCAGAAATGATATTAGATTTGAAATATTAACTCTTTCTCTCTCAACAGATGGTGCCAGACCTGCTGAGTTACCCCAGAATTTTCTGTTTTAACTCTAAATTTCGAGCATCTGTAGTATTTTGATTTACTAATGATGATGGCACATTGTCCATAAGGTTTTTTTTCATATACTCATTCATAGGATGCAGGCATCACTGGCTGGCCAACATTTATTGCCCTAATTGCCCAGAGGAGAATTAAGAGTCACATTGGGTTTGAAGTCATATGTAGGCCAGGCCACAGAAGAATAGCAGATTTTTCATCCTTAAAGGGCATCAGTGAAACGGATGGGTTTTACACCTTCCTGCAAGAATGCGATCCCCTACTACTACACATTCTCTCACCCACCTTCCTGCAAGAATGTGATCCCCTAATACTACACCTCCTCTTACCACCTTCCTGCAAGAATGCGATCCCCTACTCCCAATTCCTCTGCCTCCACCGCATCTGCTCCCAAGATGGGGCATTCCACACCCGAACATCCCAGGTGTCCTCTTATTTCAAGGACAGCAACTTCCTCCCTTCAGTAATCGAAAATGCTCTTGACCGCATCTCTTGCGTTTCCCGCACCTCTGCCCTCACATCCCCTCCCTGAATTAAAAAACAAAGACAGAATTCCCCTTGTCCTCACATATCGCCCCACTAACTCCGGATTCAACGTATCATTCTCCGCCACTTCCTCCACCTGTAATCTGACCCCACAACCAAGGATATATTTCCCTCCCCACCTCTATCTGCCTCGCATAGGGACCGCTCTCTCTGCGACTCCCTCGTCTGCTCCACACTCCCCACTAGCCCCACCACCCCCGACACCTTTCCCTACAACTGCAGGAGGTACTACACCTGCTCCTACACCAGCCCCCTCACCTCCATCCAAGGAACCAAAAAAACCTTCCACATCAGACAGAGGTTCACCTGCATATCCACTAATGTGGTCTGTTCCATCCGCTGCTCCCGATGTGGCCTCCACTACATCGGTGAGATCAAGTGGAGGCTCGGAGACCACTTTGTAGAGCACCTGCACTCTGTTCACAACAAATGACAACACTTTCCAATCATGAACCAGTTCAAATTCCACTCCCACTCCCTGGATGACATGTCCATGCTTGGTCTCTTCCAGTGTCACAATGATGCCACCTGGAAACTGGAGGAGCAGCACCTCATATTCCACCTTGGGAGCCTACAACCCAATGGTCTCAATGTGGACTTGACCAGTTTCAAAATCTCCCCATGCCCGGCCTCATCCCATGACCAACCCTTCCCCTCATCCCTGCCTCCTTGACCTGACACAACTTGTCCGTCTTCTCTCCCACCTATCTGCTCGTCCCACCTCACTGACCAATCCCCACCACTGCCTACTTGCACTCACCTATCACCATCCCACCTACCTTCCCCAGCCCCACTCCTCCTCTCTCTATTTATTTCAGAGCTCCCTTCCCCCTCCCCCATTTCCGAAGAAGGGTCTCAACTCAAAGAAATAACATTCTTGCTCCTCTGATGCTGCCTGGCCTGCTGTGTTCCTCCAACTCCACACTGTGTTATCTCTGACTTCAGCATCAGAAGTTCTTACTATATCTGCTGAGTTAATATCTAAGTTTGAACTGTCATTGAGAAATGAAATTCTAGCTTTCATCAATTAAGTCATCCCACATGCCACATTTCTTACGCTCGCAAGTCCGTTAAAATACACCATGCTTTTATTTATAAAGCCTATATCACTTCCTAAATTGCAGAGATTTTTGTAGAAATATCCCTAAGTTTCTCTGTTCCTATTGCCCCTTTAGCATTGCACCCTTTCTTTTATTTTGCCTCTCCTCATTATTTTTAATAAAATATACCTCTTTGAACATTTCTCCATTAAATTTCATGTCATTTGTTCATTCATTGCACCAGTATTTCTATATTTTGTGGAAGTTTATAAATAGCCTCCTCATAGTTCATAAACCTTTCAGGTTTTGCATCTGCTACATTTTATGCATTTTTGACTTTTACTCTCCAACCACCTCTCTATTCTTCTGTAAAATAACCATGGAATTTTAGTCCCTTTTAAGTGTGCGTTCAGGCCTGTAAAATTTGTTGGGAATACATATCTGTATTTCTGCTATATGGTGCATCAGAAAGTATTGAACTCATTTAAAATGTGTTTTTTTGACCAAGACTGTGAAGAGAACTCATGTGGTTGTTTGGAAATGAGGTCAACAGATTCAAGTGGGCTGTGATCCACTTGCTGATGACAGAAAGTCAAATGATCTTGGAAAAATAGGTAAGTAAAGGTTTTAAACAGGTAAGAGATGGGACGTTTTCCCTGTAATTACAGGAAAACCTGTCTATAGCTCATCAACAAGAAATCTGATGGACTGTGAAATTCTGTTCCTTGGTTTTTTTACCATTGGTCAATTAAGGTACATTTTTCTTCAGCCTTTTTCAAAGACATTATCTTTGCAGAGTCTTTGTTGTTGTTTGTGTTGTGTGAGGGAGTCTGGTTTGGGATGAAGAGGCTATATAGTTGTAATTCCAGATTATGTCTTAAATGTTAACCAGTATGCCAACTGCTTTTAAGAGTGAGGTTTGTTTTATAATAAATAGGTCATTTTTACTTTGTTAAAGAAGCCTAGTGACATTCTCTTTTATTCTCCATTGCAGTACAGAAGACAAGCAATAACTTAGAGTTATGGTGTGAGCTGTGGAATTGTGGGGCTTGTTGACTAGCAAATACCTTCCATCATAGTCATAACAAATTTCATGAATGTCTTTACTGCCAATTACATAGCCACCTTAGATATGGCTGCAAATTATTAAGTATCCATGTAACACACAATTTTTTAGCTAGAGGAAGGAGGTTGCTGACAAGCGAGAAGCTGACAGGATAGCATGCTTGGGCCTTGGACAGCAATATGGGTGGGGGGAAGGCATTGTTGTTTTCACAGGACCTCTTTTCTGGTCAAGATTAAACCAACTTGATTTTAATTGTTGGGTTTATCCTTAAATTATTTCTGGAGCAGAGATGCAACATTTGCATTTCTCCAGAAAAAGCAATGACTTGCGGATACTTGAAATCAGAAACAAAACAGAAATTGCTGGAAAAACTCAGCAGGTCTGGCAGCACCTGTGGAGAGAAAGCAGAGATAACTTTTCGGGTCCAATGACCTTTCCTGAGGACAAACATCAACACAGCCTGTTTGGACTAAGTGGCATCAATCCATTTTATAATTTTCATGTCATTCTCTGCATCTCAGAAAGTTCAGCACCGCACGATCACAGCCCTTTAACACCAGGGAATCTTTTGGATAAACTATAGAAAATCAGGCCAGATCATCTTTGCTTTTAGAATGTGTTCCTTAGTTAATAGATTAAATGAAATGTTTCTATATCCATCTAGGTACTAAAATGTTCCATATACCAATTCCTCTGTATGAAAAATGCAAAAGATATTAATAACAACATAAAAAAGTATATTAAAATAATTCCACTTTTTAGCATTTGGGAGTTGTACAAACTTACCTTAACCACCCCATTTTCATGCAGGGTAATACAGTTGTTAGGATCAAATGAAAGCTGGTACAAGGCTTGTGCTGTAGCACGATGAACAAGGGGACTTTTTGATTTCAGATAATGGACCAGTGGAGCCACAGCCCCAGTTTCTCCAAAGGCAACTCTGTTGTTCCCCCATTTACAACAGCAAGCAACAGCATCTGCTAAATGCTGCCGAAGCATATCATCTTTCTGTAAGAACAGTAAAATAAGCATATAGTATTCATCATTGGGACATTAATTTTTATAATAAAAGCAAAATATTGCAGATGCTGGAACACTGAAATAAAAATAGAAAATGCGAGAGAAACTCAGCAGGTCTGGCAGCATCTGTGGAACTGTTCTGAAGAAGAGTCATACGGGACTTGACATAGTGAGGGTATCTTTTTCTCTTTAGATGTTTTTCCAGCATTTTCTGTTTTTATATTAAATGTTATGTCAATAGCAAATAATGATGATTGCTACTATTAGTATTATTTCACAAATCAAACTCCAAAATCATTTTTCTGATTCTACCAGAAGTCACTTGCTGAGAGACAAAATTAAACATTTAGTTTCATTTTTAGCTTTGTTTTTTGTAGCTAAACCACTGGATTCCAATTATTATTATACTAGAACCACTCTTCACTCTTTAGAAGGCTACTATATCCATCCTAACATGTGGTGTGCAGAAATGCTCACAGCACTCCAGGGGTGATGTAATCAGAGATTTGTATGGTGTTATGTAATTTCATGATTCATATTTTTCTACCATATAATTTGTAGCTTGAGAAGCAGGATTTTAAATGCAAGATAAAGGGTTTGAGAGGCTGGTAAACACACCTAGGATAATTGTAATTCAAAGGCTGGCCTCTGTTTGTTTTAAGAAGTCAGAGTTAAAAGCATGAACACACTAAACAACGGGTTAACTCTCTGAATTTTAAGGTGGAGTCAGATGCCTACAGTTGTCTCAATAAGTGATTCAAATTATCCATATTTTTTCCCAGCTCAAGTAGGGGTTTAGAAGCAACCGATAAACATAAGGTGATATTAAAACATCTAAATACATTTCAGATCAATGTTAAGGTTTAGGAATTGGCAATAATTAGTTTGAATCTCAACTTGATCTCCGCTTGGGATATGCTAGGTAGTTCCAAGTTACCATGGTAATAGATTGCACACAGCTACTCGACATTTGGTTTTTGATGTATCTGTATGTTTCTCACTGAAACTGGCAGTTGGAGCCTGGAAGCAGCTTGGAGACTAGCAGAGAGAGAAAGCTGCAATAATTAGGTAAGTTTTAAAAGGTCCCAAGTCTTTCAATGGGGCAAGTGAGTAAGTAAATGGTTGGGTGTTCAGTGAATAGGTGAGTTAGTGAATGATTAGGTGAGAGATTGAATGGGTGACTAAGCAGGTGGGTGAGTGAAAGAGTGGTGTTATGAAAATAGTATCAGAAGTGTGGGTAGTTGAGTTGGGCAGGCTGGGGGGAGAGGGGTGCACGTGGATTGGGAAGGTGGTAAGAGTAGGGAAGCAGTAATCAGGACAGGCAGTGGGACCCAGATTAAGGGTAGTGAGTAGTGGGTTGGGAGGTGGGGAATTAGTTCAGTAATAGGTGTGGGGTTGGATTAGGTAATGGGTGTAGAAAGTCAAGTTGGGTTGAGTGGTTGGGTGTGAGGGATATTATGTGTGGGGGCAATGATTAGATTGTGCTGTTAATCACTGAGTTACAGATGCGCATTGGAGTTAAAAGGTGCTATCATTCTGGGTTAAGCATCTGGGCAAATAGTGCATATCTAGCTCAAGTCTTTGGAATTATGATCGGTGTAAGAGTCATTTGCAAAGGGTCTTAGGTAGTGTAAATCAGCTCAACATCACTCTGTCTGCTACTTTAGTCACATCTTTAATAGACACAATCAGATTTGTCGGGCATTACCTACTCTTTAAAAATCCATGCTGGCTGTCTTTAATCAGTTGAAATTTTTCAAGTGCTCTCACGTGTTTAAAAGCGCAAATCTCAAGAGGATATGCATGTAGATATTTATTTTGGTTTAGGAAACATTCCATATGTAACTCTTAATATGTTGGTTACCAGATGCCATTTATAAATGTTTTATTCAGTTTTATCAGGAAATTAGCTGGGGCAATGCCTGATTAAAATAGAAACAATGAGAAAATTGGACATTTTGGGAATGCACAGTGATATTTTGGTAATTCTTTTGGCAGCATAATGCTTTAAAAGTTCTGTCTCAGCTCTGTAATTGGCTCTGTACTGACCTAAACCTGGTGAAGATGTTGGCAGGTAGGTACGCCATCCTAGTATTCATTAAAGTCTATGGGATCAAAGGGCAGTGGTAAGATTGAAACTGGCTAAGAGATAGAAAGGAATAATTATAATTGTTTTCCAACCAGGGGGAGCCATGCAGCTTGTCCCGAGATGTGTGTTAGGAGCCAAGTTCTTTTTGAGACATGTTACCTCAGCAAGTCACTCCGGACAGATAGTTCCAAGATAATGACATAGTAGGAAAATAACCCAATGCACTGCTTTTAGAAATTTCCCATGGTTTACCTCCAAAATCTCCTTTATATGGCTGATAAGATTTCACCCATTAACATTGTTTCAGTCCTCCACAGACATTACTGAGTATTTCCATTTTTTTTCTATGTTTGTTTCCAGATTTCCAGCACCAGCACTGTTTCTTTTTTATGCACTTGAACAGTGTAAGTTGCCCATTTATTTCATTAATATGCATACATTAATCTTTCATTCTTTCAAGGGTATTTTGGAGCAAGCAATAGTTGCATGAGTCATCAACAAGAAATTCAAACTGAGGGTTGGGAATTTAGGAAGGTAGCATGGTAGTTAGAGTTTCCTACACAAGCTTGTGCAGCTTAAGGAAAACCCTTGACGTAAATAAAATAGGTTCAAAAACTAAAGCTGATTTTATATTGATATTCTCTTCCAATCTCCTTTAACACTCACTTCTTCAAGCATCCAACTCTGTATTTTAAAAATGGCCTCTTCTAACACTGTTTTGACAGAGGACACTGCAACCTAATTTTACTACTTTAACATTTAACGAAAAAATGTAAAAACCGAAAGAACTGCAGATGCTGTAAATCAGAATCAAAAACAGATATTTCTGGAAAGCTCAGCAGGTCTGGCAGCATTTGTGGAGAGAAATCAGAGTTAATGTTTCAAGTTGAGTTCTGAGGAAGGGTTACTTGACCTGAAACGTTAACTCTGATTTCTCTCCACAAATGTGGCCAGACCTGCTTAGCTTTGTCCAGCGGTTTCTGTTTTTGTTATAAAAAATTATATGTCTGCTGCATTGATCAAGAAAGATTGAGCAGGTTGGGGGCTCTATTTTTGGCTGGGAGCTTCAAAATTATGAAAAGGGGTTGACACTAGACATGGAGAGGTAGGGGAGACCAGAAATGGCAAACATAGACATAAGTTAATCATAAATAAAACCAGTGTGCAATTCAGAAAAAAGCACCTTACCCAAGGAGTGGTTAGAATCTGAAACTCACTACTGCAATAAATAGTTTATGTAACTAGAATGGGTATGTTTAACAGAAATTTGGATAAATATGGGGGGGAGAAAGGACCAGAAAGATATGTTGCTTGGGTGAAATAAAGAAGGGTGGGAGGAGGCCTTCATGACATACAAATATCAGTATGTACCTGTCGGGTTAAATGGCCTGTTTCTGTGCTACAAAGATAATACCAAACTATGTAGCGCTTTTGAATAAATAATATATACCAAGGTTACTTACTGTGTATGTTAAACTTGACAACATTTGAACAACTCCATGATCTGTTATAACTGCTAGGTTTTCTTCATCCATGGCTATTTTGGCTAAAGCTGCACAAACACTGGCCAGAACCTCCATATCATCAGATTTTAGCAAATTAACAATTAATTCCAGGCCACCAACAAAGGAGCGAACCATTTCCCCTGCTTCCTAAAAAAAGCAGTCAACATAAAGTAAAAAATACAAGCTCACAGCTAGAATGACAAAAAAAATGTACAGATGAGTCTAACAAAGTCATCAGGTTGGCAAAAATTTAGATGCATGCATTTTTGTGCAAAACTCAAACCTGCCCTTATAAGTTTTGATGTATGAATTTTGCAGATGGCCACAATTAAGGAATTGATTTGTGGTGGAGAGATTGTGATGTGGTGAAAAGGTCACTGTACTAGGAAACTAGAAGCCTAGGCTATTGCTTTGGGCTTATGGGTTTGCATCCCACCAGAGCAACGAATGAAATGTAGATTTAATTAATGAATCTGGGATATAAAGCTAGCCTCAGTAATGCTGACCATGAGAATTTGTTGTTGAAAAAATCTGTTTCACTAATATCCTTTAAAATCTGCATTACTTACCTAGTTAGGTCTACATGTGATTCCATACCCACAAAAATGTGCTTGACTCTTAACATTTCTCTGAAATGACCTAGGAAGCCATTCAGTTCAAATACTGTTAGGTATGAGCAACCAATGCTGACTGTACCAGCAATTCCTACATCAGATCAAAGAATATAGAATAAAAAAAAACTGTTATCTCTAGGCTTGACTTTTCCAAAGCACTCCTGTTTAAATTTCTATTTCCTACCCTCCTTAACTTGAGGCCACCCAAAACTCTGCTGCCTGTGTCCTGAATCATAGCAAGTCCCATTCAGTCCGTCCTTGCTGACTTCACACTTAGTCCCAGTGAAGCAGCTCATTTTAAAATTCTCATCCTTTTTCTTCCAACGCCTCTATGATCTCACCCTCTATAACCGTGCTATCTCTCAGCTCTCTGAGATATCTGCATTTCTCCAATTGTTACAATCTAGTCAGGGGACCATTAATGTATAAATGGAAATTCAAATACCTCATTTTAACCAACAGATTTACGCCACAAGATTTCATTTCTTTTTAACAAAATCATCTTCATTGCATAGAAAATAATTAGTTAAATCAAGTATTATTGATTTTATAATATGGCTTATAACAATGCGTTCAGGTTTGCTTTCTATTTCCCAAGAATTCCCTAAAAAGACACATTAATCTGAAAGTTATTTACTTCTGCAGATACCACCCACAAGTATGCCATTGTCCTTTGGAGAATTGTCTTCAGTTTAAGTTACCCACAGAGGTGAAGCTTTCCTTTATCATCTCTTGAATGGGGATGTCTCAGCTTCTTGTTTGGGTTACTTTTCAATGCTTCCAAGGTAACTTAGCTGATTACTTTCTATTGCAATAAGAGGCCATTTGGTCCACTGTAGATTCTCCCACTAGCTCTAAACTAGGTAATCCTCTGCGTTTTGTTCTTTCATAAGATTCAAATTGAGAAAGCCACACAATTTTACTCTGCTTTCAGTGCAGGTCGATCTTCTTTCAGAGAACTGCAAACCACATCGGGTCCAAACTGTAACTAACTGTCCTGGTAAACACTAAAAAATTGAAAGTAGAGAACTTTATTTAGCTCCACCCATTTCCATGATGATGTGGCCTGCTCTGAACTATTCTTAAACTTAGCTTTAAGTTAATATTCTCTTGGAGAATCATCTGTAATTTATTTTTTGATTCAATGACATAAATGGATTTCACAACATTTTAGGGTCTACTGAATGCTGTTAAACTGCAATGCTATCTCCCAAAACAAATGATCTCTCTGGATTGCACTTCTTTGTAAGCATTGTAAACAGAATGTCTCCAGATTTTTAGCTAAGAAAGCAAACCTACTGTCTTCTTTTACCTTGCTCAAATCCTGAACTTTTGAACCAAAACAGAAAATGTTATATTTCTAAAGCTTAAGTTGTCATAGTTTTAACAGAACTTGGGCTGCTCTCTCATTACACAGAGATGACAGTGTAATGACTTAACCTGAGGTAAAGGGAAGAGGTTGAGAAGGACAGCCCTTCATGCTAATCTCAGTTGGTGATGGGAATTGAACCTACACCTGTTTACAACACACTGTTTTGCAAACCAAAAATCCACCCAACAGAAGCTAAACCGAGATAAAAGGTACTGCAGATGCTGGAGAATCTGAGATAACAAGCATGGGGCTGGATGAACACAGCAGGTCAAGCAGCATCATAGGAGCAGGAAAACTCGACGTTTCGGGCCTAAACCCGGGGCCTAAAAT
>JAHRHZ010000034.1:29813374-29837200 GCA_024137785.1 Ginglymostoma cirratum | reverse complement strand
GGGTTTAGGCCCGAAACGTCGAGTTTTCCTGCTCCTATGATGCTGCTTGACCTGCTGTGTTCATCCAGCCCCATGCTTGTTATCTCAGAAGCTAAACCGACTCCCTTCTGCAGTTTTATTCTAAAACATTTGAAAATGTACGAGATATTCACAACACAATTCTGATCCCTTTAGCATTCCTGATTTTAATCACTGCATCATTTCCTTCAAGTTGCCCAAGTCCTAAGCACTGGAATTCTCTCCCCAAACTTTTTGCCTCTTCTCATTTGAGATGCTTGTTACAGATCACATTTTTGATCAAGTTTTTGTTTATTTTTTTTCTAATGTCTAGTATGTGACTCAGCATCTGTTTGATAACACTACTCTGAAGCTAGGGATACTTCATGACGTTTAAGGCTTAATATAAATACCAGTTCTTTTTGTTGATGATATTTCAGACATACAGCATTTTCAGAACAGTCATTTCTTCTGATGCTGCCTAACTTGCTGTGTGCTTCCAGACTTTTTGGCTTTTGTTTTAAGATTTAAACAAAATTCCAAAGATCTTGGCAATTTCTCAGCCCTAAAGTAGCCCAGCCTGAAGAGAGAAATTCCAAGTGCAGTTCACAATCAATCTGGAAAATCTTCACATATCCAACTCAATTACAGAACAGAAGGATCAAATAAAATCAGCTGAGCTAGACTACTGTGTCAAGCCAATTGTGTTCAAGCATCATCATCATGAGGACTGGTTCAATGAAAGCTATGCTGAAATGTGTGACCTCTCAGAACAAAAGCAAGGGCCATCATTGCCTGACAGGCTACAAGTGAAGAAGAAAGTCTAGCAACTCCTCCAGGTTGATGCTCAGAGCCAAACCTGGAAGGTAAAGGACATGTGGTGGAAAGAGAAAGTCCAACAATATTCAGCAATATGCTGACCATTATGATATGGAATTTTGTTTTGAAACCAGCAGGGCCATATATATGTCCAAAGTCAAATGGACAAAATCCCCTTCACTCACAGAATGGTCTTTTTCTTCTTCAGGATGACAAGCCATTTATCAATGTTGTAGTGAAAGGTTCCAGTGTTATTTTTAAAGACAAACTGAACACCACTTCACCACTGTGAGACACGAAGTTCAAATGGACTTGTGATGGTCACTGCTGGAAGCCCAGAAATTCATACCAAGAAGTCAAAGGTTACTCCCAGGTTTACCAGAGAATTAGCACGTTTCATATATACAGGGGGAAAGTAAACTCAGTCAATTATCATCATATTCATCCACAGTCAGTGATAGAAGGAGACATCATTTGAACTATCAATGTAACTGCTAACTTGAGCATTGAATCTGATCTTAGGCCTGTTAAACCCAACAGGACCTCAGTTCAACCTGGTCCAAATATGGACTAAAGCCATTTTTTAAAAATTAATTCATTGTCTGTGGACTTCACTGGCCAGACCAGTACATATTGCTTAATTGCCCAGAAGACTGTCAACCACATTGCTATAAGCCTGGTGTGACATGTAGGCCAAATGGCAGATTACCTTCCCTAAAGGGGATTAATGAACCAGATGGGTTTTCCCCAATAATTGCTAATAATTTCATGTTCACCTTTTAGATGGTTAATTCCAGATTATTATTGAATTCAAATTTCATGGCAGGATCTGAACCCAAATTCATAGAACATTAATATTCTAGTAATGATACCACTAGGCCATTACCTCCCTTGAATTGGAGATATTACACTAGAGTGACTATCCTCAACATTACAACATCAGGAGGATAAAGTGTAAAATACCAGAGAAATAGCTCTGACAGAAAAAGGAGTGCTAGGTCTCCACTTTGTAACTGCCACGGAGAAGGGTGAATGGAAATTGCAAAATGTCCCTACAGCAGCAAATTGTGGAAAGAAAGATGGGAATACCATGGAGAGAATGAAGTGATCTGCAAGTGAAAGGTGTGGTGTGTATAAGACCATAAGACAGGAACAAAATTAGGCCATTCTTCCTATTGAGTTCTCTCCAGCACTAGATCATGACTGATATGTTTCTCACCTCCTTCTCCTGCCTTCTCTCCACAACACTTGATCCCCTTACCAATCAAGAACATATTTACGTCTGTCTCAAGTACACTCGATGACTTGACCTCTACAGCCTTCTGCAGCAATGAGATTCCACAGATTTGCTACACCATGGCTGAAGAAATTCCTCATCAGAATTCTGAAGGGTCATCCCTTCATACTGAAGCTGTATGGCGTCTTCCACTGTGAAAACTGATGCAAAGTCCTTATTCAGTTGCTCCGCCAACTTTTCATTTCCAGTTACTAGTTCTCCAGTCTCATTTTCCCGTGGCCCATTGTCCACTCTTGCCTCTCCATTCAGATAATAAAAAAAAACTTGCAATCTTCTTTTACATTACTGCCTAGCTTACTCTCATTTTATCTTCTCCCATTTTTTTTTTTAGTTTTTCTATGTGGTTTTTAAGGATTTTCCACTAAAATTCACCACATTGTTTGTTTGCTTTTCTTCTACTTTTTGATGTCCCTTGCTGATTACCCTTGCCAGCCATGGTTGTCTCATCTCTCCTTATTATGTGTCTTCTTCCTTGGGATGAATTTCTGCTGTGCCTCTCAAATTATCCCCAGAAACTCCTGCCATTGGTACTCCACCATCTTCCCTGCTAGGCTCCCCTTCCAGTCAACTCTGGCCAGCTCCTCCGTCATGTGTTTGAAGTTACCTTTACTCAATTGTAATACCATTATATCTGATTCCAGCTTCTCCCTCTCAAACTGCAGGTTGAATTCTTCATGTAATGGTCACTGGCCCCTCAGGATTCCTTAACCTTAATCCCTAATCACGTCTGTCTTATTACAGATCACCAAATCCAGAATTTCCTGTTCCCTAGTGGGTTCTGCCACAAGCTGCTTCAAAAATCCAACTCATAGACAATCCACAAATTCTGTTTCTTGAGATCCACAATCAACCTGATTTTCCCTGTCCACCTGCATGTTGAGGTACCCCATGATTATTTCAATAGTGCCTTTCTAACATGCCTGTTCTATCTCCCATTTATTTTCTGACTACAGCTAAGAGGCCTATCACGACCCCCATCAGGGCCTTTATTGCTTTGCGGTTCCTCAACTCTACCCACAGAGATTCTGTGCCTTTCAATTCCATATCACTTCTTGCTATCAATTCAGTTTCATTTCTATGAACAAGGCAACTGTGCCCATTCTGCCCGTCTACCTGCCCTTTTGATAGGATGCATATCCATGTATATTTAGGTCCCAGCCCTGCTCCCCTTACAGCCAAAACATCATTCCTACTAATTTCAATCTGCGCCAAGAGCTGATTTACCTTGTTTTGTAAACTGTATGCATTTAAATACAACACCCTCAGTCCTGTGTTGACTGTTCTCTTCTCATAATTGTCCCCTTGACTGCTGCGCCTGAAGTTAGATCCATGACCCTTTCCATACTCTCTGTCCTACTGCTTGTTTTGGAAACTTTAATAACCTCTGCAGAGCCCTCCCCCCATTCATAACTGTTTTCCATAATTTTCCATGTAACTGAACCAACTGTCCCACTATTTAAATTCTACCCACAATTCACAAGGACTCTGCTCCCAGCATGATTCAGGTGGAGCCCATTCCACCAGAACAGTTCCATCCTTATCCGGTACTAGTGCCAATGCCCCATGAATTTGAACACATTTCTCACTCACCAGTCTTTGAGCCATGCATTTACCTCTTTAATCTTGTTGACCCTGTGCCAGTTTGCTCATGGCTCAGGTAATGAACTAAAGATTATTACATTATTGGCTCCGCTTTTCATTTTAACCCTTAGTTGCTCATGTTCTCTCAGCACAACCTCTTTCATCTTTTTAGCTGTATCATTGGTACCTACATGAACCACGACAACTGGATCTTGCCCCGATTTCCTCTGCTGCCCAAATGAGATATCCTGAACTCGAGCACCAGGCAGCAACACAGTCTTTGGGACACACGATCCTTGCCACAGAGAATAGGGTCTGCCTATACTATCCCCAATTACAACTACATTTCTCTTCTCTCCTCATTCTTGAATGGCTCCACATACTACAGTGCTATGGTCAGTTTGCTCACCCTCCCTAAAGGATCCACTTTCATCCATACAGGGAGCAAGAATCTTAAACCTGTTAGACAAGCTCGAGAGCTGAGGCTCCTTCGGACCTACCTCCTGCATCCCTCTACCTGCCTCACTCAAGGTCACATCCACCTGTCCCTGACCTCTGACTGACTGAATTCAAGGTAATTAATCTTGGGGGTGTCACTGCCTCCTGAAACACAGCATCAAGGTAACTCACCCCATCCCTGATGTGTCGCATAGCTTGAAGCTCAGACTCCAACTCATGAACTCTGAGCTGGAGTTCCTCAAGCGACCAACACTTGCTACAGATATAGTCACTGTGAACCACAATGGGGTCCACCCAACTCCCACATCATGTAATTACAACACATTGCCTGGCCTGGCATTTCTATTTTGATTTCTTAGTTCTTAATTTGATTTTTCAAAAATTTGAAATAATTCAAATAATTCAAGAATACTAGTGTTTTAGTTCACAGCTTGTAAATATTTCTTCCATTTACCTTCAATCTGGAAGTAACCTATGATAGTCAAATTAGTACTGTCCTATCCTATCTTGCAGACACCCTTCACCAGTGCTGATACATATATATTGCTGAATCTTTCCATGCATATGGATAGGGTAACACTGATTGATGAACACCATACCAATGAGCAGGAGATGAAGGAGCAAAATAGCCGTTCTCAGCTTGGTGCAGATGCAGGGCCTCACAAATCACAGGAAAGGAGGCCCCACTTGGACCCACAGGAGAAATACACTCCCAAATCTCAGAATCCCAATGGTAGTGGGGATTCATGGTAAATATGGAGAATTCTCCATTGACAGAATGGCCAAACTCATGGACAGCTATATGTGGAAGCACTTAGGCATATGATCAGGAATTATGAACAAAATGCATGTGATGCTCTATAGCTTGGGCTGTTTAGTGATAGTGATAGAATAGATGCCAGTTGCACCCCAATTTGTGATCCCCTCTAGCCATTTGGAGTGCCACCAAAGGACTGAGGCAGCAATTATGGAGGATGAGAGTGCCAATCCTCAAAGGGCATGTTGGCCATCACCATCATCATCATCAATCTTCTTGACAGCTCTAACTGAGCGACCATCATGCAGCAAGCATCAGCGACTCAGGTTGTTCCTGTGTTATGTTGGTGTAGTAGTCGCTGCTTGTGTCACTGTTACTACTTCTGTGACAACAGCATCTCAGCTGCGAGCAGAGTCATGTGTGCTTGTTGCCTCCTCTTCAAGTGAGACTTAAGGGGAGTGTTGAAGTGGCTGAAAATGGAGGCTAATGAATCAGAAAGAGCCCCAGAAATGGAAACTGAGATGTCGAGGTAGGAAAGGGAGGAGATGGATCAGGTGAAGGTGAAAGCAGGATAGAAATTGGAAGCGAAATTTTTTCGAATTCTAGACAAGAGAGGGAAGCAGCGCCAATGATGTTATCGATGTATCAGAGAAAGAGTTGTGGGTGGGGTCTGGAGTAGGAGTGGAAGGAATGTTCCACATACCCCACAAAGAGAGAGGCATAACTGGGCCCCAGGAGTTAGCAAGAACTGCAGATGCTGGAGTCAGAGTCAATACAGTGTGGAGCTGGAGGAACACAGCAGGTCAGGCAGCATCAGAGGAGCAGGGAAGTTGACGTTTCGGGTTTACATTCTTCATCAGGACTGGGGTCTATGTGGGTATTTATGTCCACATCTTTGATCTGGAGCAAGTGAGAGGAGTTAAAGGAGAAGTTGTTCAAAATGAGGACCAGTTCGACCAGGTGGGGGAGACTGGTGGTGGATGGGGATGGTTCAGGCGTTCTTTCCAGGATGAAGCAGAGAGCCCTGAGACCAGGCTGATGTGAGATGGACATGTAAAGGGATTGCATGCCCATGGTGAGAGGAGGTGGCTGATGCCCGCGAGCTGGAAACTTTGAAAGGACAAGGGGAGAAAAAATTGAACTAAGATAAGAAATAAGTTGGGTGTGGCAGGAATCGGCAAAAACCATGCGTGTGCCCAGGCAATCCTGCTTATGGATTTTGGGAAAGAGATAGAAGCGGGCTCAATAAAACAAGAGTCATTGTTTTGGAGGTAGTATTCTGAGGAAGGGTCACTCAACTTGAAATGATAACTCTGATTTCTCTCCACAGATCCTGCCAGACCTGCTGAGCTTTTCCAGCAATTTCTATTCTTCTAAATAACTGTTGCATTTGAGATTGATTTATTGTTGTCACATGTGAAAAGGGTTGTTTTGTGTGATATACAAGCAGATTGTACCATACTAAGTGTATCAGGGTAGCAGAACAGAGTGCAAAATAAAGTGTTACAGCCACAGAAAAGGTGCAGAGAGAGATATCAGAATTAATGTTTGAGAGGCCCATTCAAAAGTCTGATAACAGCAGGGAAGAAGCTGTTTTTGAATCTGTTCATACGTGTACTCAACCTTTTATATCTTCTGTCTGTTGGAGGAGGGTGGAAGAGAGTACAGCCAGGTAAGGGAGGGTTTTTGATTATGTTGGCTGCTTTCTCAAGGCGGCAGGAAGTCTAGGTGGAGTAAATAGATGGAAGGCTGGTTTTCGTGACAGACTGGTCTGTGTTCACAGCTCTTTGTAGTTTCTTGCGGTCTTGGGAAGAGCAGTTGCCACACCACACTTTGATGTATCCAGATATGATACTTTCTATGATGCATCAATAATAATTGGTAAGAGTCCTTGTGGACATACTGAATTTTCCTTAGCCTCCTGAGAAAGTGGAGACATTGCTTTGCTTTCTTGACCATCACTGCAACGTGGATGGACCAGGACAGATTGTTGGTGAACATTGCACCCAGAAACTTGATGCTCTTGACCCCCTCTACCTCAACACCATTGATGCTGAAAGGGCGTGCCCTCCACTCCACTTCCTGAAGTCAATGACCAGCTCCTCTGTTTTGCTGATGTTAATGAGATATTGTTGTCTTTGCACCATGCTGCTAAGCACTCAATCTTTTTTCTGTACTCTGTCTCATCATTGTTTGAGATCTGACCTACAATGGTGGTGGTGTCAGCAAACGTATAAGTGGATTGAGGCAGAATTTGGCCACGCAGTTGTGAATACGCAAGGGGTATAGTAGGGGGCTGAGTACACAGCCTTGTGGGAAACTGGTGTTGAGGATTATGATGGAGGAGGTGTTGTAACCTATTCCTAATGATTGCGGTCTATGGATTAGGAATTTGAGGATCCAGCTACAGAGGACGGAGCCAAGACCTAGGTCTTGTAGTTTAGAGATGAGCTTGTTCGGAATGATGGTGTTGAAGGTGGAGCTGTAATCAATAAATAGGAACCTGACAAACGTCTTCATGTTGTCCAGATGTTCTAGGGATGAGTGTAGGGCCAGGGAGAGGGCATCTGCTGTGGATTTGTTGCGCCGGTTGGTGAACTGTAATGGATCAAAGCAATCTGGGAAGCTGGAGTTGATATGAGCCATGACTAACGTCTGGAAGCACTTCATCATTATGGAAGTCGGACCCTTCAGGCAGTAGTCACTGAGGCACGTTGTATGATTTTTTTTTTCCTTTGGCACTGGGCCGATTATAGTCTTCTTGAAGCAGGTGGGGATTTCAGATCATAGTAAGGAAAGGTTAAAGACGTCTACGAATACTCCCACCAGCTTGTCCGTGCAGGATTTCAGTGAATGGCCAGGGGCTCCAACCAGGCCAGTAGCTTTCCATGGGTCCACTCTAATGAAAGGGCACATAGCACCTGCAGCAGTGACCATGGGTACAGGTGCATCCGAGGCTATAGAGACAAGTGACATAGTTTCACTGACCTTCTGTTGAAAGCAAGTGTAGAACACATTGACCTCATCAGATTGGGATGTATTACAATAGAAAACAGAGTTGGGGGGATAAGGAGGGGGTTTTCAGGATGGCATAAGGATCAGGATGGAATGGCATAAGATTCAGTACCAGAGCCACAATTGATTACAGTATATATCAATGAGGAAAGTGAATGTACAGAGCCAAGTTTGCAGATGACACAAAAATAGGTTGGAAAGCAAGTAGTGAGGATGACTCAAAGAGTCTATGGAGAGATTCAGACAGGTTAAACAAGTGGACAAAATCTTGCAGATGGAATATAATGTGGGAAAATGTGATGTCATGCACTTTGGTAGGAAGAATAGAGGTGTTGAATGTTATTTAAATGGATGAAAACTGCATAAAGCTGCACCGCCAGACAGATTTTGGAGTCCTCATGCATGAATCATAAAAAAAATCAAGTTCAGTGGGTAGTAGAGAAGACAAGTAGAATATTTGCCCCTTGCTTCAGAGAGAAAGCAGTATCAATATAGGAAGGTCTTGCTATAGCTATTGTTATGGTTAGACTGCTTCTACCAGTGTCTTCGCCCTCTTGTTATTTTCTTACCTCCATCCATATGGTCCTAGAAAATCATATATGTAGCATAGCAGAAAATCTAATTTACAGAATTTGGTTGTATTTCTCGTATGATCCAAATAGAATTCTGTAGGAAAGCCACAGAAAAGATGCTAAACAAAACCATATGGCAATTATATAAATAACTACTGCAAAAAGAAATATCAAATTTCTCTAATGTACACAGAACAATGATAGGTTCTACCCTTTCCAATTTTGCCCACCACAAGTTATGCAAAGAACACGTACTACAAATATCGGTAATTTTTCCAATCATTTTCAAACAATGTCAAACTTCATCAAAATTGTTTTGGGTTTCATCCTCTCTCCAGAAATATAATTGTAGATTGACATGAAGGATGCAACTGCTAGTAAAACTTTTTAAAAACTTGCATCATCATCTTGCTAATTTCAGTTTACTACGCCTGAAACATCAGCCCATAATTTTCGGTAGCCAGACAGTCATAGATGAGAGTTGCATACTGGGACCCTGCAGAATTGCTGAATTAGCAGACAGATATGTTTTAGAGTATAGTGTTCAAGAAAGAAAATTTATGGGAACTTGAAGGTTCTGATGTGCAATTCTCTTGTCTCTGCAAACCTCTGATAGTATCCATTTAAATAAGAAAATGCAAGGGTTCCACTGCAGCTAGTTATTAGCTACCAAAGAAATGCTAGGCTATTAAAAACCTAGTCAAATTCCTGGCTAACTATCAAACTGACCCTCCATTTTACCACGCACACACATCCATAACCTTATACCTTCCAGATCCAATCTCCCATCCCCACCTTTGAATCCGACATCCTCTTCCCCTGGGACCTGACACCTCTATTTCCCCTCAGAATCCAACAATCCTGCTGTCAGACCTGACATGTATGGCACCTCAACTCCCCCCTCCCCGAAGCCAATACTCCTTTTCCTGCTGGATTTTGAAAATCCCTGCCCCTGCTGCGACAGCTGGCACCACTCACTTTCCCACTACCAAATATTTCCTTCCAGAAATGTTGAGCTCTTTCTTAATGTAAAAAATAGGACTGGAGTGGCAGTCTGACGTTGCCATTTCCCAGAAAATTGGGCTCATCCTTTCAAATAGCACTATCATTATCAAAATTTCCATGATGTCAAAGGATAGTGCTCCATACTTTTGAAAATAAACCAATATTCCATTTTTGCATGATATTTAACAATAATTTTAATGTAATTCAAAATGAATGTTAATAGACATAAGGGTGGCCATTTTTCTATGCATTTTTTTCTTTGAAAACTATACTCCAAAAATATATTCCTTTGATGTGATTTACTACTGTCACATGTACCTAGGTACAGTAAGAAGTTTTGCTTTGTGGGCAGTACAGGCAGCTCATCACATACAAAGTGTATAAGGGTAATGGAACAAAAGAAGGAATAAAATGTCACGACTGCAGAGAAGGTGCACAAAGACCAAGGTCAACATCAAAGTTGAAAGTTGAGAAGTATATTCAGAAGTATGATAATATCAGGGAAGAAGCTGTTCTTGAATCTGTTGGTATGTGTTTAAGCTTTCGTATCTTCTATCTGATGGAAGACGTTGGAAGAGATTATGACTGGAGCGGGAGGGGTCCTTGATTATGTTGGCTGCCTTCCGGAGGCAGCAGGAAGTATAGATGGAGTCAGTGGATGGAAGGTTGGCATGCCTAATAGACTGGGCTGTGTTCACAACTCTCTGTAGTTTCTTATGGTTTTGGACAGAGCAGTTGCCACACCAAGGCGTGATGCATCTAGATAGAATGCTTTCTATGGTGCAACTATGAAAATTGGTAAGAGTCTTTACAGCCATGCTGAATTTCCTTAGCCTCCTAGAAAAGTAGAAGCATTGTTGTGCTTTCTTGACTGCTACATCAACGTGGATGGACCAGGACAGATTGTTGGCGATCATTACT
This sequence comes from Ginglymostoma cirratum, assembly GCA_024137785.1. NCBI lineage: Eukaryota > Metazoa > Chordata > Chondrichthyes > Orectolobiformes > Ginglymostomatidae > Ginglymostoma > Ginglymostoma cirratum. Next base: position 29,826,777 of record JAHRHZ010000034.1, on the reverse strand, counting down.
CCTAGGTAGGTATCGACCATCTCCAACTCAGCACCACTGATGTAGACACAGGTGTGCCCTCCACCTTCTTCCTGAAATCAATGACTAGTTGTTTTGTTTAGCTGACATTGAGAGAGAGATTGATATCTTTACATCGTGCCACCAAGGACTCTACCCCTTCTGGTGTTCATTCTCGTCATTGTTTGAGATCTGGTCTACAACTTGTCAGCAAACCTATAGTCACAGTTAGGACAAAATCTCATCACACAGTCATGAGTGTACAGAGGGTGGATCAGAGACCTAGGTTTCGGACTTTGGAGATTTAGTTTGATTGACTATAGCTCTGCTTTTAACACTATAATACCAATTAGTAGGATCCTGATGGAGGTATCCTTGTTATTCAGATATTCCAGAGATGAGTGTAGGGCCAGGGAGATGGTGTCTGGTGTGGACCTGTTGTGATAGTGGGCAAATTGCAAGGGAATTGAATTGTATTGAATTAATTTTATCATCACTTACTCAAATGAATACAGTGGAAAGTTTCCAGACACAGCATTACAGCACCACTTTGGTTCAAACATGTCTAGGTACATATTGTCAAGATCAAATTCTGAAGAAACAAAACAAAATTAGAAAAGTAAAGAAATAAATAATCCAGCATTATAGGTCTGAGGAATAAATTAGAAAAATAAGCATCAGTTTTTCCGACCCTGTCTATGCCAGCACCTAGCCTCAAGGGAGACCTCTACTATGTCCCTGCCGCCTGTGGCAGACACAGCAACGTAGAAGTTGCCCCGATTTTAGGTGTCATCTCTTTGCCACTAAGCAAAGCTTCACTGATGCCGCTGAACCCACACTCACCCTGCAGCCAAGAGTCTCTGGATCTACTGCCAGGCCAGCCCGCCACCGCGCCATGAGTCCCACTTTGGCTGCAAATGTCACCTTGCTGGCATTGCCATCTTGAAGACTCCATTGCTGCTATCCCTGATCACTGGAGGAGCTTTGCTACTGCTGCTGCTGACCCCGAATGCCAGGAGAACAACCTCGCTGCTGCTGCCTCCGGCCCTGAACGGTAGGAGAATGCATTCGCTGCTGCTGCCACGGGGCCCATATCGTAAGAATGCACTCGCTGCTGCTGCCACAGGGCCCATATAGCAAGAACACACTTGCTGCTGCCGCCACAGGCCCCATATGGCGAGAACGCACTCGCTGCTGCTGCCACAGGCCCCATATGGTGAGAACGCATGCTGCCACTGCCGCTGATACTGGGAGAACGTCCTGACTGTCTCTGCCTCTGATTGCCAGGAGAAGCCACATCCGCCACTCTGCATGCAGCTTGTTCTTGCTGCCATGCTAGTGTTGCTGACCAATCTGCCACAGAAAAAAAGAAAGAAAAAGACCAAAAGAAAAGAAAAATAAAGTGAAAGGAAAGAACTGAAGCAAAAGTGAAACAGAGAAGGAAAGCAGATGGGAGCAGATGGGCTCCAGGCAAGAGCCTGCACACAGCCCTGTTACTCCACTGCTATCTTGCATCTGCAAAAAAAAAATCAAGGCAGGCTGGGAGGCTAAATTTCATAAGAGCCATGACTAAACTCTTGGAACACTTCATAATTAATGGTCAGAGGCAGGTGTCAGGGTGGTTAGTTTGAGTCTCTAGCTTAGTCTGGTATTGCCTCTTAGTGTCTTTAATGGTGCCTCTAATATCTGTTTGCTCTCCTTAGGTTCCAAGATTAGATAGCATAATTTGACTGAGAAGGACAGGGAGAAGATTTGCTGTACGATCTATTATTTCATTGGTGGCAAGGTAATGTTTAGAAATGAATTGTGATGGCTTAGCACCTCGACAAAGACAGACTTATGGCATTAGCTAGGCCTGAAGTAAGTAGAATGTCACCAAACTTTAGACTTTTGAGTATTATTTATTCTTGGATGCAATTCCCTATTGCTGCACTTGGAAAGGATACATGAGCTTTAATAAAGTGTTATTATTGGGGACTGAATTTGTATTTTATGTATCATAATTATTTGTTTTGAAGGTTAAAAAAATGAAAGGAAATGGCAAATTATCCATCAGAGGGTTATTTCAACACAAAATGAGACCCTATAGTTGGCTCTCCTTTGAGTTCTCAAGTCAGTACTAATTCCAAAATATGTGCCTATAGACAATTTCCTTATGAACTCATTGATTAACTCTGTGAGAAGAGTCACAGAGTCATAGAGTCACATAGCATGGAAACAGGTCCTTTTGGCCCAAATTGTCCATGCTGATCCAGTTTCCTAGACGGAGGAAGAGTCACTCAACCTAAAATGTTAACTCTGATTCACTCCACAGATGCTGCAAGACCTGTTCAGCTTTTTTTTAGCAATTTCTATTTTTGTCTCTTTTCCTAGACTGAAGTAATCCCATTTGCCTGCATTTGGCCCATATCCCTCTAAACCTTTCCTATCCATGTAGCTGTCCAAATGTCTTTTAAGTTTTGTAATTATACTTGCCTCTACCACTTCCTCGGGCAGCTCGTTCCATGTATGCACCACCCTCTGTGAGAAAAAGTTACTCCTCAGGTTCCTTTTAAATCTTTCCCCTCTCACCTTAAATCCATGCCCTCCAGTTTTAGACTCCCCTACCCTGAGGAAAATACCTTGGCTATTCACCTTATTTATGCCCCTCATGATTTTATAAACCTCTATAAAGTTACCCCTCAGCCTCCTACACTCTAGGGAAAAAAAGTCCCAGCCTATCCAGCCTCTCATATTTCAAACCCTCCAGTCTCACTAACATCTTTGTAAATATTTTCTGCACCCCTTCCAGTTTAATCACATCCTTCCTATAACAGGATCACCAGTACTCCAAATGAGGCCTTACCAATGTCTTGTACAGTCCTAACATAATGTCTCAATTCCTGTACCAAATGCTCTGACCTATGAAGGCAAGTGTGCCAATGCCTTCTTCACCACCCTGCTTACCTGTTGTGCCACTTTCAAGGAACAATGTACCTGCACTCCTAGGTCTTTCTGTTCGGCAACACTCCCAGGGTCCTACCATTAACTGTGCAAGTCCTGCCCTGGTTTGTCTTACCAAAATGCAACACCTCACATTTATCTAAATTAAACTATCTGCCAATCCTTGGCCCACTGGCCCAGTTGATCAAGATCCCATTTTACTCTTACGTAATCTTCTTCACTATCCACAATATCACTAATTTCAGAGTCATCTTCAAATTTATTAACCATGCCTCCTATCTTCGCATCCAAATCATTTTATATAAATGATGAACAACACTAGAGCCAGCATCAATCCTTTCACACAATGCTGGTCACAGGCCTCGAGTTTGATCAACAATCCTCTACCACCACTCTCTGTCTCCTACCATCAAGCCAATTTTGTATCCAATTGGCTAGCTGCCCCTATATCCCATGTGATCTAACCTTACTAACCAGTCTACCATGCAGAACCTTCTCAAATGCTTTTCTGAAGTCCATATGGACAACGTTCATAGCTTTGACTTCCTCAATATCCGATGTTACCTTCTCAAAAAACTCAATCAAGTTTGTGAGACATGATTTCCCATGCATAAAGCCATGTTGACTATCCCTAATCAGTCCTTGCCTTTCCAAATACATATAAAACTATCTTTCAGTATCCCCTCCAACAATTTACCCAAGACTGATGTAAAGCACACCAATCTATAGTTCCATGGCTTTTCCTTACAACCTTTCTTAAATAATGGCACAATATTAGGCAACTTCCAGTCTTCCGGCACCTCACCCATGGCTGTCAACGATACAAATAACTCAGCAAAGGGCTTAGCAATCTCCCCTAGTTTCCCACAAGTTCTCGACAGGTTGGATGAGTGGGAAAATCAATGGCAGATGCAGTATAATTTGGATAAATGTGAGGTTATTCACTTTGGTATCAAAAACAAGAAGGCAGATTACTACCTGAATAGGTGTAAATTGGGAGAGGGGAGTATGCAGTGGGACCTGGGCGTCCTTGAGCACTAGTCGCTGAAGGTAAGCATGCAGGTGGAGCAGGCGGTGAAGAAGGCAAATGGTATGTTGGAATTCATTGCAAGAGGTTTTGAGTACAGGAGCAGGGATGTGTTGTTACAGTTGTACAGGGTTTTCATGAGACTACGCCTAGAATATCGCGTGCAGTTTTGGTCTCCCTTTTCTGAGAAAGGATGCTCTTGCTCTCAAGGGAGTGCAACAAAGGTTTACCAGACTGACCCTGGGGATGGCCGGTCTGACATCTGAGGACAGATTGACTAGGTTGAGATTGTTTTTGCTAGAGTTCAGATGAATGGGGTGGGGTTGATCTCATAGAGACTTATAAAATCCTAACAAGACTGGACAGGGTAGATGTAGGGATGATGTTCCTGATGATGAGTGTGTCCAGAGAATTCGGGGTAGACAATTTAGGGTGGAGATGAGGAGATATTTCTTCATCCAAAGAGTAGTGAGCCTGTGGAATTCATTACCCCAGGAAGTAGCTGATGCCAAAACATTGAATATATTCAAGAGGTGACTAGATATAGCACATGGGGCATATGGGATCAAAGGTTATGGGGAGAAAGCAGGGTTAGGCTATTGAGTTGGACAATTAGCCATGATCGTGAAGAAAGGCAGAGCAGGCTTGAGGGGCCAAATGGCCGGCTCCTGCTCCTACCTTCTATGTCTCTATGATTCTATATTTCTGGGAAAGACCTGATCAGGTCCAAGAGATTTTTCTATCCTTATACATTTTAAGATCTCCAGCACTTCCTGTTCTATAATAAAACGTCACTATTTATTTCCCCAGGTTCCGTAGCTTCCATGTCTCCTTTACGACAGTAAATACTGACGCAAAATATTCATTTAGTTCTTGAAAAACAGGCAGTCCCTTTTTTTTTCCAGAAGCAAATGCACGTTTTCTGGGTTCTTTTCTCTTTACTTTTGCTGCTGTAGAATAATAGTTAATGTGTTCAATTCTTTGAAGGCTTTCCAGCATGTGATGATCCCACATTGAACAATATGACTGTAAGGCTATAAGAAATAGGAACAGGAGTAGGCAATTCAGTCCTTGAATCTGTTCAACCATTCAATAAGAATATATCTGATGTAACATTTCTTACCTCCACTTTGTGTTTTTTCCATAACCCTTGATTCCCCTACTGATTAAGTATCTATCCCAGCCTTAAGTATACACAAGGACTCTGTCCCCACAGCTCTGTGTGGCAAGCAGTTCCAAAATCTCATAACCCTCTGAGAGAACAAATTCCTCCTCATCCCAATCCTAAATTAATGCCCATTTATTCTGAGACAAAGCTCTTTGTCCCAGACTCTCCCATGAGGGGCAATATCCTCTCAGCATTTACCCTGCCAATTCCCTGATGAATTCTGTATGTTTCAATGAAATCACCTTTCATTCTTCTAAAATCCAATGAGTACAGTCCCAACCTGTTTAGCCTTTGCTCTTAAGACAATCCCCCCATACCAGGGTCATCCTAGTGAGCCTTCCCTGAACTACTTGTAATGAAATAAAATCTTTCATTATAAAGGGGGTCAACACTACTCACAGTATTACAGATATGGTCTCAGCAGCACTTTGTATAGTTGCAGTAAGATTTCCCTACTCTTACATTCCAACTTGCTTGAAATAAGGGCCAAAATTCCATTAGCCTTCCCACAAGGGGTTATGATACACTGGATGCTAGGGAAAAATTATCACTCTCTTTAACAGAATTCTAAGATGTAATGACACTAAGAACAGACAGCCTGTGTGGCTTGATTCTTGCAACAGCTGTTACTATGACAGCTGATCTGACAAGTGAAAATGTTAAACAATAAATTTACGAATATGAATTGTATTTGCAATGAACCTATGCCACCTGTGTGCCCTCAGAACCTTTTCTTTTTCATTACGTTCCCACTACATGCACTATGTAGGGCAGTTGGTGCAACAGATGCTTGGCTGTGCTTTAAATATGGTACCCAGAAATCTCTGAATGTCTCAGTGGTGATGACTAAGCTGCAATTGGTGAGTACAGAGTAGTGTGTAGGTATGTAGGTGTCACTAAGACATGGTGGATACATAATGAGGTAAACAGCAGAGAATTGCCTGCAAGAATTCACCAGAGCTCCTGAGAGAAATCTTTCATAAAACTCCCTGACTTAGCCAATTTTGGTAAAATTCATCCCATTTTCAAAGTGAGTGGGATTGGTATGCCACCTAATATTGATATACCACTATCCTCACTTGGAAATAAATCACCTTTCCTATAATATTGTTCAGTAAAAACCTTGGATTTGCCTTCCCTACTGTAGTTCTACTCACAGAACATTGACTGCAGGGATTCAAGAATACATCTCACTACCTCCTCCTTGAAGGCATTTGGGATGGGCAATAGCAATGCCCACATTTCATAGGTAAATTAAAAAATGTCACTTTACATTCCTTGGGCACCTGGAAGAAACACTATTGCAGGCCATGACAAAAGTAAGTGCATGCTTACTACACTGAATGCCATATGTGCTTGTAATTAGGTACTAATGCACTCCTGTCTCTTTGAGCCATTCTCCAATGGGGCAATACTTTACAGAATACTGTCATGTGGACAATAGCATGGCATACCACAACTCAGCAGCAAATACTGATCAGACAGCATCGCAGGGGAATGGTAATTGGGTGAACAGTACCTGGTGTATTGCCAGATGAGTTACAAGAATCCCCCTCCACGCAAATTACACAAATGCTGTCCAAGGTTTAAGCCTACTCATGTCAAGATAACCATAAATGTCACTATTTAATATGTGATACCATCAGTGTTGTATCCATAGATCAAAATTATCTAGAATAAAATCAAGAACTGTGGATGATGAAGATCTGGAACAAAAATAGAAATTGCTGGAGAAACTCAGTAGGTCAGACAGGATCAGTGGAGAGAAAGCAGAGTTAACATTTCAAGTCAATTGACCCTTCTTAGGCCTAGAGGGGTCCAGCCAGCGGAGGGTCCCCTGTACAACTGCAAGTGCACCACCCAAGGTCAGAGTGATGGAGTGCAAGTCTGAACACATATTTAACAGTGACTGTGTGTTCTGTTGCACTTGGGTCTCCAAGGCAGTTGGTGCGCTTTTGATGGAGGCAGTCAAACACTTACATGCCAGATCCGTGCCAGCAAATACAATCTAAATGTACTCTTTCACCTTTCACTCTAGCCTGTGAATGGATTCTGACAGCTTTGTCAAATGTTCCTCTGCCTGTCTTTCCATCTTCATCAGGTGTCTTACAGCTGAATGCCAAGGCTCATCATCTACATGAGACTCAGCAAGGGCCTGGACTCCAGCAGTTGTCTGTGTAAGAGAGTTCAGCTGTCACATCCTCCACTAGTTGTTTCAGGTGTCTGTAATGTGATTCCCTAGATTGGGACCCTGACCCCAATCAAGAATTTGCTTTCACCGAGGTGACTGTATTCATGCTGGGGTAGACTATTGGTGAATGCAGGTGCAGTACACCTTTTGAGATTGTGCATCATTATCTTCAGAGCTGGTGCTCAAATTGAAGACTGAGCTGGTAGCGGAGCTAGGAATAGATCAACTAATAATTTTGGACACTTGCTTCTCTCAACAATATTTCAGGCATTAGTCCTGTAAGTCCTTTATCAACAGCAGATTGGAGGAATCCTCAGTCGATTGCTTTGAAACTCCTGTCCCTCCATTCGTGTTCACTTGGTGCCAGTCCTCCCTGGCAGGTTTGGTGGCATTGTCCTCTAAGTGGGTGAGAATTTTTATGTCAAATGCCCCTCCACCAATCATGTTATGCTCTCTCCAATTATGTAGTTTTCTCCTGCTGACAGAAGGATTGAGTGCTATACCAATGGGTGCATGAATATTTTCTGAGCATGCATGCCTGTGACAGCTCCTGCGTTTTCCTAAGTAAGTGCTCAACAACCACGTTGTTCTGCAATTGCAGCATTAGCATTGAGTAGTTCCAACAAATTCAGCCCCATGTTCCTTTTGCACATGATCCTCTTATCTAACATCTCTCAGCCTGATGTACATTTGAGTATCACTTCATAGTGATGACACTGTGTTACCTATCCTTGCAAAGTGCAGCAAATCATTCATTCTTTTCCTGCAGTGCAACCAGTTTCCCATGAGGTACTGACCTATACTGATACCTCTGTCCAGTCACCTTGGTATGATGGGAGGGTGTCCAGCTGCAATTGCAGGGAATTAGTCTGCAGGAAAACCTGAGCCGTGGCATCACTGGGATTACTTGTTTTCTCTGAGTCATATTCCTGGATAGCAAGGAAAGAAAGTGGAGGAAAGACCTGAATATTTGGATGTAATACTTGACCCAGAGGGTTTTATATGGTTTGTGAGAAACTAATGTTCCTCTGGCTCCTGGACCTTCAACTCCATGAAGTAACAGTGGGGAGTTGATGTCCTGTGCACCTCTGTTGCATGATTCCCATACTTTCTGCCCTTGCATAGCTAATTGGCTGACCACTGCTTGATCTGTGTGGCCAGCCAACTGCCCTTGAGTGGAACCTTCTGGACCCACTACCAACAACTTCACTACTGCTGGAACATTCTACCCATGTTAATTGCAGATGAGGTTGAAATTTCACAAAAGGTCAAGAGAATTTTGCCTCAACATAAAAGCTGACTTAAATAACTTAAACACATTTAATTTAGCTTTTGCAACATTAAAGTAGTTTTATATTGTATTTATACCATGATAGCAGTGCTAATTTTCAGGCGATTCCATGCTGATATCAGATTACTCATTCGAATAACTGGATATGATAAAGTAAATGCAGCTTTGTTTTTTTTTGTAATCATACCCGACATCCTCTAAATTCTCTAGTTTAATGCATCGCTTATGATATTTTTCATTGCATCTCCGAGAAGTTAGACCCATTACTTTTTCTAAATTTGACTTTAAAACTTTTTAGAAAAAAATAACCTGAAATTTCCTTCAGAATTATGCAAGACCTCCATTATTTCCTATAGTACCCAAGATAAGTTGATCAGGTCCTGTTACTTTTCCATCTAAGCCAGGAACTCATTTGAGGTTACACGGTAAACTTCCCAAGGAGCCAACTTGTTCCACAGTTCGATAAAGTCCTCCAAAAAAAACTCTTGGCACTCAACCAAGTTCTAACTTGCTTAACTTATAGCCATGAATAGAGAACTGTGAGAGAACATTTCTATTTATATTGCACAATAGATCAGAAGTTGAACAGCTTTTCATAACATTTGATACAAATACTCTGGTTATGTGTTGTTGAATTTATAGGTTGGAGAAATTTCTCCATTTGGAAAGAAATAAGGCAGAAGAGAAATCTACAAATATATTATACATACTAGATGCCCCTGCATACACCAAATCATTGTTGTCTATGGGGGATCTGTGGTGGTTCCTACAGATTTGAAAAACCCCCAAGGATAACACAAAAACATGGATAGCACTATAATTGAAAACCCTATTTACAATGAGGGACCACTTCATCTATTGGGACCTGTCAATTTGGATGAAAAAAACACATCACATTCAGTTTGAGGGGTCTCAAATCAATGTCCTCAACTTAACTGAGGGCAATTACAGAAGTATGAAGAAAGAATTGTCTATAGTGGGCTGTGAAAATAGACGAAGGGGAAGATCAATTGATGGGGAATGGTAGATTATTAAGCAGATATTTCATAAAATTCAGGAAAAATTTATTCTGATCATAAAATACTCAATGAGAAGGATGAACTATCCATAGTTAACCAAGTCAGTTAATGACAGCATCCAATCAAAAACTAAGGCATACAAAGTGGTGAAACTTTGCAGTAGGCCAGAAAATTGGGATTTATTTCGGAACCAGCAATGGTTGATTAAAAAAGTTAATAAAGAGTAAGAAACCTGATTTATGAATGCAAATTGGCAAGAAATATAAAAACAGCAAAGAGTTCCTACTGGTAAACAAAAATAGTGCAGCCAATGTAAACGTGGGACCCTTGGAGGGTGTAACTGGAGAATTAATAATGTGAAACAGGAAAACGGCAGATAACATAAACCAGTACTAAAAACATCCTAAAGCTAACACACAAGCATGGTGCTAATGGGAAGTTAGATCTTATAACGATTTCAGTCATGAGGACAAAATATTTGACAAACTAATAGTATAAAAGGCATACAAGTCACCAGAAGCTGATGGCCAACATCCAAAGTTTTAAAGGAAGTGGCAGAGAAGGTTAGTGAAGGTATTTGTTGAAATAATCCAGAGTTCATCGTGTCTGAGAAGGTTTCAGTGGATTGTAAAATGCTTATATGACATCCCTGTTCAAGAAGGTAGGAAGATGTTCAACAGATTTTCCAGAGTTCTTTGAGAATATAACAAGCAGAGTTGACAAAAAGGAACCAGGAGATGGAATGTATTTGGATTTCCAGAAGGCATTTGATAAGATGTCACATGTCACATAAATGGTTATTTCACATGATAGGAGCTTACAGCATTGGGGAAAATGTTGTAGCATGTATTGAGAATTGGTCAAGACATAGAAAACAGAGAATTGGAAAGAATAGGTCATTTTGAAATTGGCCAGATATAACTAGTAGAGTGCCACAAGGATCCATTCTAGGGCCCCAATTATTTACAGTGTACATTATTGACTCGTAGAAGAGGTCAGATTGTAATGTATCAAAATTTTTTGACAACATGAAATTAGGTGGAAGGGCATGTTGTGATGAGGACATAAAGAATCTGTAAGAGTGAGTAAGTGGTCAAAAACTTGGCAGTTGAAGTTTAATGTAGGTAAGTGAGGTCGTACACTTTGGTAGGAAGAATCAAAAAGTAGCTATTAGTTAAATAGAGACAGACTCTAAAACGTGCAGTAGAGAGGAATCTGGGTATTCTTGTGCATGAAACACTAGCAGTTATATAGCAAGCAATTAAGAAGGTAAATTGAATTTTGGTCTTTATTGTTACAAGATTGGAGTTTAATAACAGGGATGTTTCTGTTGCAACTGTACAGGGTATTGGTAAGGCTGCACCTGAGTACAGTGTACATTTTTGGTCCCCATATTTAAGAAAGAAAATGCTGGTAATGGAGGCAGTGATTCAAGTAGGCTGATTCCAGAGATAAAGGGTCTGAATTCTCAAGAACAGATAAACAGGTTAGGCCTTTACTTATTAGATCTGGAAGCATCTGTGACGGGAAAAACAGAGTTAACGTTTCAGGTCCAGTGACCCTTCCTCAGAACTGATATATGCAGAAAATAGGGAGGTGGGTGGGGGTAGGGAGTAAACAATAGGATAGAGCCCAAAGAGAGAGAGAGACAATTGGACTGACAAAGGAGTTGCTAACGATCAGGCTGGGAGGGTGAATAGTTTTAAATAGGGACTGTTAGTGACTAACAACGGTGGGTGTGTAATGGCAGGCTATGTGATAACAAGGCCTGGTGTGTGGGGTAGGGGACTGGGACATAGGAGAGCTTAGGCCCTAAAATTATTGAACTCAATCATTAGTCTGGAAAATGAGGTGTTGTTCCTTCAGTTTGCATTGGGCTTCGCTGGAACATTGCAGCAAGCCAGAGACAGAAATGTTGGCCAGGGAGCAGGGTGGTGTGTTAAAGTGGTAGGCAACAGGTAGTTCAGGGTCTTTTTTGCAAGCAGAACGTAGATTTACTGTGAAGCAATCGCCAAGTCTATGCTTCGTTTCCACAGTGTAGAGGAGGCCACATTGTGAGCAGCGAATGCAGTAGACTAGATTCTGGGAAGTGCAGGTGAAGTGTTGCTTCACCTGGAAGGTATGTTTGGATACTGGGGAGGGATGAGATAAATGGGCAGGTGTTGCACCTTCACTGGTTACAGGGGAAGGTGCCATAGGGCTGTGAGGAGGTGTTGGGGGTGAAGGAAGTGTGGACCAGGGTGTCCCCAAGGGAACGGTCCCTGCAGAAGGCAGACAAGGGAGGGAAGGGGAATATGTGTCTGGTGGCGGCATCGCACTGGAGGTGGCAGAAATGGCACCTGCTGATCTTCTGGATGTGGATGCTGGTGGGATAGTAGGTGAGGATAAGGGGATCCCTATTGCTGTTGCAGGAGGGAAGAGAGGGGGTTAGGGGGGAAGTGCGGGAGATGGGTCGGACCTGGTTGAGGGCCCTGTCAATAACGGAGCTGGGGAATCCTCGGTTGAGGAAGAAGGTGGACATTTCGGAGGCTCCCTTTTCAAAGTTGGCCTCATCTGAACATATGCAATGGAGACAGAGGAACTGAGAGAATGGAATGGATTCTTTACAGGAAGTGGGGCGTGAGGATGTATAGTCCAGGTAGGTGTGGGAGTCAGTGGGTTTGTAGTGGATATTAGTGGCCAGCTTATCCCCAGAAATGGAAACAGAAATGTTGAGGAAGGGAAAGGAGGAGTCAGAGATAGACCAGGTGGAAGTGAGGGCAGGGTGGAAATTGGAGGCGAAGTTGATGAAGTTTTCCAATTCCAGATGAGAGAGGGAAGCAGCACCAATGATATCATCGATGTATGAGAGAAAGAGTTATGGGTGGGGGCCTGAATGGGACTAGAACAAGGAATGTTCCACGTATCCCATGAAGAGACAGGCATAACTAGGGCACATGCGGGTATCCACAGCAACCCCATGGCCAATAACTCTACAATTAAATCTCTAGTCCTCATAAAAATTCCTCCTCTACACACACATCCAGGCTGACAAACAGAGAAAAATAGGCCTTGGGTGAAGGAAAGCTGGATTAAAGTTCAGTGGTTTCTATTGATGGTTTGCTGAGATGGTCCTTGTCATTTTTGTGCTGGTCAGTCCATTACTCTTCCATTGTCTTTCTCTGGATGCCTCCACAGGTTTAGAAGAGATACAAGGTAGCTGGTTCACTGATAAAAGATCCCCGATTTATCAGCTGAAAGCCATAGCACACAACTGCTGAAGGAAAGAGTAACTGGTTTTCTTTGGGTTTAAAATTGGTTTTGACTGCAAAGAACAGAATGAGCTCCAGTGATGCTGGAGGTCAAAACATCTCATTATCCTGCTTCCAGCTCCAACATGCTCAGTTACCTGAGAACAAGTCACATGATTATGGGCAGACATTCGGCTTTTGACATCAATAACTGGCCACTATTCCGTTGACCAATCAACTTCCTGTGCCACCCAGCTATACTATGTACAGAACACCTCAGCTCCAATCTATCTACAACCACTTCAATTACTTCTTGTTCAAACAGTTGTTCACACAAACCTTGGCATGCGTGTTAGGTACTTGTTTTTTAAAACATGCGGTTTTCCTTTAAAGGACTAGTTTTAAAATAGCTATTCATTATCTCAGCCCACAACTTCAAAAAATACAAAATAAAAAGACTGAGTCAGTACAATCTTTTTATTCTAAATCTAACACAGAAAAAGTATTTGACTGAGATAAAAGGTACTGCAGATGCTG
>JAHRHZ010000034.1:29713046-29804213 GCA_024137785.1 Ginglymostoma cirratum | reverse complement strand
CTGGCTCCATCCCCGCCTCTTCGACTTGTCGGCCTCCTCTCCACCTATCCTCTCCTCTATCCATCCTCTATCCGCCTCCCCCTCTCTCCCTATTTATTTCAGAACCCTCTTCCCCTCCCCCATTTCTGATGAAGGGTTTAGGCCCGAAACGTCAAGTTTTCCTGCTCCTATGATGCTGCTTGACCTGCTGTGTTCATCCAGCCTCATGCTTGTTATCTCGGATTCTCCAGCATCTGCAGTAACTTTTATCTCTGATGCAATCAAGTAGCTACATTCCTTACGATTTGACCAGCTGGGTCACTGGTGCTGCTGCTGAGCAACTCTCCATGATGGTCATTGAAATCCCACAGTACATTCTGTGACCTTGCTACCCCTAAATGGCAAGTGCTTCCTCCAAATGCTGTTAAATATGGAGGATTTATTCACTGAGCATGGAGTAAGGGAGGAGTAAGTAGCAGTTAGTATGAGTTTTCCCTGGACGTGTTTGACCTGCATGAGAAGGACTGCAGTGGTGGGAGACGTGCATCAGCAGCATAGAACCCCTTCAACCAGTTTTTACCTTTCAGAGCAGTTTTTTTACCGATCTGTGTAACATCACAAGAATATAGGTGGTTGTTTTTTTTCTGTCATTTTTGTGATTTAATCAAGAGGTGCTGTTACAGCTGAAGTGTAGGGTTTTAAATTAATATGCAAAATATTTAACATCCAAATTAACTAATGAAATAAAATAGAGATGGCTGGGTTGGCAATATGTTGCAGCTGTAGTATGTGAGAGCTGGTGGATGCTGCTGCAATCCATGATGACCACATCAGCAGCAAGTGTTGGCAACTTGAAGAATTTTGATTCAGATTTTATGAGCTGGAGTCTGAACTGTGGACACTGACACATCAGTGAAGTGGAAAGCTGCCTGGGCACAGTCACCCTCTTAGATTAACTACATCAAAATTGTTCTGAGGTCAGTGACAGGAGGATGTGACTGCGAGTGAGCCAGGTACTGGAATACAGGATTTAGCTTTGGAGGTGCCTTAGCCAGTGTCCCTGTCAAATAGGAATGAAGTTGTGCTCCTGGTGTGGACAAGGGCACATACGACAGACAGGATTAGTGAAGTGACCAAGGTACAGAAAGCCGTTCAAGTTGGGGGAGAAAAGAGATACATAATAATAATAAAGGATATTATAGTTAGGGGAATAAGTACTGTTCTCTGCAGCAAAGATATACAACCCTGCAGGCTGTATTACCTGCCTGGTGCCAAGGTTCAGGATATTTTGTTTCAGGGTTGGAGAGGAACTTGGATTAGAAGGATCCAGTCATCATGGTTGATGTAGAAATGAATGGCATATGTAGGACTAGGTTCTGCTGAGGGATTATTAGCAGTGTGGGGCTAAATTAAAAAGCAGAGCCACAAACGGAATAAGCTCATGATTACCATCTAAGCCTGCTGCAAATCTGTTGAAGATGATAAAGATTTGAGAGCCATATACATGTCTGAAAGACTGGTGTGGGACAAATAGATTCAGATTCATGGGCCAGTACAAGGGAAAGAGAGAGCTGCTCCATTGAAATGGGCATCATTTGAACCGTGCTGTGACCAGTGTCTTGATGAATCATAGGTGAATCATATCACTAGGGTTGATTATAGGGTTTTAAATTCATTAGTTGGGGTTCAGCTGAAGGGAAGTTTAAAACAAAATCAAAAAACTTTGAGTGCAGAGGTGCAGGGTGGTGAACAGGGGACCAATAAGCAAAGTACGACAGGAAGAGGCTGCAACTTTAAGCGGAGACTGCAGCAAAATTTAGAAACAGAATAAATAATAATGATAAAAAGTCAAAGCTTAAAGGTCTTTATCTGAATTCATATAGCATGTATCATAAAATAGTCAAGTTAACAAAACAAATAGAGAGAAATGAATATGACTTGATAACAATTATGATAACATGGTTGCAAGGTGACCAATACTAGGAGCTTAATGTACAATGGTATTCAATCTTTCAGAAAAAAAGTAAAGGGACATGAGATAACGTTGTTAATAAAAGAAGGTATCAGAACTATGGTGAGTAGTGATACAGATGCAACAGGTTGTGATGTGGATCAGAATAAGTGGAAATAAGGAATAGCAAGGAAAAAAAGTCATGCTTGGAGTCATTTTTGGCCCCCCAAGGAAGTGCTTCACTGTAGGACAAATTGGGAAATAATGGAAGCATGTAACAACTAAGGCATTTCAATTGTCATGGACGTTTTAAATCTGCAGTGTACCTGGACAAATGAAGTGGGCAAAAGTAACATAGTAGATTAATTCATAGAATGCATCAGACATTGCTTCTTAAACCAGTCCATTCCAGAACCTACCTAGGAATAGGCTAATTTGGCATAGTAATGTGTAATGAGGTAGGATTAATAAGAGATCTTATAATTAGGGATCCTCTAGGATGTGGCAATCTCAACATGGTAGAACTTCAAATTCAGTTTGTGGAAGAGCAACTCAGGTCTCAATCTAGAGTCTTCAACTTGAATAAGGGTAATTATAGAGATACAAAGAAAGAGTCGCCTAAAGGGGGCTGGTAAAGAAACACACACTAAGGAGTAGGTGGGTAGGTGAGAAATGGTAGATATTTATGCAGTTATTTCATAATGTCTTGCAAATAATTTATTCCAGTCAAAATAAGGACTTGATGAGTAGGTTAAACCATCTGTGCCTAACAAAGATGGTCAACTCAATCATAAACGAAGGCATAAAAAGGTTTACAAAGACTAATGGTAGGCTAGAGGGTTGGAAATTATTTTAAGAACTAAAGTGGATCACTAAATAATCTAAAAAAAGGGAGCAAGTTGATTATCAAAGTAAATTGGCAAGCAACAAAGAAACAAACAGCAACATCCTCTATGGATATACATAAAAAAGGAAATAGCTAAAGTGATTGTACGACACTTCGGGGAAGTGGTTGAGGAAATAATAACGGGAACAAGGAAATGGCAATTAGTTTGAACCAATATTTTGCATCAGTCTTCACAGTGGAGGACACTATAAAATTCCAAAAGATAACCGAGAAGCAAGGTGCTAATGGGTGGAACCAATTTGATGCAGTCTCTATCACGAGGGACAAAGTATTTGACAAAATACTGAAACTGAAGGCACTTGAATTGCCGGGACTTGATCACTTGCATTTAATGGAAGTGGCTGTAGAGATAGTGAGCATTGGTCAATATATTTCAGACCTCATTAGATTTTCAAGAGGGGTTGAGCAGATTAGAAAACCACTAAAATGATACCTCTGTTCAAGAAGGAATGGAAACAGAAAGCAAGAATCTATAGGCCAATTTGCCTAAAACCTATCATTGGGAAAATTCTACAGTGCATTATAGCAAGTAATTTAGAAAAGCTTAACACAATCCGAGTCAGCATGTTTTTATATAAAGGAAATCAAATTTGATAAAATGCTAGAATCCTTTTAAGATTTAACAAACAGAGTTGATAACAGGGACATAGTGTTTTTAGATTACTAGAAGGCATTCAATAAGTTCCCAATAAAATGTTTTTGAATAAGACAGGATCTAACTGTATTGCGGGTTACCCATTAGCATGTTTTTGAAGATTAGTCAACGCTCAGAACATAGAGAGTTGGGATTAATGAATCTTTTTCAGGTTGGAAAGACATAACTTGTGGAATGTCACAAGGATCAGTCCTCGGATCTTAATTATTTACTTTTTATATTAATAACTTGAAGGAGGGGGCAGAAGTGTAATATATTTAAAATTTTATGATACAAAATAGGTGGGAGGGCATGTTGTGATGAGGACATAGGAATCTTCAAGATGATGTAGATAGGTTGAATGAATGAGCAAAAACTTGGTAGATGGATTTAATGTTGGTGTGAGGTCATGGAATTTGGGAATAAGAATCAAAAGGCAGACTAATAATTAAATGGGGATGGGCTCCAGAAAAGTGCAACACAGAGGGATCTGGGTGTTCCTTGTGCAAGATGTTTGCATGCAGGAATGCATCAAGTAATTAAGCAGGTAAATGGATTTTTGGCTTTTATTGCTACAACTTTAAAAATAGGGTTGTCTTTATAATTGTATGTGTTCAGTTTGGTCCGCATATTTAAGAAAGGATACGTTGACATTTGGGAGAGCTGAAAAGAGATTCACTAAGCCGATTCTTAGGATAAAGAGGTTGACACATAAGGGTGGCTAAACAGGTTCTGCTTTTATCTATCAAAGTTTAGAAGAATGAGGAAGTCATCTGACTGAAATATACAAGATTCTGAGGGGGCTTAACAGGTACATGTTGAAAAGGTGTTTTCACTAGTGAAGGAATCTTGAATTAAGGGGCATAGTTTTAGCATACAGGGACACTCATTTAAAACTGAGATGCAATGTAATTTTTAAATTATAGAATCCCTACAGTGTGCCATTCGGCCCAGTAAGTCCACACTGACTCTCCTGAAGACCATCCCATCCAGACTTGTAGCCCCTCCCCCCCCGCCCCTGCATTTCCCACGGCTAATCCACCTAACCTGCACATCCCTGGACACTATGGGCAATTTAGCATGGCCAATTCACCTAACCTGACATTCTTCAACTGTGGGAGGAAACCAGAATACCCAGAAGGGAAACCCATAGACACAGGGAGAATGTGAAAACTCCACATAGACAGTCACCTGGACCCTGGTACTGTGAGGCAGCAGTGCTAACCGCTCAGCCACCTCTCTCCCAGAGTGTAGTGAATTACTGGAATTGTCCATACTCGAAAGTTGTAGAGGCTACAGTTGGGAAGCTCAGGTCTATGAATAAGCTGGCACGAAAGAGATGTTGTGGCTTGGGCAGATTAGTCTTATAGAATGGTGGCCCAGGCTTAAGGGACTGAGTGACCTCCATCTGCTTCTATTTCTTATGTTCTTATGTACTACTTCATGTTTTCTTTTGTGTTATTAACTTTTTTGTTTGTTTTTGGAAGTATGTTGGCATCCTCTTGTGAATATTTTCAGTGACTGATGCCCATTATAAACAGAAAGAAAAATAAAAGTTATAGTTTAACCAGAAACCGAAAGAACTGTGGATGCTAAAATCAAAAACAAAAACAGAAATTGCTGGAAAAGCTCAGAAGGTCTGGCAGCATTTGTGGAGAGAAATCAGAGTTAACGTTTCAGATCCGAAACATTAACTCTGAGGCAGGGTCACCGGACCCGAAACGTTAACTCTGATTTCTCTTCACAGGTGCTGCCAGACCTGCTAAGCTTTCCCAGCAATTTCAGTTTTTGTTATGGTTTAACAACCTAGGTTTCACTGTGGGATTTGATTTATTTACTATTACTATAAACTGGTGATAACAATGTTTGTCGTCCAGGCCATACTCCCCCATCATTTCAATCTGGTAACATCTATTAATGAGTTGAGCTACCATTTAAACTTTTCCAAAAGTATTTAGAATTTAATCACACTATTCTAGCACCTTCTTTAACTGTGCCTGTAATTTTTCAATGTAACTTAGGTGCAATGATCTATTTCCATTATGGTCTGTTTCTTGTACCCACTGAAGTTTGCAACTGAAGTTTCAGCAAAGAAGCTAGGCTTTGAAGAGCGAAGAGCTAAGAGCCATTGACACTTCATCGTTCAGGACCAAACCATTTAGAACTGTTTTGCTGTAGTGAACAGAAGTCAATTCTGTATATGAAACATGTTATGGTAACCACTGCAATTTAACCAACAGACAAGATCTAGTACAAAGGCAGTGCTGAGATGCAAAACTACAATTCTTGCTGAGCCCCATTTTTGCCACTTTTTTTTTGATTCAGCACACCATATTGTTGATTCTGCAATAGTTCTTTCTGTAGTTTGCTTCTGAAGTTTTGGAAGAGAGCTTACCAGAGGACTACCAGTCACATCAATGTTGTCACCAGCCAACTCCATTGCAACCAGATTCCAATTGGGCCTGCCAAAAGCTGTTATTGATTTGAGGGAGGAAAAGTAGCTTATGCAGTGGGATCAAAGCACATCAGGCATCTGGTACTCACTTGAAATTGGACCAGAAACTATATTTCCTGAGCTATGCATATCTACTTAGCCATGTCAAAGACCTTCTGTACCTCCTTCAACAACACAACCAGACTGTGTTTTATTGAAGAGGACAATTTTATCATTTGGTCCAGACATCATCATCACAAGAATTTGCCAGAACATACTGTTCTGGCTCAATGAAAATAAAACAGCACCTGTTTATTGGCAGACCTTTTAAATACTTGTGCATTCCTCATTCCGCACTTATTACTGCCACTCCATTCCCTGCTCTTAAGGAAACAGTGCAAACAGCCTATTTAAATTATTTAAACTATGACTGTGCCAAATTCAGTAATGCCTGTAGTTCACTCTGTCTGTAGAGTAAAACACACAATGGGGTTATGACTATATCATTCTTAAGAATGATATAGTCATATGTCAATGAATTCAACCCTCTAGACCCTTCAGGATAACAAAGGCCCAAAAAGTGAATAGGATTCTGGAGTTTAGAAAAGGGACAACTAATACAAAAATAATTTTGAATGGGTACAAATCATCGTCAACAGTCCTATTAGTTGTTTGCAAATGAAGTTTTGCCAGAGGCTTATGTTGTACAGACTGCTAGTTAGTTCGAGTATTCTGTCTAGTTCTGTTCAGTGCCCCAAACAGACTTGTGATGGACGTTTACAGGTCATGAAATAAAAGTGACCGAGCAATGTGGAAACAAAAATACCTGAGGGACAGGAAACAGAAACTAATGGCTAATGGGTACTTTTCTGGGATTGAAAATGGTTTGTAGTGAAATTCCTCAGGGGCCTGCATTGGGACCCTCGCTTTTCCATTTAAAAAAAAAATACCTTGATGTGCAGGGGATAATTTCAAAGTTTGCAGACAGTACAAAACTCGGGAGAATTGTAAACTGTGAGGACAACAACCCAAGCAGACAAGCAGCCTGCATTCCTTTGATTCTCTCTGGAAGAGCTGCTTGTTTGCAGGCCCACTTGCAACTGTATTAATTCCACCTAGGGAGAGGTTGACACCATTAACTGGTCATTTAAGGGCCTCAATTAGTGGCACAATAGGAAGTTGGCCATCAACTTTGCTACCCAAAACTTAATACGGTTGGAGGTGGGAATGTGTTGGGGTTTGGATATGCCTCTTCCCTGCCTATTTAAATTATTGTCCTAGCTCTAACCTCATTGCCCATGGGACCAGAAGATGCAGTGCTTTGTATGATGATTTTTTTTCATTCATTCACAGGATGAGGGCATCACTGGATAGGCAGCATTTACTGCCCATCCCTGATTGCCCAGAGGGCAGTTAAGAGTCAATCACATTGCTGTGGGTCTGGAGTCACATGTAGGCCAGACCAAGTGAGGATGGCAGTTTCCTTCCCTAAAGGACATTAGTGAACCAGATGGGTTTTTCCCTGACAATCGGCAATGGATTCACAATCATCATTAGATTCTTAATTCCATATATTTATTGAATTCCACCATCTGCCATAGCGGGATTCAAACCCAGGTCCCCAGAATGTTATCTGGGTCTCTGGGTTAACTGTCCAGTGATAATTCCATTAGGGCATCATCTCCCTTATTGTGCCAAATGCTTTTCCTTATAATTTTAAGGAAGCAATACAGAAAGTGGTTATAATCAAACTATTGTACAAAACATAAAAACTTGTGAAATGAGTAGGCAACATATTGCTATTAGAAGTTAGAAACTAAAGGTATATTTGACAATTGATCACACATCTTCTTTGAGTGCTGATAAAGCATTGCCATGAAAACTAGCCGTAGTAGGTTTAGAATCACTGATTTAATGACAGTTTAAAATGAAGAATGCATTTTATCTACTTTACCGAAAACCCAGTAAACCCACAGTGTTATAAAATGCATATTATAAAGAACTGTTTGCTGCAGTACTACTGTATTCTGTAAACTAAAGTGCATTCTCGGGACATTTATTCTGTACACAAAAAAGTACTGTGTTGTGCCAATTCACTGAGCATCTGTAACAAAATAAATGACCAGATCGTACAGTAGAGCAGTTGTTTGCAACAACAGAGAACTGTTTATAAAATCAGTTATCTTTGCCTGTTAAATTGAGCCTGAAAAATTAGTCATCATTTTCCAGATGGCAGAGATCCTTCTATGTACTAGATTCCATCTCTCCACAAACATCCAGATGTCTTTCTAATGCGTACAGTGCCTTTACTGTCTCCATTTTGGAAGCCAATACCTGAAGTTTTTCAATTTGGTTATCCTCCACCAGTGTAGCTGAATGGTGTACAGTGAGCTGAATGAGTTTGATTTATTGTCACATGTACTGAGATACAGTGAAAAGTGTTGTTTTGTGTGCTATACAAGGAGATCATACCATGCAAAGTGGATCAGGGTAGCAGAACAGAGTGCAGAATGCAGTGTTATAACCACACAGAAGGTGCAGAGAGAGAGATCTGAATTAACATTTAAGAGGTCTGTTCAAAAGTCTGATAACAGTGGGGAAGGAGCGGCTCTTGAATCTGTTTGTATGTGTATTCAAACTTTTATATCTCTATCCATTGGAAGAGAGTTAAGAGAGTATACCCTGGGTGGGAGGGATCCTTGACTGCGTTGGTTACTTTCTCGAGGCAGCAGGCAGTATAGATGGAGTCAATAGATGGAAGGCTGGATTGTGAGATGGACAGAGGTGTGTTCACAACTCTGTAGTTTCTTGTGATCTTGGGAAGAGCAGTGGCCATCTCATACTATAATGAATCAAGATAGGATGCTTTCTATGCTGCTTCTATAAAAATTGGTAAAAGTCCTTATGGACATGTCAAATTTTCATAGTCTCCTGAGAAAGTAAAGATGTTGTTGTGCTTTCTCAACTGTCACGTCGATGTGGGTGGACCAGGACAGACTGTTGGTGATCATCACTCCCAGGAACTTGATGCTCTCGATCATCTCCACCTCAGTACCATTGATGCAGACAGGGCTATGTCCTCCACTCCGCTTCTTGAAGTCAATGACCAGCTCTTTCATTTTGCTGACATTGATGGAGAGATTGTTATCTTTATACCTTACTAAGCATTCAATCTCTTTCCTGTATTCTCTCTCATCATTGTCTGAGATCCAAACTACAAGGACGGTGTCATCAGTAAACTTGTAAATGGAGTTGGGGTGGAATTTTGCCACACAGTCATGAGTGTGTAAAGAGTATATAGTAAGGGGTTGAGTACGCAGCCTTGTGAGTTACTGGTGTTGAGGATTATTGTGGGGGAGGTTTTGTCACTTATTCTTACTGATTTGCGGTCTATTGGTGAAGACGCAAGGATACAGCTGAGACCTAGGTCTCGGAGTTTAGACATGAGTTTGTTTGGAATTTTGATGCTGAAGGCAGAGCTGTCATCAATAAGTAGGAGGCTGATGTTGGGAATATCCTTGTTATCCAGATGTTCCAGGGATTAGTGTAAGGCCAGACAGATGGTATCCCCTGTGGATCTGTTGTGTTGATATGCAAATTACAAATGATCAAGTCAATTTGATAGGCTGGAATTCCTCTTGAAGACCTTCATAATTATGGAGGTCAGAATATCTCTGTCCATCTCTGTCTTACTATACCGGGTGGTAGTCATTGAAGCATGCTGCATGATTCTTCTTTGGTCACGGGACAATGGTGGTCGTCCTGAAGCAGGTGGGGACTTCGGTTCATATAAGGAGAGGTTAAAGATGTCTGTGAATACTCGCACCAGCTGGTCCTCAAAGGATCTGAGTGCATGGCCAGGACTCTTGTCAGGGCCAGTTGCTTTCTGTGGTTTCACTCTCAAGAAGGCTGATCTAATATCTGCTTTCTGTGGGTACAGGTGCATCTGGGGCTGTTGTGATAGATGACATCATTTCACTGACCTTTTGTTGAAAGCGAGCATAGATTGCATTTAACACTTCAGGTAGGGATGTACTGAAACAATCTCATAGTTTGTGTCTTCATCAAAACATTTCTATCCAGCATCAATGTCAATAGAACTGCTGGACTACTCAAAACATATGCCTGTAAAATCTTGATCTCAGATGCATCTGCAGAATAGTTGATGCTGACAATCATGCTACGTGCTCTTTGGCTATCTCTTACAAACAGTAACCTTTGTAAAGCAATTTTATAATTATTCCAGATTTAATGTCAATCTCAAAATAATTGGATTATATGAATCATTGACAGATATAACTTCATTAATGCAGGAATATTAAAGTATTTTGCTTCAATGGTTACCAGGGAAATAGGACAGGTGAACATAACATTAGATGATGAGTTTAAAAGTAAGATACATTTAAAATAAAAAACAAGGATGAGATGTTGTAGAAAAGGCAGTTAAACCCCAGGTCTGGATGGATTGCACTGCACATTTTAAAAAGGACCCAGGGAAGAGATCACAAATGCAATACTACACCATTTGAAATGATTTCAATAAGAGAAAGGTGGAGCTATATTTTATGGCCCTTGACTGGGTGTGTTTTTCCAAGGGTACGGTCACATAAAATGTATTGGGTGGCCAGCCTGCCTCCATTAGACTGCATGTCCATAGTCAATTAACAGCCTCAATCTGTCTCCAGTGACATATGACAATGCACAAGCCATTTTTTGAAAAGCTGGTACTAAGGGAAGGGTGGGGCTGTCATCAACTTGGGTGCCCTGTCCATTCAATGGCAGCTGCCCAAGACAACACACCTGATATGTTCATCTCCCCCTACCCTCTATACAAGCCACTCACCAACCTGACTTGGAAATATATCACCTTTCCTTCACCGTCGCTGGTCCAAAATCCTGGAATTGCCTCTCTAGTGGCATTCTGGGTCAACCCACAGCAAGTAGGTTGACCAATAAGGCAACTCACCACTACCTTCTCAAAAGGCAACTAGGGATGGTCAAAATATGCTGGCCAGCTAGCTAAGCCCGCATTCCACAAATTAATTTTAAAAAAGGTAATTTTTTTATTTTTTAGTTATATATTGCTCTATACATTGCTCCTTCACCTCTTTCTTCTCCCTTCTGATCCATCCCTGACCTAAAACCACAGACTTATGACCTCTGTTGGCCACGTTGTCTTTTTCAGGCACCTTCACAACTCTGAAGGGTAGACCTTCTTCAGCTGAGAGGCAGAAATTCAACCTTGAAATTGCTTAGCTCACCCCTGTAGTATTGTCAGGCATGCTTTATTTGTGCACCTTCTCTGCAGCTATAACATTATATTCTTCGCTCTGTTCTATTATCCTAATACACTTTGTATGCTATTATCTACTTGTTTAGCACTCAAAACAACACTTTTCACTGTATTTTGGTACATGTGACACAAATAAATCCAAACTCAAACACAGACTCAAAAACTCTCTATTTCAATAATTTTTTTATTTGCGATTTTCACATCAAGCTTTAAATAGCGATTTTAGAATCTCACTGTAAAGGTGGGCATCTATCTTATTTATGGGCCTGTATTTTCGAGCCCCAACTCAATTTATTTATACACTAGTTCTAATTTTTCTCCCCTTCCCTAAGAAACCAGACAACACAAATTTTGGACATGTTAATCAGAATGGGTATCTTCTGGCTGCAGCTTGCTAAATGCGTGTCCTAGCCATGATGGAACTTCTTTTTTGCAACAAGACTCCATGGCTGCCTTCCTCCTTGATCCTTTGTCCACCTAAGTTGACAATGGCAAACAACTACCAGTCTCGCTACATCATTGTGCCTGCTCTCAGACTAATTCACACACCACTTCAGTCCTTCAACAATTATCATTGGAGCTCAGGAATACCAATGCTTTTGCCAGTCTAGGAATTATGAGGCTAGGAATACTGTGGCGAGTAGCTCACCTCTTAACTCATCAAAGCCTGTCCATTAGCTACAAGGCACAAGTCAGGAGTATAATGCAATACTGTACACTTGCCTGGATGGATGCATGTCCAACTATACACTCAAGAAGCTTGAAACCATCCAGGACAAAGCAGCCCATTTGATTGGCGTTTCATCCACAAGCATCCACTCCCTCCACCACTGATCCTCATTAGCAGCAGTGTATACTATTTACAAGATGCATTGCAGAAATTCACCAGAAATCCTGAGGCAGCAGCTTCCAAACCCATGGCCACTTCGGTCTAGTAGGACAAGGGCAGTAGGTATATGGGGACACGCGTCCTTCAAGTTTTTCTCCAAGCCACTCACCAACCTGACTTGGAAATATATCACCTTTCCTTCACCGTCGCTGGTCCAAAATCCTGGAATTGCCTCTCTAGTGGCATTCTGGGTCAACCCACAGCAGGTAGGTTGACCAATAAGGCAACTCACCACTACCTTCTCAAAAGGCAACTAGGGATGGTCAAAATATGCTGGCCAGCTAGCTAAGCCCGCATTCC
Source organism: Ginglymostoma cirratum (assembly GCA_024137785.1). Lineage (NCBI taxonomy): Eukaryota > Metazoa > Chordata > Chondrichthyes > Orectolobiformes > Ginglymostomatidae > Ginglymostoma > Ginglymostoma cirratum. The sequence continues at coordinate 29,791,826 of JAHRHZ010000034.1, read as the reverse complement.
ACAAATTAATTTTAAAAAAGGTAATTTTTTTATTTTTTAGTTATACATAGAAACAGAGAATAGGAGTTAGAACAGGCAATTTGGTCTTTTGAGCCTGATCCGCTGTTGAATATGATCATGGTAGGCCATCCAAATCAGTACCCTGTCCTCATTTTCTCCCCATATGCTTTGATCCCTTTAGCCCTAAGAACTGTTTAACCCCCTTCTTGAAAACATTCAATGCTTTGGCCTCAATCACATTCTGTGGTAGGGAATTGCAAATGCTCTCCACTCTCTGGGTGAAGAATCCTTAGACTGTGAATCCTGGTTCTGGACTCCCTGGTCATCTGGTACATCCTTTCTGCATTTACCTTGTTATAGAGTCATACAGTCAAGATTGTACAGCACAGAAACAAACAGACACTTCAGTCCAGCTAGACCACACCGACCATAATCCCAAGCTAAACTAGTGCCACCTGCCTGCTCCTAGCCCATATCCCTCCAAACCTTTCTTATTCATGTATTTATCAATGTGTCTTTTAAACATTGTAGCTGTGCCCACATCCATCACTTCCTCAGAAAGTTTATTCCACTAGCAAACCCCCACTGCATAAAAAAAACTGCGCCACATGTATTTTTTAACTCTCTCCCCTCTCACCTTAAAAATATGCCCCCTAGTCTTTAAATCACCCATCCTAGGGAAAAGACACCTACCATTAACCCTATCTATAACCCCTCCACTTATTAACAAAATTCAGATCTCACCATCAAACCTTAAGCGGTAAAACAGAACATTTTTCTTTGTTAAGAGTTACATTATTTCAATCTTACTATATTTTCTCATATTTCTTGTCCACTTTGATCAAATGTTAGGAAAATTCCACCTAAAATATTTGAGTGTGACACAGGCACACCATACAAACTGTTGCCATAATTGCTGAAGACTTTGACTTGCCCCATCCTGCTAGGTTGCTTTGGTGCACAAGGAAATATAGCCATCTCCTACATTGAATGCATCTTGCATATTGTGGCTTCTTTTCTTATGGCTTACTCATTTTGCAGTGCTTGGAGACTTTCATTGCATAGCTTGTTCAACCACAAGATGAAAGGGTTAGTGGATGTGGAGGATGAGGTTGGTGACACCTTCTGAGTGGAGATGCTGTGTACAATAAATATGTTGATAATCTATGAGTGTTGGTGAGTTTTTGTGCAGTGGCAGATTGAGTGTGAAGTACTAGATTGAAGATGGTGGCATTTATCACTCCAGAGTACAGGTGATCCTGGATCAAGCATGTATACACCTTTTTATACCACTATTTGTGGGGCTAGGAAAAGCAGATCAGCTCCCATCAGCCTTTTCATCAAACCAAATATCTAAGCAGAGAGCATTTTTGCTCATCTAGTACTATCCAGACATAGTGGGAAAATAGCCTACAGCAGTTTTTCTTTACACTTCCATACAATTATCTGTGGAGACCCCAACAGAATTATCCTTAGCTCCTTCCTACATTTGCATGCTGGCTTCTGGCAACATCATTGCAAACATACTACCAGGTTCCAAGATAACAAGCATGGGGCTGGATGAACACAGCAGGTCAAGCAGCATCATAGGAGCAGGAAAACTTGACATTTCGGGCCTGAACCCTTCATCAGAAATGGGGGAGGGGAAGAGGGTTCTGAAATAAATAGGGAGAGAGGGGGAGGTGGATAGAGGATGGATAGAGGAGAGGATAGGTGGAGAGGAGGCAGACAAGTCGAAGAGGCGGGGATGGAGCCAGTAAAGGTGAGTGTAGGTAGGGGGGTATGGAGAAGATAGGTCAGTCCAGGGAGGACGGACAGGTCAAGGGGGCGGGATGATGTTAGTAGATAGGAGATGGGGGTGTGGCTTGAGGTGAGAGGAAAAACAGGTTAGGGAGGTGGAGATGAGCTGGGCTGTTTTTGGGATGCGGTTGGGGGAAGGGAGATTTTGAAGCTTGTGAAATCCACATTGATGCCATTGGGCTGCAGGATTCCCAGGCTGAATATGATTTGCTGTTCCTGCAGCCTTCGGGTGGCATCACTGTGGCATTGCAGGAGGCCCAGGATGGACATGTCATCTGAGGAATGGTTCCGCGTGTAAATGGTGCCCAGTTCTACTTCACTACCATTTCTCTCAAACACTTTGATGAAAAGTCATAAATAAGAGAGGTTAACTCTGTTTTCTCTCTGATGCTGCTTGACCTAATTATTTCCAGCATTTTTTGTTTTAACTTTCAACAATTCCACTACCTCTATTGATGTCCAGTCAACGTGGCAAATGTTTGTTTGAGGCTGAACTAGAACATTTGCAACCTTGGTGCTTCACTTAATTCCAGTTTAAGCTTCCAACTACATATCGGAGCAAATTAACAAAATCACCTATTATAAACTCCATAACATCACATGCCTCCATTTCTGCCACAGCTCATTTGCTGTTGAAACATTCCTCCATGCCCTTGTCATTTGTAGACTTGACAACTTTAATACACTCTCAAATAGTACCCACATCTTCCAACTTAGAGAAACCTGAGTTTATCCAAACCTCTGCTGCTCATATCCTAAATCACAATGCATGCTGGTCACCCATCACCTCCGTGCTCTCTGCCTTTTTGATTCCCAAACTAGGAACACCTCAACTTTAAAATTCTTCTTAGTTTCAGATACCTTCATGTTTTATCCCTTCCCAAGACTATAAACATTTTCAGTCCTGAAGCTTACCGAGTTCTCTGCAGCCCTCCAATTCTGGCCCTGCACATTCCTGACATTAATCACTGTACTACTGGCAACCGTGCCTTTGGCTGTGTAGGCTCAAAACTTTACAATTCTCTAACCAAACCTCTCTGCATTTTGACCTTTCTCCTTTTATTTAATTAACATTTTTTAAAAAACCTATCTCTTTGATCAATCATTTGATCATGTCTCCTGTGTCTTGACATCAAATTTGTTTTGATGAATGTCCTGTGAAGTGCTTTGGGAAGTGCACAATGTTAGAAATGCTATTTAAATGCAAGTTTTTGTTACTGATTGCCGTCAACACTGCATTTTATTTCTGTCTTTCCTGTTTATCAGCTGGCCATGCTGTTAATCTGCATGGCTCCTGGACAGGAAACTGAGGAATAAAAATAATTGAGGACCTGCCATTACATGCGGCAACACCTCTGCTTTCCTGACATTTCCAGGTTTCTCGCATCATCTTGCTCCCCTGTTGTCTCTCTATAAATATTTGTGTCATAATGACAGAAAATGGCCAGTAGAGAGATAAACAAGAAAAATTACAGAAGCGGGATCAAAAGCAGAGATGCAAAAAAAGAAATTTGTTTTCACTTTTTCCATAACAACACAGAAACGTGATACAAATAAAAAGTAGAGAAGGTACATACGACATATTTTCAGCATCAACAGCGCATTCTCCCACTGCTTTGGTGACATTTACGAGAAGAGCATTATTAGTTCCAGTTAAAAGATTGACCAATGGATCGATTCCGCCAGACCTCCTGATAGCACCTCGAATAACTGGGTCTCGTGCCAGTTGCCCCAGTGCTCCTACAACATTAATAAGGACTTCCTCAGGTTGACCAACGAGTAGACTAATCAGTGTTTCTGCAACTTTCAAGTGTTTGAACCTTTAAGGAAAAATAAATTTAAAAATTACAGATTAGAACATTTTAAAAACCTACAAATGTACAGCAATGTTGTCTGAAATACTTATAGTTACATACTTATAATCTATTTCCATAATCTACGAATGGTAATTGTGTGTTGCCACTTTCAAAAATAGCTTAAGAGGCATACTTCATGCTTAACCATTACTATGACCATATATAGAATGATTACCAGTTTAGATTCTCATTTAGATCTACTTGCATTCAAAATCATTGAAATAATCATTGCCCTTCAAGAGATGACTCATTGTAAAGAGCTCAGAAACTGACATAAAAGATACTATACAGAAGTATGTATTATTAAATGGACAATTTTACAGTCAGTGATCCTGAGACAAAAAGTACATTGGTTTGTAAACTTAATTTTTTTTGGTCCCTCCAATCCCTTAGATTTGGTTCTGTCTATTTAGCAATTTGTTTTTTAAGCTAATGTTTCAATTACCAGTCTAGATCTTGAGATCAGCCATGGCCGTATCAAATGGCGGAACAGGCTCAAGAGGCTGAATTGCATATTCATGCTCCTAGTTCTTATGTTCTTATGTCTTATGTTATACTTTGTTAACTTGATAATGTTTTACGAATAGCTTTCCCAAGATGACAGTGATATTTTACAATAAGGATCTCCAGAGCAGCATAAATCTGTTTCAGTTTTTCTTCAACATGAAAAGCTGAACTTTAAAATTAAAATAGTTTTCTTTCACTTGTATTGAATAAATAGACTAAATAAACAGTCATTCTTTCAATAATTACCTCCCAATTTGTATCTGTGTTTCTATTACTCATAGCTGAGATACCCTACTCCTTTACTTTTTCCTTAAAGACTGCAGCAGTAATTTCTGGACAGCCTTTCCTGATCTTCTGCCGCAGTATAGAAATTGAAAATAGGAATAAGAAGAGCCCATTCAACCCGTTGAGCCCACTCTGTCATTCAATATGATCACAACTGATTCTCAAAACACCATGCTCTCTCCATACTCCTTGACACCTTTAGCCTTTAGAAATCTACTCTTTTTCTATTACTTTGGCAGAAGCTCTAGAAATTAGCTGACTACAGAAGTGATATGCCCTCATTATATAAAGTTTACCTGCAGGGGTGGCGAAAAGTTTGGGTCTACTAATTTGGCTGGTGAGCTTTTAACGATGCTACTTCTTGTATTCTAACACTGTAATAGACTGCTTTCCATCAGGATTCTACAAAAAGAAAAACTATGGTATTTTTGATTCCCATCCACCCCAAACAATCAAAGTAGATAACATAGGAACAGGAATAGCCAATTCAGCTCCTTGAGCCTTTTTTGCCATTTAATGAAATCACGGCTGATTTGTGATCTAACTCCATATACCTGCCTTTGGCCCATATTTCTAATACCGTAGCTGAACAAAATTTTGTTTATCTCGGACTTAAAGTACTGCAGCATTAGTTAATTTTAATAATTAGTTCTGGAGTAGCTACCTGATGATTGAGTCAGCAATGACATTTAAAACAAGCTACCAATGAAGGATCCACATATCCACTTAAATTTAACAAGATAATCCTTGTAGTTTCTAATCGATGCTTTTAAGATCTGTGTAAAACCTTAATACTACATGAGAAATATGCCATACTTGACTATTGCAATTTGCTTCAAATTAAAACTTTATTGCAATAAATATTGCTGATACAGTTTGTCCAAATTAGACAATTATTGCATATAGACACATTGTGCAGAGATATATGTACAAAGACTACTTGGACCAAAATTCATCGGTACACACTTTTGGATATAAAGGTCATCATTTGCCAGTTCTCATTTCCTGTTGAGGAAGGCAGCATGCAAACTTTGTGCTGTTTCCTAGACTGCACGATTTCAGCATGCAGCCTATTGCGATGTTAAACAAGAGGCCGAACAATATGTGGGGCTAGTGCATATTCCAGCTCTTAAAACACAGTGTGTACTCTTAACTAGAACAAAATTATGCTGCTACATCAGAGGGAAGTGTAATTAAGCACCAGGGCAGAGAGAGGGCCCCATGGTCTACAGAAGTGCTAGACAACTTAGTCATGTAGGTGAACAAGAGGGGATGCATTAAAAAAAATGAGAAGAAATAGTACAAGGAGGAGACCATATGGTTCCCCAAGCCTGATTTGCCATTCAACACAATCATAGCTGATCTTCAGCTTCAACTCCACTTCTCCATTTTCTCATATCATTTAATTCCCTGAGGGACCAAAATCTGTCCATTTCAGCTATTAATATATTATCTAGAGATACAGAATTCAAAGGTCATACTTTTCTTTGAGTGAACAAGTTTTTCCTCAGCTCAGTCCTATATGATCATCCCCTCATTCTGATACTTTGCCCCTTTTGTTTTATGTCCCAGTAACCTATCTAGTAAACCTTTTATTGCACTACCTTCAATGCAAGTGTACCCTTCCATAAGTCTGGAGATCAAAATTAAATCAAAGTATTTCACATGCAGTCACACCAAAACCTTGCACTATTGCAGCAACATCCCTGTGTTCCTGTATTTCAACTGCCTTCCAATACAGCCCAACATGACATTTGCTGTCCTAATTGCTTGCTGAAACTTAACACTAACATTGTGTTGTTTGCATGAGTGCATTCAAGTCCCGCTGAACATCAACATTTACAAACTTTATGCTTTAAAAATCAGCTTTTGTAATGTTGCAGCCAAAGTGAATTAGCTTCTAATTCCCCACATTACAATCCATTCTGCCACTTTGTTGCCTGTTCAATTACCTCACTATAAGCCTTTGCAAATTCTTAATGCCCTTCTCAAACTTGCATTTCTGATAAAATCCCTACAGTATGGAAACAGGCCCTTTGGCCCAACAAGTCCACTCCGACCCTGTGAAGAGTATTCCACCCAGATCAATCCCCCCACCCCTTTTCCCTGTAACCCACCTAATCTACACATCCCTGAACACTATGGGGTAATTTAGCATGGCCAATCCACTTAACCTGCACATCTTTGGACTGTAGGAGGAAACAGAAGCACCTGGCAGAAACCCATGAAGACACAGGGAGAATATGCAACCTCCACACAGACAGTCACTCGAGGCAGGAATCCAACCCAGGTCCCTTGCACTGTGAGACAACAGTGCTAATCACTGAGCCACTTATATCATCATCAAATTTCAGTACATTACTCTCTCTTTATCTGAGCCATTATTTTAGACTATAAACATCTAAAGCCCCATTTTTGTGTCACTCTCGAAGTCACAGACTGCCAACTTGAAAAAAACCGAATTTATATCTACACTTTGCATTCTGTATGTTAAATAATCTTCTATCAGTGCAAATATATTACCTCAACTTCAAGAGCATTTATTCTTGCATTGACCTTTCACATGGAGTGCCATGTACGCTGCATCCTTTGGTTCCCTTTACCTATGCCATCATCTACTTCTTCAAATAACACTTAATAAAGTTGTCAAATAAGACTTCCCTTTCCTAGACACCATGTTGACTCAGTCAGATCAGACTATACTTTTCTAAGTGCACTGATAAGATTTCCTTAATAATAGATTCCAGCACTTTCCTGATAACGAGGGTCAGGTTAGCCAGCCTATAGTTCATTCTCCTCTCCCTTCTTCCTTTCTTGAATTGCCAGCATTACCTCTACAGCCATTTTTTTCAAACTTCAACAATAATAATAATCTTATCCTAGGTTGAGAGGTGGCCTTATAAAAGTTTGTAAAATCATGAAATAAGGTGATAGATAAGGTGAAAAGCAAAGATCTTTTCCCTACGGTAGGGGAGTTCAAAACTAGAGGGCATAATTTTAAGATTTTGAGAAAGATACAAAAGGCAACATTTTAGGGACAACATTTTCACACAGAAGTAGTGTGTTTGTGGAATGAATTTCCAGAGGAAGTGGTAGATGCAGGTACACTTAAAAGTCATTTGGACAAGCACATAAATAAAAAAGGTTTAAAGGTATATTGGCTAAATTTGGACAAATCATAGGAACACAGAATCCCTATAGTGTGAAAATAGGCCATTCGGCCCATTGAGTCTACACCAACCCTCCAAAGAGCATCCCTCTCAGACCTAACCCCCTATCCTAACTCTGTTAGCCTGCATTTACCACAACTAACATACCTAGCCTGCACATTCCTGGACACTATGGGCAATTTAGGATGGCCAATCCACCTAAACTGCACATCTGGACTAGTTTAGTTTTGGAAACCAGGTTGGCATGGACGAGTTGGATCAAAGCGTCTGTTTCTGAGCTGTATAACTCTAAGACTGGTTGGATTATAGCCTCTTATTCTTATCTGATTTTTTTTCATTTAATTTCCTCACTATTTGGCTCCTTTACCCTGTATTTCTGGTTCATGACTTGTCTCTTCTACTGTGAAGACAGCTACAAAATATTTATCAATGATTCTACCATCAATGACTGTACTTCATTTGCTACAATAATTCTTCCTGTCTCTGTTTCTAAGGGATCAATGTTTACATCAATTACTCTGCTAGTTTACTCTCATATTCTGTTTCATCACTTTTTATCTATTTCTTGGTGGCCCTTTGTTTTAGAAAGGAACAATCTTAATTTTCAGATTTGGTATTACTCTTTCCAACATAATACACCTTCACTTTTATTCATTACTACCATTATAATCACAAATGATGATACCACTCAACAAGTCACAACCCAAAATGAAATGTGCCTTGATAGATCGTATGGTTTAAAAAAAATTAGTTATTTGGTCATCGGTTACTGAAACATAAGCAAACAAGGCTGCAGGTTTTCTTTAACAACAGAGTAGAAGTTTATTACATAAAAACAGCTATCTAAATATACAACACACTGACAGGGATCTCAAAACCAAATTTCAATCTATTTCCTGACATTATCCATTACAAAGACTCAAATCTGGAAAAAAAATTACCCCTCTGTATCAAATCGTTAAATCTTACTTAACAGATTCTCCCTGGTTTCTATCTTCTGAAATGCTGAGTCTTTTCTTCCATGAATACTTACAAAATTGAGAGCACAGGCTTCCTCAGAGTCATAGAATTACAGATTTGTACAGCACAGGAACAGACTCTTCAGTCCAACTTGTCCATGCTGACCAGATATCTTAAATTAATCTTGTCCCATTTGACAGCATTTGGCCCAAATTCCTCTAAGCCCTTCCTACTCATATGCCCATCCAGATGCCTACTAAATGTTGTGATTGTACCAGCCTCCACTACTTTCTCTGGCAGCTCATTTCCAAACACATGCCACCTCTATATGTCAATCTTTCCCCTCACGTTAAACCTTGTCCTTTAGTTTTGGACTCCCATGCCCTGAGGAAAAGATCTTGGCTATTCATCCTATCCAGGCCCCTCATGATTTCATTAACCTCTTTAAGGTCACCCCTCAGCCTCCGATGCTCCAGGGAAAATAGCCCCAGCCTATTCAGCCTCTCCCTATAACTCAAGCTCTCCAACCTGGCAACACCCTTGTAAAGCTTTTCTGAACACTTTTTGAAGTTTCAACATATCTTTCCTATCTTTAAAAGCCTGTTGTGCACTGATAAACACTGTCGGTCCAGAACTGCCCTGCATCCTTTCTGACATTCGCCCAGACATCTCAGACAAGGGAAATCAGGGCCCCACTTTGTGGACAGAGACTTGAAGGTCCTGCTGCTTGGGGTGATGCAGAGGCAGGACTTTCTCTTTCTCTGGGTCCAGGAGTGGATACCGCTAAACTAGACCATGCCAGTCTGGTCCAAGTTTCCAGCCAGAGTAAAGTAGTTTAAGCCATCTGAAGGAATGTACTGCACTGTAGGAAGATGGTCAATGTTGTTTCCCACTCCACCAGTGTAAGTTTCACCATCTTCTCTCTAATAGCTCACACTCACTTTGTCTTTACTACTCTATGCATTTCCCACCAATGTTCACGCTCTGCCACTTTTACTAATGCCTGTAGCATTTTCCCTACTCACTGTCATCCATCCCAAGCCCGACATCACTAACTCTGCATGTCCTCAGCAATGCCTAACCACTCGTCTAGACACCTCCCTACCTGCACCAAAAGTAACACCTGTAACACCAACTTTCATCTCCCTAATATCTGCCTGTCTCATTCCAGGAGGTATACAATCCTCAATGGAGCAGAAAGACTCCAGACAGGCTGTTGACATGTAGCGCCTCACCTTTCCTGACTGACTGCTCTGAGTGGCTGATTGACTGGTTCCAAGACTCTGGACTGATATCAGAGGCTAACTTTGATGTACTATGCCAGGAACCCCTGAGCAAAAGCTATCCCCTTAGACTTAACTGATGCCTGCTGACAACCTTGACAAAACTCTTGACTTTGTGTCTGCATTAAAGGCAAGACAGAACAAACATATAGCCTGATAGCTCTGACTGAAAGGGAAAAGCACAAACAAGCAATGCAAGGCAGGGAGACTGCGAGCATCCAGGTGGGTCCAAAGTGAGCATGTGGTATGAAAGCAAGCGAGCAGCCTGGAGATGCAGCCTATCCAATTCATTAACAGCAGGCATGGCCCTGAGCAAAGTAAGTGCATCAGAGATGCACTTTGAGGGTTCTTAGAGGCTGATGCATGTCAGATTCTAATGGCTGTGGACGTGGGTGTGTGTGGCCAGTGCCCATTGATCAAACCTGTTTGGTGAGTTTGATGAGATAGACAGTTGACCATTAATGAGGTGAGTTGGGCCAACAACAGAGCATTCAATGAGCAATAATTCCCATCAATTGGCAACTTGCTGCTACCTTACAAGAAACTCACTGTGCCACTTATGAAAAGCAGAAAAGATGGAGCAAGATTCTACTGTCGTTAGATTGGCAATCTTAGCATATGATTCCGCCACAAATCTTGCCATATCCCACATTGCTCAGAACTCTATAAAATTCCATCAGTAAGATAGTTTCTCTCCTAAAAGGGAGTATTTCAGAATAGCTAAACAAATATGTTGCTCCAGTTGACAAGTTTAGTTTTTGCCCCTTCCAGACCAGGACTGTTTGGGTAGGAAATTGCACTTTGTAAAAATTTAAGTAAGCATGTGTTATGACAGCAGCCTAGAGATGCTGCATGTCCTGTCCTTGAACTTGGGGCATGGCTTTGTGCATGGGAAATTGTGTCTCACATACTTGATTGAGTTTTTTTGAAGAAGTGGCAAAGAAGATGAAGGCAGAGTGGTGGATGTTGTCTCTATGGACTTCAGCAAGGTCCTGGACAAGGTTCTACATGGTAGACTGGTTAGCAAGGTTCGGTCACGTAGAATCTGGGGAGAGCTATCCATTTGAATACAAGATAGAAGAGACAGAGGGTGGCGGTGAACAGTTGCTTTTCAGACTGGAGGCCTGTGACCAGAGGCATGCTGCAGGGATTGGTGCTGGGTTCACTGCTTTCTTTCATTTATATAAATGATTTGGATGTGAACATAGGGGGTAAGATTAATAAGTTTGAAGATGACACCAACATTGATGGTGTAGTGGACAATGAAGAAGATTATCTCAGAGTACAGCGGGACAATCAGACAGGCAACGGGCCGAGAAGTGGCAGATAGAGTTTAATTTAGATAAATATGAGGTGTTGTATTTTGTAAGGCATATCAGGGCCAGACTAATGCACTTAATGGTAAGGTCCTGGGGATTAGGCTGAACAAAGAGACCTTGGAGTGCAGGTTCATTGTTCCTTGAAAGTAGAGTTGCAGGTAGACAGGGTAGTGAAGAAGGCGTTTGGTACACTTGTCTTTATTGGTCAGTACATTGAGTACAACAGTTGGGATGTCACATTGCAGCTGTAGAGGGCATTGGTTTCTCCACTTTTGAAATACTGTGTTCAATTCTGGTCTCCCGGTACCAGATACATAACAATAACTCTTCTATTTCTTATTAATTCATAGGATTTAAGCACCCCTCAATAGGCAGGGAGTTATTGTCCATCTTAGCTTGTCCCTAAGAAGGTGGCGGTAAGCTGCCTTTTTGATCTACTGCAGTCCATTTAATGTAGGCACACCCACAATGCTGTTAGGAAGGGAGTTCCAGGATTTTGATCCAGTGACAGAAGATAATTGATATTTTCCAAGTCGTGATGGTGCATGGCTGGGAAGGGAACCTGCAGATAGTGGTGTTCCTATGTTTCTGCTGCCTTTGTCCTTCTCCTTGATTGTGGTCATGGTTTGGGCTTTACTGAAAACTGGCGCCAATGCTTCCATGCATTCAAAACCCCTTTTCCTACAAACCCTTTAAACCAGAAATTTAGACCCAACAAGATTTCTTGCTGCATCTTGCCAAACATACCTCATTAACTACCCACATTGCCCCTATGGCATCCCTCATGTTTGATTTCATTCCTATCTTACCATACACCATTCCCACAACATCTCATCACTCAGTGCATATACACTGCAATACTGAAATTCCTGTGCATACGCCACCTTTTAAAAAGTTGTTGTGCATCTAGATGAATATTGGTATTCCAAAGCTGCCAGTTTAGTCAAAGGCAATTTTTGCAGATGTCTGACAAGGGGAAATTGGCACCATGATTCTCCGGCAAGGACATGGGGTTCCTGATTGCAAGGTGTCCTTTCCCTGGGTGACCTATAGAGTTGGCAGTGCCACCAGACCAGCCAGCCCGTTCCAAAGTTACTGCTTAGGTCACTGCTGTCTCAACAGTGCAGAAGAATAGTTGGCAGTGCCATACGAAGGTCAATGGCCTTCTCCACTCTGCAAAAGTAAGCGCCACATTTAGAGAAGAAAATGTGCAGAGACCATTTTGGTGGCATGAGTGACAATGCACTGTACATTATTTAGTACATTTCTATAAATTCCATTGTTTCGACCTTACATCTGGTTGTCTGTCTCTCAATGCTGCCTCAAACTTAAGTGTACCAACATGATGTATAACTTCCTGTCCATTCAGGATGTGCCATGAATGATGCGTGTGTTGAGAGTCTGCTGTAGCTTGTGGATGTAAGGTGAACAAAGCATATACATGGCAATGGGTCCTAGTGACTAGCCTTAAAACAAGGGTTCTTTCCCTGGCCTAAATGCTTAAATGTGTTGTGAATGAGTTGGTCAGGGATGGGGCAAAGCATTAAAATGACCAAGAACACGGGAACCCACAGGTCTGCCTCCCATATTGTGCATGAGTCTGTATAAACCCTCGCAGAAGTGGGCAGATCTAGTCACTTATGCCACCCATTCAGAGTGTGATCATAGCCATTTTCTTTTCCATTGTGCACTTTCAAATTCCACAATAGAAAGCAGTGAGCACTCCTCAGCTACTGGTTTGCAGCCCTGGTCTTCGTGTGCCAATAAGCCGCAAAACATCCAAATACCCTTCCAGGTAGCCCTCCACCTAAACCCCATAGGCTCTGCACCTCCCAAGGTTCCTACCCAATCTGTCTGCAGATTTAGCCTGCACCTGCCCAACTTCCCACCCAGCTCCTGGCAACCCCCATTGAAGGAAAGGTGTACGTGAACAAGGACTACTTCCTGCATGCTCGACTGTATTCTATGGTTTCAGGTACTGTTGCCTACTTCACAATTTTCATCCCCCTTTCCCCACAGCCTGAAGCAATCTGACTTAGAAGTAGGTTCACAAATCTCCCTCCATCAGCAACCACTCCTTTATCCCAATGCGCTTTCCTATGTTTCTGCGCACAGACCCAAAGACTGAGTGTGCAACACTGAAGTGGGAAGCCCCTGATGAGAAGTGGCCCGACCCCAACTTCTGCCTGTAGATCTCCCAGAAAACATGTTAGGCCTACCCATCAGACTGCCTGCTCACAAAGCACAGAACTGCATGACCCACTGACTGAACTGTGGAGGCATGCAGTCCTGGCCGAGAATAGCCTAAATGGATGCCTGACCATTGTCAATCCCCCAGAACTGTCTTGGGAAGGGGATCACACAAGGAGTGGAGATTGTACCCAAACATGGACATCCTTCCTTCAACGGGAGTTGTTTTGGGAAGCAGCCCTTGCCTTACGGTGCCCCTGTCCCAACTTTGGCAGGTATTGGGGAGGCAATGGCCTAGTGGTATTATCGCTAGACTGTTAATCCAGAGACTCAGATAATGTTCTGGGGACCTGGGTTTGAATTCCGCCATGGCAGATGGTTGAATTGGAATTGAATAAGCATCTGGAATTAAGAATCTTATGATGACCGTGAATCCATTGTCAATTGTCGGGAAAAAACCATCTAGTTCACTAATGTCCTTTGGGGAAGGAGCAATGTGATTGACTCTTAACTGCCTTCTGGGCAATAAATGCTGCCTAGCCAGCAACACCCTCATCCCATGAATGAATGAATAATAAAAAAAAAAACTCCATTGACTTCAGTGCTCCTCTAAGACATGGGTTCAAATCCCACCATACCAAATGGTGAAATTTGAATTCTATTTTAAAAAGTCCAGCATTTTTAAAAAGTTAGTCTAATGGCAACTATTTTCAATTGTCCAAAACACACATCTAGTTCATTAACGTCCTTTAGGGAAGGAAATCTGCTGGTCTTACCTGGTCTGACTCCAGGTCCACTATAAAACAGTTGTCTCTTAACTGGTTTCTGAAATAGCCTCTCCAGCTAGTTCAACGACAATTAGGGATGGTCAAGAAATGCTATTCTACATCCCTTGAACAAATAAAAATAATACAAACCTTTTCATTTCCCTAATGTAAACAGTTTTATGCAATATGGTCTACCGCTAGTTTGTTTATACTTGAAATATTTGCTCTCATCTACGTAGGTTCCAAACACTCTGTACCTGATGGTTAAAGTCAAAGACTGAGCTTCCCTCATCACTGCACGCTGGATTTCCATACCTGCCTCATTCACAAAAACAACCTCCTGTCCCAGATCACTGATCAATTTCTTTGTGTCACTGTCTGTAAAGTATGATTAACTGACTATGGCCATGTCAGGTTGTTGCCTGACTTGTTTGTCGGACAATTCTCTCAATTTTTGCACAAGTTCCCAGATGTTAGTAAGGAGGATTCAGCAGTGTTGACAAAGCTAGGTGACATTGTTGTTTCTGGTGTCTTGGTTGAAGCCAGGTGGTTCGTCTATTTAATTCCTGTTTGGTCCAACTGATTGGCCAGGCTAGGTAAGGACAGCAAATTTCATTCCTTTTTGAACCAGTTGGGTTTTCATGACATTTGACAATAGTTTCATGGTGTCAGTACAGGGGATAGAGTTTCATTGAAGATTTTTCTGAGGAGTTGTCAATGATACATACCATTCAACCATCCCCAGTAATGACCCTATGATGGAGGGAAGGACATTGATGAAGCAACTAAAAATGTTTAGGCCTAGGACACTACATTGAGGAAGTTAGCAGGCCTGTTGGCTCAATTGATTGGATGACAAGTTTGTGATACACAGTAATATCAACAGCGCAGGTTAAATTTCCATCCAGTTGAAGTTACCATGAAGTTTCTGCCTTCTCAATCTTGCACCGTGCCAGAGGTGTGGTGACCTTAGTTAAACTCCTACCAGTCATCCCTCTAATGAGAGAGCAGCCTATGGCTTGCTGGGACTATGGTGGCTTTACCTTAAATCTAAACCAAATTAAGGTTCTCTTGATGCGCACTGGTGGTGTCCCTACCTCTGAGCCAGAAGGCCTGAGTTCAAGTCCCATCTGCTCCAGAAGTGTGTAATAAATCTCTCAACAGTGTGATTAGGAAAATATTAAACTAAGGAACTTTTGCAGTCATACTGTATTCTGGTACTCTGATGACTGACCTCCAGTAATCACATCCACCGTCCTTTCTCATTGGTGTGAATCCAACTAGTTGGGAACATACCCTTAATTCTCGATTATTTCAGTTTGACTAGAGTACCTTGATGCCGTACTTGGCCAAGTACTGCACTGATTTCAATGGCAATTGTTCTCACCTCACCTCAAGATTTCAGTTATTTTGTTCAAGGTGGGAATGAAGTCAGGAGCTGAGTCGTCCTAGTGGAGGCTAAACAGAGCATCCGTGAGAAACTTATTGCTGAGCAAGTGATTCTTGACGGCATCGTCAATGATACCTTCCATCATTGTGCTGATGACCACATTCTTAAATAGTTGCTACAAGACAGAGATGTGCTTTCTCATGGCTGATGGTCAAATGCAAATTGTAAGATTGGCCATTCCAATGATGGCTTTCTAGAAATGTACACAGAATGGATGAATCTGGGATAATGAAGTTAGAGGTTATATGGATGTCTCATGACTGAGCATCGTTTCTCCAAGATTATTCTGTCAAGAAGGAGAAAAATATGGCGAATGTGGTACACCCAGGTTATAATTTTAAATTCATCAATTGGCAATGGTAACAGTCCCCCCACCCCACCAACATTCTTCATCCTTAAACATTATGCTTTGTTTCTTCTCTGTTATCCAATATTCTTTCAAGGCTGTCTTTGATTCATACTGACATGGTGCTCAGAGCCACACTTAAAAGGAATGTGACAGGAGTTGCCTTTGGGGATAGAATCACAGAATTCCTAGTGTGGGACCAGGCCATTCAGCCCATTGATTCCACACCAAACCTCGGAAAAGCAGCCCACTGAGACCCATCCTAGTCCTGTAACCCTACATCTCCCATGGCCATTCCACCTAACCTGCACATCTTTGGACTGTGGGAGGAAACCCATGCAGACATGGAGAAAATGTGCAAACTCCACACAGCCACCCAAGAATGAATCGAACCCTGGTCCCTGGTGCTGTGAGGCAGCAGTGCTAACCACTGAGCCACTGAGCCACCGAGCCACCGTGCCACCCACAATACCATAGCTAAAATATTGGTAAATTACTTGGAATTTTTTGCGACAGAGATGCAGGATATTAGGAATCAGGATAAGAATTGGGAGCAGGAATGAACCAAATAACAAAAATTTGTTTAATTTGTTGGATGTGGGATTGCTTTGTGCTAAGGTTTTTCAGACAACAGTTCAAAAAAACCACATTGCTAGGGTTTACAGTCACATTAGTGGCTGGGTTTTACAACAATGGTTTCATGGACATCATTAGACTTTCATCAAGTTTAAATCCCATCATCTGCCATTCAAATTTCACCCACTGTGTTGAGATTTGAACTCAAGGATTTGAACATTACTTGGGTCTCTATTTTCTAGTATAGCAACAATCCACCATGCCATTGCCTTCTATATGCAGTTGCACTTCCTACAATAATTCCAGGGGCTTCTGGGATAGAGAACTCTGAAAATTTCTAACCCTCTAAGTGAATAGATTTCTCCTCATCCTGGTCCTAAATGGCTGACACCTTAACCTGAACTGATGAGTCCTGTTCTAAACTCTCCAGCCAGAGAAACACGCCTCTTCACATTTCACCTTGTCAAGCCCTTAGTTAAGTCACCTTTTAACCTTCTAAATCATAGGACCACTGTACTAAATCACTTGTCATAAGACAGTCCTCTCAGCCTAGGAATCAACCTAGTGAATATACATTGTAGTTCCTCTGAGACAAGTATATCCTTCCTTTACTAAAGGATCAAAATTATGCATAGCACTCCAGGTATGATGAAGGGTTGTGAGGAATGGTCACCGGACCTGAAATGTTGCCTCTGATTTCTCTTCACAAATGCTGCCAGACCTGCTGAGCTTGTCCGGCAACTTCTGTTTTTGTTTCTGATTTACAGCATCCACAGTTCTTTCAGTTTTTACTCCAGATTTGTGGTTTCACCAAAGCCCTTTACATTGAGCAAACCTTCCTTATTCTCATACTCAAATTCTCTTACAATAAGAATCATATATTTTAGATATTATGACTCAGAAGGAGGCTATTCAGTCCATTGAGTCCATGCCACCACTCACAGAGCAATCCTATCTGTCCCATTCACCCACCCCAATGCTTCTTTCTCTCAAGTCTCCATTCAATTTTCTTTGAAACCAGTAATCATTTCCCTCACACCACCCTTGTAGGCAGCACTTGCATTTCACATAATCTAGTTTACTACATTCGCTGCTCACAATGTGATCTCCTCTATGTTGGGGAAACGAAGCGTAAGCTGGGTGACCACTTCGCAGAATGCTTGCGTTCTGTTTCCAAAAAAGACCCTAAGCTTCCTGTTGCCTGCTACTTTAACACACCACCTTGTTCCCTGGCCAACATCTCTGTCTCAGTCTTGCTACAGTGTTCCAGTGAAATTCAGTGCAAGCTGGAAGAACCGCACTTCATTTGCTGCTTGGGAACCTTGCAGGCCTCTGGACTCAATATCAAGTTCAATAATTTTAGGGCCTGAACTCCCCCATGTCCTAGCCCCCTACCCCTCACACCAGGTCTTGTTATATCACATAGTCTGCCATTACACACTACCTATTGTTAACCACTAACAGTCTCCATTAACAGCTATTCACTCTCCTCGCCAGATTGTTATCCACTCCTTTCTGTCCAATTGTTCTTGTCTCTCTTTGGGGTCTATACCCACCCTATCATTTATTCCTTACCCCCTTCACCCACCCTATCTCCTGCATATAAACTGACATTTTCCTAGCTACCATCAGTTCTGAGGAAGAGTCACTGGACCTGAAATGTTAACTCTGGTTTCTCTTCACAGATGTTGCCAGAGCTGCTGAGCTTTTCCAGCAACTTCTGTTTTTGCTTGTAGCCACATGTTCTTGATCATTTGCATGCGCAGTTTGAAAATGTTCTTCCTCACATGTTCTATATGTTTCTTTCTCAAACTCTTAACTTTGCAACCATTGGCCTTTGTACAATCATTTAATGGGAATAGCTTTACTTTGTCTTACTTACCTAGGCCTGCCATATTCTTGTCTATCTCTAACAAATTCCTTCAATTTCCTTTCTTCAAAAGTGAACAACCCTAGCTGCTTCAACCTGCTAAAATTCTGCAATCGTGGAAACATACCTGAATCCACTCAAGGACCCTCTTATCCTTCTTAAATGTGGTGACCAGAATCAATGCAATATTTTGGCTTGGCAAACCAGAGTTTTAATACATTTGAGAAAACCTTCCTGGGTTTGAACTCAATGCCTCTGTTTATGAAGCCCAAGATCCAATTTGCTTTGCTAGCTACTCTCTCAATAGTAGCTGCCCATCCATGCATATGAACTCCCAAGGTCCCCCTGCTCCTGCATATATACTCTGTAGAATGTTGTCACTGAGTATATATTGCCTCTTCTTTCTGCCAAAATGCATCACCTCACACTTTTCTTTATTAAATTCCATCTGTCACTTGTCTGCCCATTCTGTGCAGCTATACTCTAACGGTTAACATAGTTTGCATGCCTAATTGTTCGTTGTGCCTGCACATTAACTTTCCATAATTCATTACAAGGATATGTCAATCTGTTTGAATATTTATCTGTTTCAATATTTAGCAATTCAAAAAAAACCTCAAAATAAATCTACTTTTCCATTCATACTACACAATCTCCTTTGACTTAATGTTACACTATCCCACACTGTACAATGTTTTTCACTTTCCTGATCAATGTCTTAAACTGTCAATATCCTTTTGCAGTCTCTATGCATCCTCCTCACAACTT
Source organism: Ginglymostoma cirratum (assembly GCA_024137785.1). NCBI lineage: Eukaryota > Metazoa > Chordata > Chondrichthyes > Orectolobiformes > Ginglymostomatidae > Ginglymostoma > Ginglymostoma cirratum. The sequence continues at coordinate 29,772,679 of JAHRHZ010000034.1, read as the reverse complement.
ATTTTCAATCATAGCTTTCTATTGTTAGCAAACATGGGCCCCCGCCCAGTTTTGATGGCTCCTCATAATCCCATGCCAACTCACGGCCCTTTCATGTACATTCACTTAGTATACACTCTGTGCAGAACCAATGCACCCTTTCATAAAAATAGTACATACAAAATGGCTTAAACAACCCATGTATATTTTTTTTAAATTGCTACAACCCTACAAAAGTGCCTGTGAATCAGACCTTAAAGTATCAATAACAAAAACTTGACATCCCTTTGTCTTGTGAAAGTAAATATTGTGCTATTTACCAAAGACATTACAGAAAGAAATCATTAATGATAGCACCATAAAGCTGTCATTCAAGCAATCTTTTCAGTACTTTTCAGCTGTGTCAACAAAGTTAATCTTTTTCTGGGAGTCTAGGCTCTCAGCCTGTGGCTTGGCTAAGAGTCAAGCAATGATGTGGAATTCTATGAAACTAGGCTATCAATCTGGAAATGAACTGTTTATTCCTCCTATGTAGCCTTCATCTGTTGAACAATCTTCAATCCATCTTCAATATTTTACGTCTAGCCTCATGAATCCTAAACTCGTGAGACAACCAACATCCTTCTTCAATGCTTTCCAGAAATTCAAACACAATACATTTACTGTTCCTTCTTATCTGCTATACCAGTTATACCCTCAGAAAATCGACAAATTGTTCCACCATAATGTCCCTTTTGTAAAATCATGCCAAATCTGTCTAACAATAGTGGCCCATGTTATGCTATCAACGGCAAAGCAATAATACGTATTTCCAATTAATCAATTTACGTGCGAAGCATGACAAGGGTAGAAATATTCATTTCTCTCTTTTATTTATATATATATATATATCCAGAAGTGCTCTTACACGCAACTGAACATTATTTTCCCCATCACCAAAATATATACGGTTATTTTTCCACCCATAAACCATCACTAGCGTTTTCCAATTGAATCATTTACAAACAAAGCCCGATAAGGGCAATGCAAATGGCCAAAGATGAGAGAGAAGAGTCCTAGGAATGAGATAAGGAGAAACTTCTTTACTCAGAGAGTTGTTAGGATTTTGAATGTGCGGGCTGGGAGACTGGTGGAGGTAGATTCCATATGATGTTGCAAAAGAGAGATGGATATATATTTGAAGGTGATAAATTTAGAAGGCTATGGAGGAAGAATAGGACTAGCTGGGTAGCTCTTTTGGGAACTGGTACAGACGTGATAGGTTGAATGGCCTCCTTCTGTACTTTAAAATTCTATGATTCTGTAATTTACCAGTAGAAGTTTGATAAAATCAAGTAGCTTGTTAGGTTTCAGGAAACAGTTAAGAGGCTTATAGACTACTTCAAAAATGGTAACCTCATTGACACTCATCTTCTTGAAAATAAATCAATTAAGTTAGTCAGGCAGGACTTTCCTTAACAAAACTATGCTGATTGTCATTGATTATTTCTTGCCAATCTAATTAATCCAATTAATACAGTTCCTCAGAATTTTTCCAAACATTTCCCACCACCAAAATTAGGCTGACTGATGTGCTTTTTCTTTCACAGCCTTCTTTCTAGTGTGCCATGGTAGTCAACCCTGTGTTAAACATGGCTTGGTTTAACTGAGGAGCCTAAATCTGGCATGACAGTCTCTACCATTTTCTTGCAGTTGAAGACAATGGGCTGAGGTGGTCCTGGATTTGCTGCGTCCGTTTTCCCTGTGTTCTTTTGATACTTGTCGACTGCAATTTACCCATTTGATGATGTTAACAGCATGCTATCACAGCTGAGATAACTGAGGCAGAAAATATTTTCAAATTGGCTTACTTATACCTTAATGAGAACTGATGGCATGAGAGTGATCATCTGGTATTTGGCAAGAAATGTTAACATCATAAAGGTAGAACTACCTAAATGACTTGCAGGTGCAATAACTTTGAAGCCACTTTACTCGTCCAAGAAACATTTTATATATTACTCAGGAAGGTAAATCCTGGCTTAGGTAGAGTATAATTTAAAAGAAATATAATTATGCTGTAATCCTGCTCAATATCAGTATTTAAAATGTACATTCTACATTTTAACCAGACTTAAGTAGGGCAAGAAAACCTGTTTACTTTTCCAATGGAAAATTAGACTATTTCATGGAATTTTAACTTTCCTAACAACTATATTTAAATGAGCTGGAAAGAAAGTACAAGCAGTAACTTTATGTAATCAGTTGCCCCATGTGATAATGCGGATAATCAATGAAAGGGTAACCACTCGAAAAATTCCAACATGTTTATCAAACATGATTCTCCTTTCATAAATTCATGTTGACTCTGTTCAATTTTGACATTCTGTTCTGTTTAGTTATTATATCCATTATAATAGTTGAAACATCTTCCCTACTATTGAAATCATGCTGTCAATCTCAGATTTCCCTTTTCCTCCCTTATTAAATAACCAAGATTATATTTGCTACTCTCCCGTCAGCTAGAACCTTTAATAATCTATAGAAAAGCTTTGTTAATCAAATGACAACTATTATCAAGGTGACTATAAAATACATAAAGCATAAAAGATTCTAATAAAAATATTCTAAGTTATTGTGAATGAGACAGTATTCCAAGCTTTTAAACTCAGAAATTTGTTCTTGAACTATGCTCGAGATCACAGAATAAATTGAAAAGGAACAGGTAATTTCCAAAACCCCTATATAAATTATTTCTGCATTTGTAGTGGAATCTGCCTTTGTAAACTTTTCCACCTCTCATCATACCCCATTAAGGTAAGCAGGATAGGGCTTTAAGTTTTATCTTTCCTAGTTTCTCTGTCTGTACTGCAGTGAAATTCCTAAACTTTCAGCAATTTGACTCCTCTGGTTCTCATTTAGTTGTGAACACAATTTGTATATAAATAAAGACAAAATAAATGTCTTTAAAAGAAGTCTGAGTTGCATATACATGCTTGGTCTAATTATCTCATGCCATCGAATACATTTGACCTTTACCTGTCATCTACAACTCCAGAACGGACCAGTTAATAATAAGCTGAAATTCCTTGAAATGTGCTTATAAGTAACATTTAAATGTTCAACAAAAAGCAATTCTAAGAACGCTCCATGACTGCCCCTGTCATAAATTAAAATCAGGAAAACAACAAGAAATCAAATAACATAACTCTAAATGTTATTGAGTTACCACAAAAATGTATTTCCTTAACAGTTGATTATTGCCTTTAATTTCTCATAGCCTTAGCTTTATGTCCACTTGAAGGTATAGGCTTTTAAACACAGAATTAGCTATTGTGCTCCTGATCTCACATTACACAAGAAAATAAATATATCATTAGATGTATAGGAGAGCCTTTGCAAAAGTTAAAGAAATGGTAAAAATCTGCTGATGGGAAGGTATAATCACAGCTTGACAAGTTTACATAAGTAGTTTCCATTATAAATACATATGCAATTAGACAGGGATATTTGGAGTTTCCTGCCGCACCTGCTTATGTTAAAAGTTGTAATTGTTAATATAAAGAAGTATCAAACCATACATAATGTAAGATAAAATGAGACTATTCTGAATTTAATATAAGTCAAGCTGAAAATGCGGTGATTTGGCTATCAACAATGACTGTACCACAGACAGTATAAAGATGGTGTGAGATAACAAGGTGTTGGGGCTGGGTGAACACAGCAGGCCAAGCAGCATCATAGGAGCAGGAAAACTTGACGTTTCGGGCCTAGACCCTTCATCAGAAATGGGGGAGGGGAAGAGGGTTCTGAAATAAATAGGGAGAGAGGGGGAGGCGGACAGAAGATGGATAGAGGAGAGGATAGGTGGAGAGGAGGCAGACAAGTCAAAGAGGCGGGGATGGAGCCAGTAAAGGTGAGTGTAGGTGGGGGGGTAGGGAGGAGATAGGTCAGTCCAGGGAGGATGGACAGGTCAAGGGGCGGGATGAGGTTAGTAGGTAGGAGATGGGGGTGGGGCTTGAGGTGGGAGGAGGGGATAGGTGAGAGGAAGAACAGCACACCTATCCTCTCCTCTATCCATCCTCTATCCGCCTCCCCCTCTCTCCCTATTTATTTCAGAACCCTCTTCCCCTCCCCCATTTCTGATGAAGAGTCTAGGCCCGAAACGTAGAATCATAGGATCACACAGTAGAGAGGAAGCCCTTCTGAAGAAGGGTCACTAGTCCTGAAATGTTAATTCCGCTTTCTTTCCACAAATTCTGCCGGACCCGCTGAGTTTTTCCAGCCATTTCTGTTTTTGTTTTTGATTTTCAATATCTGCAATTTTTTTTTCCCTGTTCGCCCATCAAATCTGTACCACCAAAGTTCTTGCAGATTTCTTGCCACAATGCATGTTTTTCAGGCCCCTGGGATATTTCATCCAGAAGTTTCAATGAAAGTGGCCTCCACTAATCATTTGTTACCAACATTCTGAAATGAAGGAGTTTTCTCATATTTCTTGCAAAGAAATCTTAACCTCCCTTGGACACATATTCTCCCACAGTATACAGGAGTGTTGTGCTTTCTCACCCTCGCTGCGCAGTGACTGTCTTTATTCCTTTCCCTTGTCATGTTGTTATTCTTCCTCAATTTTCTTGTCGACCTACTCAGTTCACTTTGACACTCTTCTCCCTTCCCAATTTATTCATCCCCTGGTTCACAATGATATAAATTCTACTCTGAGTTCATTTTCATTCTCTCAATTCTAGTGCATACTGACTGGAAGAAGGTAACCAATCCTGTAATGTATTCTAGAGGATTTCAATACTGCACCGACACTAGAAAGTGTACATAAGCTCAGCGACCTTGTGGCAAAGCATGAGTTGCATTGAGCCTTTCAGAGGATTTTGTAACCATGAGGTCTAACCATATAATACCAATCAGCAGGAGTTTCTCGCCATATAATACCAATCTGCAGGAGTTCCTCAGCATAGTGTTCTAATATCTTCAGCTTCTTCATCAATGACCTTCATTCTATCATAAAGTCAGAAGTGGCAATGTGTAATTGTCAGTGAATAATGTTCAACAGCATTCACAACTGCTCCCTGAAGCAGTCTGTGGCCATATGCCAAAGACTTTCCTGGTCAACATGTAGGTTAATATGTGGAAGGAACATTTGTCCCATACTAATGCCAGGTAATTATCATCTCCAACAAGATTATGTTTGGCCCTTGAACCTATGCTGCAACTACCTTGGAAACCAATGTGTGGTAAGTCTTTCTCCTGTAGCTTTGGAGTATTTTCTCTCCATTTCTCACTGGTGGAGTAGCTCAAAAAAGAGAAAATTTATCCATCTCCTGATAACAGTTTCACCACTTCATTTCACCATTTTTTTCATGTTCACTGAATCAAAATCCTGGAACTCTCTTCCAAGTAGAACTACAGGTGGAAGTATAATGCATGAACTGAAAGAGTTCAAGAAGATAGCTTACAACCACCTTTTCAAAGGCAATTAATGATGAGTAACAAGTACTGGCCTACCCAGCAATAGTCACATCCATGAAAGAATAAAAATACTTCAAGAAATATTTAAAGACCTTAGAAAAAGACCAAAGGAGATTTACAAGAATATTACGAGGAATGGGAGATAAATTATAAGAAGAACTTTTAAATTTAAGTCTATTATCCTTGGAACAGAAAAGATATTAAGAAGTCATAAAATGGAAGGTTTTCAAGATGATGACCGGTGTTGATAGAGAATATGGAAAAATATTAGAGTTTCTGATGACTAGGTCAGTAAATGAAGGCCACAGACTAAAATAGTTGGCAAAAGGTCTGGAGGTGCAATGAGGAGAAATGTTCTCACTGATTTTAAAAGCTCTACCTCAGAAGGTGAGGGAAGTTGACAGAGACATAGAGTCATACAGATATACAGCATGGAAACAGACCCTTCAGTCCAACTTGTCCATATTGACTAAATATCCTAAATTAATCTAGTCCCATTTGCCAGCATTTGGCCCATTTCCCTCTATACCCTTAATATTCATACACCCACCTAGATGCCTTTTAAATGTTGTAATTGTACCAGCCTCCACTACTTCCTCTGCCAGCTTATTCCATATAAGCACCACACTCTGTGCGAAAAAGTTGCCCTTTAGGTCCCTTTTAAATCTTTCCTCTATCACCTTAAACCTATGCCCTCTAGTTTTGGACTTCCACACCTTAGGGTCGCTGAGATTTGCCACACCTTTGGCTGTTCACCATATCCATGCCTCTCATGATTTTATAAACTTCTATAAGGTTACCCCTCAGCCTTCCGATGCTTCAGGGAAAGTGGCCCCAGTCTATTCAGCCTCTCCCTATAGCTCAAACCCTCCAACACTAGCAACATTCTTGTTGATCTTTTCTGAACACTTTCAAGTTTCACACCATCTTTCCTATAACAGGGAGACCAGAATTCAATGCACTATTCCAAAGTGGCCTAACCAATATCTGTACAGCCACAGCATAACCTCCCAACTCCTATATTCAATGCACTGAACAATATAGGCAAGCATACCAAATCCTTTCTTCGCTATCCTGTCTACCTGCGACTCCACTTTGAAGGAACTATGAACCTGCACTCCTAGGTCTCTTTGTTCATCAACACTCTCCAGGACCTTACCATTAAGTGTATAAGTTCTGCCTTGATTTACCTTACCAAAATGCAGCACCCTACATTTATCTAAACTAAACTTCATCTGCCACTCCTCGGCCCATTGACCTATCTGTTCAAGGTCCCCTTGTACTCTGAGATAATCTTCTTGGCTGTCCATCACACCACCAATTTTGGTGTCATCTGCAAGCTTACTAACCATACTTCCTATATTCACATCCAAATCATGTATAAAAATGACAAAAAGCTGTGGACCCAGTACTAATCCTTGTGGCATGCCGCTGGTCATGGGACTCCAGTCTGAAAAGCTACCGCCCTACTGCAACCCTCTGTCTCCTACCTTCGAACCAGTATGTATCCAAGTAGCTAGAACTCCCTGTATTCCATATGATCTAACCTTGATTCCATGAGTAATATTAACGGTGAGTTGGCTTGATGACAAATTTAGATGGTTATGGGGAAAAAAGCATGATTGTAAGATTGAGCACATTTGTTCTTTCAAATTATCAACATATCTACAACAGATCAAATGGATTACATGCATTTATGCATGTGATCTTTTAAAGTCACATCAGCATCTGACAGACAATATAGCCAAGCTGTCATTATTGCAAATTAAAGTCATCAGTCACTAGTTACGTCCTCAACTACACCAACTGTGACACAGCAAGTAAGCTAGGCCAAAAACAGAAGCTGCTGGAAAAGCTCAGCAGGTCTGGCAGCATCTGTGAAGAAAGAATCAGAGTTAACGAAGTAAGCTAGGCCAGTCTGTCCTAGGTGCATCCAACATGTAACAGTTTACAATGAGTCTCTCACTGTAATACGTTCCAGAATACATTGGGTCAGATACATCTCAAGAGTCCCAACATGAGCATCCGCAGCATTCCAGCAGCTATGCTGAGGCCACTGTTGGAGCATATCCTAGAATTAGTAGACTTGGGAAACCTTTGTTTAAGAAACTTCTTAGTTAATTACTTCAGAATTACTCTGTGGTTGGGGCAGCTGCATGAAACTGTAAGGAACACAGCTATGGGGATTCAAAAGGTAGCAACAATAATCCCTCAGCTTTGCCATTGTGCAACAGATTTAATGTTCTTTCAGCTTGTGTGGACCAGAGCAATGACTGGAGGGAGGATGAGCAAACTGACTGCAGTTCTGCAGTGCAGGGACCATTCAAATGGCAACGAAAAGGAACGTACTTGTAGCTGGGGACAATACAGTTAGGGGCTGAAGATCATTCTCCTCAGTTCAGGGCACAAGTCTCAAAGAATGTGTTGCCTGACTGGTACCAGGTTTAAAGAGAGCTCTTCAATTCTGGCCATCTCTTCTATTCAGTTTCAAAAAGGAAAGAGTTAACAAAATAGATGTTGAAAGGTTGCAGAGCTCCAAGATGCACAGTGACCTAGGTTTCCTCGTGCAATTATTGCAGAAGGTTATTATGCAGGTACAACAAGTAATCAAGAGAGCGAATAGAATTTTATGGTTTATTGAGAGGCAACTGAATGCAAGAGGAGGGAGGTTATCCTTTCATTATACAGGTGAGGCTATGTCTGGAGCATTGTACTGGTCACGTAGTTACTTAAAGAAGAGTGTCAATGCCCTGGAAGTAGTTCATTGGAGGTTTACCAGGCTAACGCCTGGATTGATTTTTGAGGGAAAGAAGGACAGGCTAGGCCCATATCCTCAGAGTTTAGAATCATCAGAGGTGAGTTAATTGAAACATACAAGCTCCTGAGGGTTTTGACCAGGTGGATGCAAAAGCATATTTCCCCTTAAAAGAACAAAGAACGAAGAAAATTACAGTACGGGAACAGGCCCTTCGGCTCTCCAAGCCTGCACCGACATGCTGCCCATCACAGTTAAAACCCCCTACCCTTCTGGGGACTGTATCCCTCTACTCCCATCCTATTCATGTATTTGTCAAGACGTCCTTAAAAAGTCACTATATATCTGTTTCCACTATCTCCCCCAGCAGTGAGTTCCAGGCATCCACCACCCTCTATGTAAAAACTTGCCTCGTACATCACCTTTAAACTTTGTCCATCGCACCTTAAACCCATGCACCCTGGTAACTGACTCTTCCACCCCGGGAAAGAGCTTCTGACTGTCCACTCTGTCCATGCCCTTCCTAATCTTGTAGACCTCTATCAGGTCACCCCTCAACCTCCATCATTCCAGTGAGAACAACCCAAGTTTCTCCAACCTCTCCTCATAGCTAACGCCTTCCAGAAGTGGAAAACATCCTGGTAAATCTTTTCGGTAGCCTCTCCAAAGCAACCACATCCTTCTGGTAGTGTGGTGACCAGAATTGAACACAATATTCCAAATGCGGCATAACTAAGGTTCTATAAAACTACAACATTACCTGCCAATTTTTAAACTCAATGTCCCAGCCGATAAAGGCAAGCGTGCCTCGTGCCTTGTTGTCTACTTTTTCTACCTGCGTTGCCACTTTCAGTGACCTGTGTACTTGTACACCCAGATCCCTCTGCCTATCAGTACTCTTAAGGGTTCTGCCATTTACTGTATATTTTTCATCTGGAGTAGACCTTCCAAAACACATTACGTCACATTTTTCTGGATTAAACTCCATCTGCCATCTCTCTGCCTAAGTCACCAACCGATCTATATCTAGCTGTATCATTTGACAGTCCTCATCGCTGTCCGCAATTCCACCAATCTTTCTGTCATTGGCAAACTTACTAATCAGACCAGTTACATTCTCCTCCAAATCATTTATATATATTACAAATAGCAAAGGTCCCAACACTGATCCCTGAGGAATGCCACTAGTCACAGCCCTCCCCTCAGAAACGCACCCTTCCACTGCTAGCCTCCGTCTTCTATGGCCGAGCCAGTTTCTTATCCATCTTGCAAGCTCACCTCTGACCCCGTGCGACTTTATGTTCTGTATCAGCCTGCCATGAGTTACCTTATCAAAGGCCTTACTGAAGTCCATGTTGACATCCACTGCCCTACCTTCATCGATCACCTTTGTCACTTCCTCAAAAAACTCACCATGGCCACCTCTTCACAAAACCATGTTGCCTCTTGCTAATATGCTCACTGTTTTCAGGTGGAAGTAAATCCTGTCTCGAAGAATCCTCTCCAATAATTTCCCTACCACTGACATAAGGCTCACCAGCCTATAATTAGCTGGATTATCCTTGCTACCCTTCTTAAACAAAGGGACAACATTGGTTATTCTTCAATCCTCTGGGACCTCCCCTGTAGCCAGTGAGGATACAAAGATTTCCCTCAAGGCCCCAGCAATTTGCTCCCTTGCCTCTCTCAGTATTCTTGGGTATATCCCATCAGGGCCTGGGGACGTGTCTACCTTAATGTTTTTCAAGACCCCCAATATCTCCTCCATTTTGATCTCAACATGATCCAAACTATCTACACACCCTTCCCCAGACTCATCATCCATCAAGTCCTACTCTATGGTGAATACTAATGCAAAGTACTCATTTAATACCTTGCCCATTTAACCTGACTCCACACATAAATTCCCTTCCCTGTCCTTGAGTGGGCCAACCCTCTGCCTGGCTATCCTCTTGCTCTTTATATATAGTGTAAAAAGCCTTGGGATTTTCCTTAATCCTGTTGGCCAATGACTTTTCATGACTCCTTTTAGCCCTCCTGACTCCTTGCTTAAATTTCTTTTGACTTTCCTTGTATTCCACTCTTGCTTCATGTATTCCCAGCCTCCTAGCCTTGATAAATGCTTCCTTTTTCTTTTTAATTAGGCTCACAATATCTCTTACTATCCAAGGTTCTCTAAACTTGCCATACTTATCCTTCATTCTTAAAGGAACATGCCGGTCCTGAGTTCCCAGCAACTTACACTTAAAAGCCTTCCACATACCATATGTTGATTTGCCCTCAAATATCTGCCTCCAAACTACATTCTTCAGTTCCTGCCTAATATTGTTGTAATTACCACCTCCCCTCCTCCCCCCACCACCCCCCCCCCCAATTTAGCACCTTCACCTGACAACTACACCTATCTTTATGCATCAGTACCTTAAAGCTTACTGAACTGTGATCACTGTTCCTGAACTGCTCCCCTACTGAGATGTCAACCATCTGGCCAGGCTCATTCTCCAGTACTAGGTCCAGTACTGCCCCTTTCCTAGTTGGACTACCTACATACTGTTTCGAGAAGCCCTCCTGGATGCTCCTTACAAACTCTGCCCCATCCGAGCCCCAAGCTTTAAGTGAGTCCCCAGTCAATATATTGGAAGTTAAAATCACCCATGACAACAACCCTGTTACTTTCACATCTTGCCAAAATCAGCCAACATATCTGTTCTTCTATCTCCCCATGGCTGTTGGGAAGCCTATAGTAAACCCCAAACATTGCGATTGCACTCTTACTGTTCCTGAGCTCTACCCATATTGCCTCACAATATGAGCCATCTGAGGTGTCCTCCCGCAGTACAGCGGTGATATTCTCCTTAACAAGTAGTGCAACTCCCCCACCCCTTTTATATCCTCCTCTATCCCATCCGAAACATCTGTATCCTGGAATGTTAAGCTGCCAATCCTTTACCAAGTCTCTGTAATAGGAACAACATCATAGTTCCAAGTACTAATCCAAGCTTTGAGTTCATCTGCCCTACCCTGTTACACTTCTTGCATTGAAACAGATGCACTTCAGTCCACCAGATCCGCTTTGATCAGCAACCACACCCTGCCTGCTCTTCCTCTGAGTCTTACTGGCCCCAATCTCTAGTTCCCTTCAGTCCATTCACCTTTGCTTTGGTTCCCATCCTCCTGGCAAGTTAGTTTAAATCTTCCCGAGTGACACCAGCAAACATCCCAGCCAGAATATTTGTGCCCCTCCAGTTTAGATACAACCTGTCCTTCTTGTACAGGTCCCACCTGCCCTGGAAGAGATCCCAATGGTCCAAATATCTGAAACCTTCCCTCCTACACCATTTCTCTTGTGGGAGAATCTAGAACTAGGGGTCAAAATTTAATAATAAGGGGTCACCTATTCAAAACAGCGATAAGGAAACTTTTTTTTCTCTCAAGGAGTTGTGAGTCTTTAGAATTCCCTTCCTCAAAAGGCAGTGGTTGCAGAATCTTGAACTATTTTTTAGGTAGACGCATGCTTGACTTTATTAGTTGGGGAATTAAGCACAAGAGTCAGGATGTCATATTGCAGCTTTATAAGACTTTGACTAGGCCACACTTAGAGTATTGCATTCAAATCTGGTCACCACATTACAGGAAGGATGTGGAAGTTTTGGAGAGGGTGCAGAGGAGGTCTACCAGGATGCTGTATTAGAGGGTATGAGCTATAAGGAGAGGCTAGAAAAATTGGGTTGTTTTCTCTGCAGCAGCAGACATTGAGGGGAGACTTGATAGAGGTCTATAAATTTACGAGATGCATAGTTAGGGTTGACGGTCGGAATCTTTTTCCCAGAGTTGAAATGTCTAATACTAGGGTGCATGCATTTAAAGTGAGATGGAGAAATTTCAAAGGGGATACGAGGGGCAAGTTTTTTAACACAGAGAGTGATAGGAGTCTGGAACACGGTGCCAGGGGTGGTGGTGGAACCAGATATGATAGGGGTGTTTAAGGCACTTTTAGATAAGCACATGAATATGCAAGGAATGGAGGGATCATACGGACCAACGGCAGACAGAAGCGATTAATTTAATTTGGCATCATGTTCAGCACAGCATCATGGCCCTTTGACCCATTCCTGTGCTGTACTGTGCTATGTTCTACAAAGACAGATTCTTGATTATCAAAGGATGAAAGATTACCGGGATATGCAGGAATGTAGAGTTGAGGTAAAATCAGCCACAATCTTATTGAATGGCGGAGCAGGCTTGAAGGCATAAGTGGACTACTCTTGTTCCTTCCTCATATGTTTGCATGGTAATGAAATTGGAGTGGGAGGAGAATAGATAGGTGTCAGAATCCACACTGATATCAACAACATATCTGGATCAAAAAGGGGGTCCTCTTTAGGATATATGAATGCTATGGGCTAAACTAAAAACCAGAACTAAACAGGTAATTATCTTGAGATTATAACCAGAGCCAAAATTGCACTGCATAAATAATAGAGCTGAACATTTTGCTCAAGATTGATGCAGGATAAGTAGTTTTCAATTCCTGAAGCACTGGTATTAGTATTGGTGTGCAGCTCCCGCTTTCAATCAGGGCGACTCTCACAGAACCCCCAATGGGACCAGTGTACTGGCCAATTGTATTAACTGGGACTGTACAGAAGGCTTTAAACTAAATAAATGGGGGCAGGATTCACATGAAAGGAGATTTGGAAGGTTAGAGAACAGTGCAGGATAGTGACATATGGAACCAGGATGTGATAAGAAGGCATAGAGCAAACAGACAGAAGTGCACAAGAAAAAAGATAGAAGCAGAGAAAATGCTAAACAGAAAAGGAACCAAATGCTTGCTAGCCAATTACATCCACACACCATGAACAAATTAGAAGTAAATGAATATAATTTGATAGCCCTTACTGAAACATGGTTACAAAGTGAATTCGATTAGCAACTGAGTATTTTAGAAGGACAGTAAAGAAAGGAAAAGGAGTTGTGGTGGTTCTCAGTATAAAGGATGGGATATAAAGGATGAGAAATGATCTTGGTTTAGAAGACCAAGATATAGAATACACTTTGTATCGAGACAAAAAATAATAAAGGGAAAATTTCACTGGTGGGACTAGTTTATAGGCCCTAAACAGACACACTGTAAGATTTATTACAAATCAGGAAATAGTGAGGGCTTGTAAGAAAAAGACTGCATTAAGCAGGGGAGGTATTTACCCTTCATATAGATAGGTCAAAGCAAATTAGAAAAGGTTAAGAGACGATTTTTAAGTATACAAGATCAATGCAGAGAAACAGGCTCTGACTGAGTGTGCAACAGACCAAGTTGCACTTCTGATTGCAGCTGTGAGGTCATGTGAAAAAACCACTGTGAGTGCACCAGAGATGAACAAAATACCTGAGAACTACAGGGATCTCTTGTCAAAACAAAAAGTAACTCTTTATCTCTCAAATAAGGCAGAAAAACCTATTATTAAACTCAGGAATACAAGGGCCATACAAATTCTTTTGCCGGTGTAAGGCATAAACTTCCATTTGGAATGCAGATACAGTGCCAAAGTTTTATTGAATAGTATTGGTAGAGAGTATATATCCATACTTTTGTATCTCAGGCACCTGAACTGTGACCTAATGTCTGAAATGGTAATGGTATGGCCTTGTGGTATTATCACTAGACTACTAATCCAGAAACCCTGGTAATGACCGGGGGATCCAAGTTCCAATCCTGCCATGGCAGATAGTGGAATTTGGGTTCAATTAAAAAAAAATTCTGGAATTAAGAGCCTAATGATGACCATGAAGTAGGCGTCATTTGTCAGGAAAATCCAGGGAAGGAAATGTGCCATCTTTACCTGGCTTAGCCTACATGTGACTCCAGATCTACAGCAAAATGGTTGACCCTTAATTGCCCTCTGGTAAATTAGGGATGGGCATGAGTGCTGGCCTAGCCAGCGATGCCCACATCCTGCGAATGAAGAATAAAAAAAGTCCACAGTTTACCTGTAGATGGAGTTGACTACTCCTGGGGAATGATTTGGCTCAAGCAAAAGTCACGGAAAGGCCAAGTGAGGTCAAAGAGACAGAGAAGTTGCAGGAAAAGATGCCAGGAATTTTTCTCTTGCGTACTGTCCGAACAATGGTTGAACAAATTCCACTGTTGGGAGGTCAAATGGCACTGCAGTCAGATAGTTAGCTATTTGAAACATTCTTTGGCAATTTGAAAAATTTGAAGTAAGTGGACATTAATTGTACATTAAGTGTTCACTGATGAAAGGTCAGCAAGCTGACCTAGTTCAATCAACACAAATAGAAGTTGAAACAGGGAATTCTGAAATGCCACTACATTAAAAATAGTATTCTATTAAGGAAGTGGAAACCTCTGGCATGACAGGCAGTGGAGTATTTATCATGAGCTATGGTGTTGAGGTATCTGTTGTCAATCAACAGCCATCCTGTTATGTTTATAGAAAGGTTGTAATTTGAGGTGATGACCGAGTTATAGGATAAATATGTCGTGACAGCTGCCAGGCACCTTTTGAAAATTTGCATGAAACTGACCTTTTGGAAACTAGCTGTATAATAAGTGTACAAAAGCAAAATACTCTAAATGCTGGACAGAGAATCAGAACTGAAAGAAGTTGGACATAAAACAAGTCCAAAGCACTTATGCAAGAAAGTGAGGAGTGGAGAAAAATAGCAAAAACAGTGTTTGATTAAGTTGAAAGCAAGAGAGATTAAATGACAAAAGAGATGGTGGTGCAATGCAAAATGGGGGGTGGTGATGGTAGAAATGAAGAAATAAAAAGTGTCTGGAAGAAGTATAGATGGGAAAATACTGAATCATTACCTATGGATGCCCTATCTAAAAACAAAAGATTTGAGAGTTTGAACTCAATGTTGAAATTGGACGATGAAAAGACAAAAGGTAAGTTGGTTACCTTACTCGAATATGGAGAGCTTCATTGATACAGTATAGGATGTCGAGGACAGTGAGGTAAGAGCGGGGGAGTGAGAAGGAAAATTAAAATTACAGCAATTTTCCTTTTCCACCAATTGTTGCTTCATTCAAATGAAACTGATACTAACATTATTCATCATATGCAGAGAGATCTTGCTTCTTCTGAGGCAGTTTCTCAGTATCGGGGATAACTTGCTTCCAGCCTGTTTTGATATGTTCTCAGTTGGCTGATAATTCCAAAGCATAATCTGCATGGATGACAGAAGATGCTTGAAGGGTCAGGGGATATGGTGTTTTGAGGCGTCTGCATTATGCTTGAAATATCGATTTTGCCCATATATGATTTCAATGAAGTTTCTCAATTTATTCAGTGCCTTCCCAAATAAACTTTCACCATTTAGTCAGTCACAAGCCAACTACTTGCATGAATCTATGGGAATGGTTGATATCTTCAGGGGTGCTTTAAGGATATCATTAAAGCATTTCTGCTGTCTTCCTGCCGATGACCAAGCTCTGGTAGAACAATTGCTGTGGGGGTCTGGTGTAATGCATACAAATAAAATGGTCCACCCAGCGAAGCTGGTTTACAATGATTATCACCTTAATGTTGACAATGTTGTATTGGGAGAGGATACTTCCATGAGACCACATTATTTGTCAATGAACGTGGAACATCTCGTAAAGGTACTTCTCCATTACTTTGAGGGGCACGTTGTAGGTTGTCCACCTCTCTGGAGCATATATGAGCATGGGGATCACTGATGCCCAATAAACAATTAACTTAATCACAGGTCTGAAATCCTGGCCCTCAAATATTCTCTTCCTCAGCAAGTTGAAGGCTGACCTGGTACATTGGAGATGAGAAAATGGACCTTTCACTAAACACCCAGAAAATAATGTTGCTTTCCAACCAGCTCCCACAGCAAAAATCTCCCTCCATTGGTTAATATCAATATTAAAATATTTCACATTTTTCATATCTAGGAGCTTCCTTTTAACAAAGACAGAGATGGACAAAGCCTACTGAGAAAATGTGAAGCAAAGAATGTCAGAAAGTAATACAATGGTAGCTGAAAACTCTCCTGGCACGCCAAACATTAAAATGGCCCATAAATACCTTGGTTCAGTCGTAGATAAGTGTCCCTTTAAATACTGCTTCAGTGACTCCAAAAGACCAACTATTCTAGTTTTGATTGTTTGGTTGGTAAGCAATCTTCTGTTAAATTGGAATCCTAATTGTATCATGAGACTCTGTATTACGTGTATTCAAGAGGTCCATGTCTGATTGAGTGGACTCTTCAGTCAACTAAAATAATTTCACGATTAAAATGAGGACCACTGGTCCTCGATATACAAATAGAAAGGTAAGCACTCAACAGTGATTTTTACTGATGACTTACCCAGCATCACCACGGGACAGGGTTAAGTTACCTTCCACAGTATACCTCCTCTCAATAAAGAAAACTCTTAACTTCTTCATTAAAATATTCTTATTGGCCAATAAAAATGCATTATTTTACTCAGCATATTATTCAGGCATTATTACTATAAAAAATTGTTTTTTTTCGCTATAGCAAAAGGAAATTATGAGTTAAATAGCCAATAAAGGCATACATTCATGGTAACATCTCTCCTAGCCATATTTCTGACTGTTATTTGAGATATATAACTGCAAAGTGTTGCAACAGATAATTCTAAAGTAAATGTATTTATCTGGTTGAAACAGATTTATTCTGGGACTAAAGCCCCTTAGTCATTGTTAATCAATACCTTTCTACATTCTCCATGCTGATGGCACATTTCCAGACAGCTCCCGTGGCTGCTGCTAATAATTGCTTATTATCAGACTTGCTGACAAGCTTGACTAGAGGTCCCAGTCCAAAATGAGTTCTTACAAGATTACGTGTTTCCTCATCCTCTGCACACTATGAATGGAAAGCACAAAACTGTATGAAGAATACAAAATCAAACAGAATTATATCCAAAACTCATTCAATGCCTCATGAAATTTCTCTGTTTAAAGCATAACTAAAATTAATTTTTGCCTCAATGAGGATTTATGAAGAAAAATAATATGAACTTGGCCAAGAGGCAATTCATTTTCTCATTTCTTCATGGGATGTGGGTTTAACTGGTTAGGCTAGCATTTATTGCCCATCTCAACAAAAGGTGTTGTGAAGAACATTTTTAAAAATGTTTGGCTATTGAAGCCACTATATTCTCTATTTTAGTGCACTGATTAATACATTGCATCAAACTCCTTTGTGTGTTAGTTTAATGAAGCCATCAATCTGTTTATCCTAAAATTAAATAGTGGAATTTCAAATCCTATGAATGAATTTTTTTATTTCACCTAAGTCTCAAACAGGAAATAATTTCACGGTCAGAACATATTCAAATTATAGACTGAATTATATGAGGCGCCAAATTCCCCACAACAGAGCTCCAGGCTAAAAATTCACGGGAGAGCTGTCTGAGGAGAACACTTTTAATAGTCAATTGGCTGTTAATAGTTTGGAAGTGGGATTTTCATCCTTCAGGGACAGAAAGTCCTGCCTCAGAGAGCTGCTGGCCAATCAAATGCTGGCAATACTCCAGTACTTCAGATCAGAGGCATGCAGTAACCTTGGAGGATCTTGGGGTCAAAATCGATAGCTCCCTGAAAGTGGCAACACAAGCGGGTAAGGTGGTAAAGGTAGCTTATGGCTTGCTAGCCTTCACCTGCCAAGCATTGAGTATAAAAGTTGGCAAGTCATGTTGCAACTGTATAAAACTTTAGTCAGGCCACATTTGGAGTATTGTGTGCCGTTCTGGTAGCTACACTATAGGAAGGATGTCATAGAGGTTTACAGCATAGAAACTCTTCGGCCCAACTTGCCCATGCTGCCCAGTTTTTACAATTAAACTATTCCCATTTGCCTGCATTTGTTCCATATCCCTCCACACCTCTTCCATCCATGTACCTATCTAAATTTTTCTTAAATGATGAAATTGTACTTGCTTCCACCACTACCTCTGGCAGCCCGTTCCAGAAATTCAACACCCTCTGTGTGAAGAAAAATTGTCCTTCTGGACCCTTTTGTATCTCTCCCCTCTCACCTTAAACCTATGCCCTCTAGTTTAAGACTGCCATACCATTGGGAAAAGTTGTTGGCTATCTACCTTATCTATGCCTCTCATGATTTTACAGACCTCAATAAGGTCAACTCTCAGTCTCCTAAGCTCCAGGGAAAAATGCCCAGCCTATCTAGCCTCTCCTTATAACTTGAATCTTCCAGTCCAGGTAGCATCCTATTAACTTTTTTCTGCACTCTTTCTAGTTTACATATTCTTTCTATAGTAGGTCAATCAGAACCGCACACAGAACTCTCACCCACATCTTGTACAGCTGTATCAAGATACCCCAACTCTCTACTCAATGCTCTGATCAATGAAAGCAAGCATGCCCAAAGCTGTCAGCTTTGGAGAGGTCGCAGAAGAGGTTCACCAGGATGTTGCCTGGATTAGAATATATTAGCTATAAGGAGAGGTTGGACTAATCTGGAATATTTTTGCTAGAACATCAGAGGCTGAGGGGTCACCTGACAGAAATATGTAAAATTATGACAGACGTGGATAGTGTGGGTAGTCTGAGTCTTTTTCCCAAGGTGGAAATGTCATGTACTAGGGATAATAGGTTTAAAGTGAGAGGGGCAAGTTTAAAAGAGATATGCGAGGAATGACTTTTAGACATAGTGCTGTTGATGCCTGGAACATGCTGCCAGGGGAGGTGGTAAGGCAGATATGTTAGCAAAATTTAAGAGGCATTTAGACAGACGTGTGAACAGGCAAGGAGTAGGGGATACATACCATGTGCAGGCCAAAGGGATTAGACTATAATGGCATCATGCTTGGCACAGAAATGGTCGGCCAAAGAGCCTGTTCCTGTGCTATACTATTCAATCTATATATGTAATAGATCAGTGTTTGAGTCAGTGTTTGGAGATCTTGCCAGCATTTCAAGCCAAGGTCTTGGGAAAGGGGTTTAGAGGCTCAGCTTTGAGACGACAATGAGGCGGGAGAACGATCTGGGGAACTGAAATCTTGCAAGGAACCAATTAAGGAGGGACCCCTTAGTACCTCACCTCTGTCAACCACCAGATCACACAGTGGAAATTAACTACCCATTATAGGGCCTCAACTGGTGTCAACTCAGCAGTGGACAGGCCAGATGAAACCATCATCACTGCTGTAAATGGAGATGGGGCAGGGGCAGGTCGGTTAATGGATTTAATGAGCTCCTACCTTCAAATCTACCAGCAGAAGAGCATAAATTCCCAACTCTTAAATTAAATGGTTGTCCTCTAAATCTCGTTTCCTTCTACTTCAGTCTCATGGTGGCATTTCCAAAAATCTTGAACACTCACATTTTATTTAGAAAGGTCATAAGTAGGAACAAAATTGTGCTGAAAATATGGTGACTGTCAGATGTGATGAAGGGCATAGATGTAACTATTCCTAGCAAATCAGGCAATGGAGGTGTGAGGTCTACAGAGTGCCCAAAGATCTCTACTTGTTTGAATGTGAATAATGAACACAAAAAGCTGGAAACTAACTCAGAAAATCCTTTAAGTTAGGCATCTATATTATGGAGGGAGCTACTTTAAATTTGAAATAAATTTCTCTGTATTTGACCCCTGCACGGATGTCCCAGTGTCACTTTCATTCTGTGCCTTTTGTCCCTAGTGGTTGTGACACAATAATAAACCAGCAGTCCTTTGCTGATTACTGATACACAGTGTAGTCCTACTGCTCCTAATGCATGGTTCTGCTTTTCCAGATGCCCTTACATTGGACTTGCCCAGCATGGAGCCCCAATGCGATATTATTGATATTCAAAATCTGCTGATTCAAACTGAAAATAAAAGCACTTTCAAGAAATTTTGAAAATCAATTTTATATAAATAAACTTAGAAATATTATTAGGAAAATATATGTAAAAGTCAGAAAAGTAAAGAGTTGTCTTGTATCTGTACCTTGAAAATGGCTCGGGCGCAATGCATCTGAAGCTCCTCACTTTCGCTGCTAAGATTTCTTACCAGATTCTTAACCATATTTTCTGTACGAATGGCTAGCCTGTAACTTGGCTGAAAAGTCAATGAAGAAACATTTATGAACGAGTTCAATAGAATGTTAAATGCAATCTTTATACATGGAATTTAAAAGACCAAGAAGCTTTTTTCTGTTTCTTAAGTTTCATGAACAGTCGAAAAATGTAAGGAGTGTGGAATATCATGAGAATGTGGCAAGCGATTAAACCATTCCTTCTCAGGAATACTGACCTTTTATGCGTTACAAATGCTCGTGAAAAACTGGAAAAAAGATGGCAACTCAAGCTCATTAGTTAGGAGCTAGTAAATCCAGAATATGGAATTTGGAGAACAAAATTATTCCAATATGCAGATAACAACATGTTGTGGACACTTCAAGTAATTAGTGTCCAGGTGAATCCAGTAAATGGGGCTGTACAGAGGGCTTGAAATTAATTACAGGGGTGAAGGTTTGAGAGAGGGTATATGTATTTTTACAAAGCAAAAGAATATGGTGCACTGCAGAGTAACTATTTTGATAATGATCCCCATAGTTGGATAGGAAGGGACAAAGTGTACAAGTATAAAAAAACACAGCAACAAAGGTTAAAGGGCGGGAAATGGTAAAAATACAAAATTAATAGTTCTTTATTTAATTGCACATAGTGTTCAGAATGAAAGGTATGATCTTCATTCATTACCACAGTATGACCTTCTCTCCATTACGGAGATATGGTGACAAGTAGATCAAAGCTGGGAACTAAGTATTCAGACTTATCTGATTTAGTGAGAGGCCAGCTAGGAAGGTAGCCTTGTTAATATAGGATGGATAAGTACGATAGCAAGGAATGATCTATGATCAGATGATGTAGCATCTGTATGTGTGGGGGTAAGAAGCAACAAGTATCAGCAGACAATGATGGGAGTAGCCAAATGGATCCCTAACAATAGATTTTCTGTAGGGCAGAAAATTAATTAGGACAAAATTAAGACAAGTTAAAAAGGGCAGAACATTTCATGATAGATGACATTATTCTTCATGTAGATTGGGTAAAATCAAACTGGAAAAGGTAGAGGAAGAATTCAACAAGTTTATTTGGGACAGATTCCCAGAATAATACGTAATGGATCTAACCAGGGATCAGGTTATTTTGGATCTGGTAATGTGTAATAAGGCAGTTTTAACAAATAACTTCAGAGTAAAAGTTTCCTTCCGGAAGAGTAACTATTACAGAGTAGCATTTAGCATTCAATTTGAGAGTAAGAAATTTGTTGGAAACAACCGTATTACACTTAAATAAGGGTAATTACATAGGGTTGGGGGGAGAGTTGGCTGGAATGGATGGGGAAAGTGATTTCGCAGAAAATACGTTTGCGGAACAATGGCAGATGTTGAAGAAAATGGCTCATGATTCACAGCAAACGTCCCTGTAAGGAAGAGGATTCAAGGAAGGGAATAAACCAACCATGATTAACCAAGGAAGTTAAGGATGGTATCAAATAAAAAACACACAAGGTGGCAAAGATTCGTGATAAACCCAAAGACAGAGAAACTTTTTAAAGCTAACAGAAGATGACCAAAAAAAGGAAGAAAATAAGATGGGAGTCAACCAGCAAATAACATAACACACAAAAAAAGAAGTTCTTGAAATATATAAAAAGGAAGTCAGAATCCAAAGTGAACATAGGCCCCTTAGAGAGTGCAGAAATAATGTGGGAAACCAGGAAGTGGCAGAGGATTTGAATAAATACCTTACATAATTTTTCACGATAGAAGATACTAACAGATTACAAGAATACAAAATAATCAAGGGACGACAGGTGGGGGTAGGGGTGGGGGTGGGAGTGGGGGAGGGGTAGGAAATAAACATGATTACCATAACTAGAAAGATAAGTACTGGGGAAATTAATGGGGCTAAAGGCTGATAGATTAGAAGATTGGATAACTAATGTAAAGTGGAGATAGATGACAAC
Organism: Ginglymostoma cirratum; assembly: GCA_024137785.1. NCBI lineage: Eukaryota > Metazoa > Chordata > Chondrichthyes > Orectolobiformes > Ginglymostomatidae > Ginglymostoma > Ginglymostoma cirratum. The sequence continues at coordinate 29,750,490 of JAHRHZ010000034.1, read as the reverse complement.
CTGTTACTAATGGAGTGCCAAAGAGATAAGTTCTGGGGCCACAATTATTTACAATAAATATTAACAACATGGTTAACAGAAGTGGATGTGCTATTGCTGGCTTTGCGGATGAATTAAAATAGGTGGTAAGGAAAGGAATGAGCATGACACAGAAAGGTATATAAACAGTTTGAATGGGCTAAAACATCGTTATATAATTTGGAAAAATGTGAGGTTATGCACTTGGTAGGAAGAATAGAACAACGGAATATTATTTAAATGGATAAAGACAAAAACTGCAGCACAGAGGGATTTGGGTTCCACCAAAGGCCAGCATTCCATTTCAAAATGTAAAACAGAGGGCCCACAGACTCCCAGATCATAGCCCCCGACTCCCACCCCATACAGCCTGCTTCTACCTTCTTCCCAAAATTCACAAAAGAATTGCCCAGGCAGATCCATTACTTCTGCCTGATCCTGTCTCATGGAATTTATTTCTTCCTACCTTTATGTGATCTTTTTCTCCCCTTGTCCAGTCCCTTCCCAGTTACATACGTGAAAGGTCACTGGACTCAAAACATTAACTCTGTTTTCTCTCCACCGATGCTGCCAGACCTGCTGAGTTTCTCCAGCAATTTCTGTTTTTGTTTGCTTCAGATCTGCATCATCAAGAATTTTTTTGTTTTATTTTAAGGCAAATTGAATGTTGGCCTTTATTTCAAAGGGAATGGAGTATAAAAATAGAAATGTCTACCTGAAACTATAGAAGGCAATAGACCACAGGCCTCCTCCACCATTGCAGTTGCTAGTCTGAAATGGCTTAGGACCTGACAACAATCCAGAAGTGGGGATGTTTGCCAATGATTGCACAAAGTTCAGGACTGTTCATGACTCCTCAGATGCTGAAGGAGTCCATGACCAAATGCAACAGGACTTGAACAATATTCAGGCTTGGGCTGAAAAAGGGCAAATAACATTCATGTCACACTAATTCCAGGCAATGGCCATCTCCAATAAGAGACAATCTAACCACTGCCTCTTCATATTCAAGGGCATTATCATTGCTGAATTCACTACTATCAATATTTGGACTTCTGGCCTTATGATGGAGAGAAGGTCATTGATGAAGCAGCTGAAGATGGTTAGGCCTAGGACACTACCCTGAGGAACTCCTGCAGAGATATCCTGGAGCTGAGATGTCTGACTTCCAACAACCAGAACCATCTTCATATGCTTTCCTCCAGATTCCCATTGACTCCAGTTTCACTAGTACACCTTAATGTCATATCCTGGGAGTTACCACTGACTAGAAACTCAATTGGAATCACCACAAAAACACAATGGCTACAGGAGCAGGTCAGAGCCTAAAAATACTGCAATGAGTAACCTACCTCCTGACTTTGCAAATCTCGTTCACAACCTACAAAGCATAAATCGGGAGTATAATGGTATACTCCCCACTTGCCTGCATGGGTGCAGCCAGTTCAAGGCAGCCTATTTTATTGCGACCACATCCACAAATATCCACTTTCTCTACTACCAAAGCTCAGTAGCAGCAATGAGTCCTATGTACAAGATGGACTTCAAAAATTTGCTGAAGATCCTGCGACAGCATCTTCCAAAGCCACAACTACTTCCATCTCGAAGGACAAAGGCAGCACCACTTGCAAGTTCCTTTCAAGCCACTCACTATGCTGACTTGGAAATATATTGCCATTCCTTCACTGTCACTGAGTCAAAATCCTGAAATTCTCTCTCTAATGGCATTGTGGATCTACCATAGAATTTGGACTGCAGCAATTCAAGAAGGTAGGTCACCACTTCCTCCTCAAGGGCATTTAGGAACAGGCAATAAATGCTGGTCAGCCAGCAATGCCCACGTCCTATGAATTAATAAACAAAAATTTGTAATACTGTAGATAGTTTTATTTAAGGAAAGATTTACTGGCATTGGAGGCAATCCAAAGAGGACTATTTCAGTAAAGCGTTTGATATGGTTCCCCATGGTAGGCTATTGCAGAAAATTCGGAGGCATGGGGTTGAGGGTGATTTAGTGGTTTGGATCAGAAATTGGCTAGCTGGAAGAAGACAGAGGGTGGTGATTGATGGGAAATAATCATCCTGGAATTCAGTTACTAGTGGTATACCGCAAGGATCTGTTTTGGGGCCACTGCTGTTTGTCATTTTTATAAATGACCTGGATGAGGGCGTAGAAGGATGGGTTAGTAAATTTGTGAATGACACTAAAGTTGGTGGAGTTGTGGATAGTGCGGAAGGATGTTGCAGCTTACAGAGGGACATAGATAAGCTGCAGAGCTGGGCTGAGAGGTGGCAAATGGAGTTTAATGCAGAAAAGTGTGAGGTGATTCACTTTGGAAGGAGTAACAGGAATACAGGGTACTGGGCTAATGGTAAGATTCTTGGTGGTGTGGACGAGCAGAGGGATCTCGGTGTCCATGTGCATAGATCCTTGAAAGTTGCCACCCAGGTTGATAGGGTTGTTAAGAAGGCGTACCGTGTGTTAGGTTTTATTGGTAGAGGGATTGAGTTTCGGAGCCGTGAGGTCATGTTGCAGCTGTACAAAACTCTGGTGCGGCCGCACTTGGAGTATTACGTCCAGTTCTGGTCTCTGCATTATAGGAAGGATGTGGAAGCATTGGAAAGGGTGCAGAGGAGATTTACCAGGATGTTGCCTGGTATGGAGGGAAGGTCTTATGAGGAAAGGCTGAGGGACTTGAGGCTGAGAAGAAGGTTAAGAGGTGACTTAATAGAGACATACAAGATGATCAGAGGATTAGATATGGTGGACTGTGAGAGCCTTTTTCCTCGGATGGTGACAGCTAGCACGAGGGGACATAGCTTTAAATTGAGGGGTGATAGATGTAGGACAGATGTCAGAGGTAGATTCTCTACTCAGAGAGTAGTAAGGGCATGGAATGCCTTGCCTGCAGCAGTTGTAGACTCGCCAACTTTAAGGGCTTTTAGATGGTCGTTGGATAAACATATGGATGCTAATGGAATAGTGTAAGTTAGATGGGCTTCAGATTGGTTTCACAGGTCGGCGCAACATCGAGGGCTGAAGGGCCTGTACTGCGCTGTAATGTTCTATGTTCTATGTTCTATGACTCACTATGTTGATTCTGTATGGAGGCATTTTCTTATCAGGAGATCTTAATTAGGTTGGGCTTGTAGTCATTAGAGTTTAGAAGAATGAGTAGAGAAGTTATTAAAACATGCAAGGTTCTTGGGGGGGGCCTGACAGGATAGGTGCAGACGTTGTTTCCCCTTGTGGGAGAGACTTGAACCAGAGGGTGTTATCTCATAGAGATACATATAGAGTGGTGAATTTCTTCTTTCAGAGGGCAGTGCATCTTTACTGTAGAGGGCTGTTGAGGATGCAATGTTAATGTATTCAAGGCAAGTTCGATTTTTAATCAGAAAGGAATCAAGGGTTATGGGGAAAAGGCAGGAAAGTGGAGTTGAGGATTAGCAGTCATGATCTCATTGAATAGTGGAACCAACTTGATGGGCTGAATGGCCTACTTCTGCTGGTATGTTTTATGGTCTAATTAGGGTTAAATGCAGAAGAATTAATTCGGCTTCCGATGGCAAACAGAATAATAGCCAAAGCAATTCAATGTCAAAATATGGTATCAAAGGCAGTGATTTCCAAATTATTTCCCAAGGTACATTCAAGAATAGGGAACAACAGAATGATGAAAAAACTGAATTTGCGGCTGAAGGGTTTTTTTGCATGGAATAGGTACTAATTTTATGGGGCTTTGTCATTAGTTCCAAGAAAGAAATCTTTTTTCCGTTTCTTCCTGCAACCCTAAATCATTCTTACACCCTCCCCTCAGCTTCAGTACTACTTGGCAATTAAGCTCAAAGTGTATGGTGGTTTGGGTATTCTGAGTGCATAGAGGTAGTGGAGATGCATTTGGACAAAAAGATTTCCTGTCATGCAATACATTATTAAATTTACATGTTTTCATTCAGGACCAGCTGAGCACAAATTGCAGGAGATGTCCAGAAATAGTGGTGTAGCACCTGACATGAAGCTACTCATCTGTACAGAGGAAGATGGATACTACGGGAAACAAGGGTGACCTAGCAATCATAGATGGTTAGGCTGCATGGCCAGAAGGAAAGCGTGAGAATCCAAATCGGTGTTGGCAAATGGACAGACAAGAAGCATATAAGGAAATTTGATACACTTTCAGATTTTGCTGATTCTTAATCTTGTTTTGCTCTTCATACAGAACCTCAGAATGCCCAGTTCAGTCACAGCCACAAAAGGAACCAAAGGTTCCATCTTTGAAAACAATGACACCTACACCTACACTCACCTTTACTGGCTCCAATCCCGCCTCCTTGACCAGAGATAACAAGCATGGGGCTGGATGAACACAACAGGTCAAGCAGCATCATAGGAGCAGGAAAACTTGACGTTTCGGGCCTAAACCCTTCATCAGAAGGGTTGTAATGCTTGTTATCTCGGATTCTCCAGCATCTGCAGTACCTTTTATCTCCGCCTCCTTGACCGGTCTGTCTCCTCTCCACCTATCTTCTCCTTTATCCCTCTTCTATCTGCCTCCCCCTTTCTCCCTATTTATTTCAGAATCCCCTTTCCCTCCCCCATTTCTGAAGAAGGGTCGAGACCCGAAACGTCAGCTTTCCTGCTCCTCTGATGCTGCTTTGCCTGCTGTGTTCATCCAGCTCTACACCTTGTCATCTCAGATTCTCCAGCATCGGCAGTTCCTACTATCTGTGTGAATTTATGGATTTATTCATGGAGAGATTAATGACCACCATAAAAAGCCAGCTCCAACACATGACTCATGTGCACTCTGACATAAATTCCTGCACACAGCCTAGAACGTCATACTGTACTGTCTAGAGGAAAATGCGGTGAGAGGCACCAGGACTCTCTTAAAGTGCTCCTCCACCTCTTGAAGTCAGTAAAGTGTCTTCATACATCCAGATACGACAAAAGTATGTGTCTGCCTCCCTAGATGCTTCCTTTCAGGATATCCCAGGATGAACACCTTTTCCTTATCCCCAATATTATTGAGCCCAACAGCTCCAACTAGTGAAGCAGATGAGGATGCCCCTGAATTAGTGCAGGAAAGCACCAATAGGCCAGAACCCTCAAGGCCTTGAGCCCCTGGAGAATGCCCATTGCAGTCATCAAAGATATCAGGGCAGTGCACTGAGCAGACTGCCTTCACCTTAGCAGCTGATATCAGGTTTGCAACAAAGCATAGTGAGTACAGGAGGAATCAAAGTCTTATGAAAACATGAAGGCAGCACGGTGTATTAAAAAGTTCAATTTGTTAAATGTGCATATAGCACATTATATTGGTTTTACTTCATTCATGTGTGTCTCATCATCATTTCTTGTTACTAGCTTAGACAAAGAACTAGCATGCCTCAAGTTTGGCATGGATTGCTGGTAAGAGAAGAGTTAGGAACACTTCCTTTATTATGAAAAAAATCAATGTGTGTCTGTGTTCAGTCTTTATTGAATATCCATGTTAGTGCCTACTTTTCGATAGGATAGTCTGTGGGATACAACTGCATATGTAGGCTAAGCTGGGCCTCTCATATATATTGTAAAGGAGATTGTCCAAGATTACTATCACCAGAATAATGGAACAGTTGTAGATATACTCAGGGCTATGCAACAATATTGCAGGATCTGAATGTTTGGTCATGCTTAACTGATAGACAAATGTCCACATGCAAAACAGATGTCCTAGAGACCAGCATTTATTAGCTACTGTACATGACAAATGGCAATTCCCTTTGCTTTTCTAGGTCATACAGGAGGTAGATTTAGAGGTAGTTCTGGGATGGAGGCTTGCAGGTAGTGGCAGACATCCTAAGCAGACAATCATGATAGCCCCACCATCAAGTACACCATTGGGTCTCTCGAAATCCATTTCTGCTGCCTTGGCTTGTCTGGATGGCTGTGCGAAATACAAACCAGAGGGTCTCACAAATATTAGTGGTCTGCCTTACACTGCACAACTTGGCACTGCAATGTGCCTTAGGGCACGAAAGCTCTTCCAGGCCCATACTTAACAGGAAGAAAACGGAGAGGCAAATGTATTTCTTCCCTGTTATGTCCCACTGACCCTCCGAAGAGCATCCCACCCAGACACAACCCTATCCCTGTAGCCCTGTGCTTTCCATGGCTAATTGACCTAGTCTGCACATCCCTGGATACTATGGGCAATTTAGCATGGCCAATCCACCTAACCTGCACATCATTGGACTGTGGGAGGAAACTGGAGCAAACAAAGTAAACCCATGCGGACAGGGGAAGAATGTGCAAACTCCACAGAAACAGTCACCCGAGGCTGGAATTCAACCCAGGTTCTTGGCACTGTGAGGCAGCAGTGTTAACCACTGAGCCACCGTGCCACCTTCTCTTCTGTCTTCACTCTGGAAAAGAAGAACGTAGGTGCAAAATTCAGGAAAAGGGGCTATGAGGACCTTGCATATTTAGACATTAGAAATGGGGAGATATTGGAGGCTCTGATGGGCTTAAAAACATACAAATGGCTTGACCTGGATCACTTGCAACCCAGGCTGCTATGGGAGTGAGGCAGGACATCGCAGGGGCTCTGATACAAATTTTTAAATCCTCTCCACTGGGGAAATTCCAGAGGACTGGAGGACAGTTAATGTGGTTACACTTTTCAAGAAAGGTGTAGACATGATCCAGGAAATTACAGACTGGTGAGTCTCACATTAGTCGTAGGGGAATTATTAGAGAAAATTCTTAAGTAGAGAATTAATATCCACTTGGAAAAGCATGGACTAATTAGGGATAGCCAGCATGAGTTTGTCAGAGGGAGGTCATGCCTAACAAATTCATTAGAAATCCAGAAGTTGAAGACAAATGACATGACTGAACTTTTAAAAATTATGTAAAGTCTGCTTTAATTGCAGATCGATTCCTGATTGCTGCATCCCTGCTCTCTACTCCTTGCTGCACATGGATCATCTATTATGGTTAGGGAGCAGGTGTGTGAAATATTCAATGAGATAAACACTGTAAACAAGAAGAAATTAACAGTTGGGGCCTCCTTAAAAATAGATAAACCACGAGGCCTAGATAAATATATCTCAGATTGCAGGAAGCAAGGAAAGAAGTAGGCAGGAGGCACTGACCACCATTCTACAAAATTTCTGGCTTTCAGTGTGATGTTGGAGAACTAGACGGCTGTTAATGGTGTACTGCAGGAGATAGTTTAGATATATTGAGGTTGTCTTTTGTGGACAAGGGAAGGTTTTGGGAGATTTAGAGGTATTCAAATTCATGAGGGATCTGGAACGAGCAGATGGGGAAAATCTGTTCCCATTGATGGAAGGATTGAGGACAAGATAAGGAAGACTTAAGGTAATTGGCAAAGGAAGCAGTGATGACATGAGGGAAAACGTTTTCATGTAGCAAGTTGTTAGGATCTGTAATGTGCTGGAACCAGTTCAATTGGGGGATTCAAGATGGAATTGGAACGAGAATTGAAAAAGAACAAAAAAAGGATTGTTTCAGAGATAGCAGGAACTGCAGATGCTGGAGAATCTGAGATAACAAGGTGTAGAGCTGGATGAACACAGCAGGCCAAGCAGCAACCTCCTCCTCCTCCTGCTCGACCTGCTGTGTTCATCCAGCTCTACACCTTGTTATCTCAAAAAAAGGATTGGCCTCCTTTAGTGTTGGAATAATTCTGTGATTCAATTATACTGATAAGGAATCAGCCAGGTAATCTTAAGGCCAGTCATTCTAAGCTCCTTGGTGGACAGATTATTAAATGCATTCTCAGTGACAGTATAAACTGTCACCTAGAAAGGCATTTTTTCACCAAGAGAATGATAGAGACCTGGAACTCGCTGTCTGAAAGGATGGTAGGGACAAAAACTGGAGCTTAGGAAGCTGGGAAGTGACTTTGTAGAGATTTATAAAATCATGAAGGACATAGATGAGTGAATAGCCAGGTCTTCTCCCCAGTGTAGTGGAGTCCAAAACTAGAGGGCATGGCTTTAATGTGAGCGAGAAGACTTAAAAGGGACCTGAGGAGCAACTTTTTCACACAGAGGGTGTTGCATATATAGAATGACCTGCCAGAGGAAGAGGCAAGTACAATTACAACATTTAAAAGATGTTTGGACAGGTACAAGGATAGGAAAAATTTAGAGGGATAGGGTCAAACACTGGCAAATTGGACGAGTTCAGTTTAGGAAACCTGGTTGGTATGGACAAGTTGGCCAAAGGGCGTGTTTACTTGCGATATGACTCTATGAAGTGCAGTTGCATACGATCAACGTATCGGAGATGTGCCATGCGGATTCTTTGGTATCTAACAAGTAATGGCCCCATTGTGCAGGGATACGGGCTAAGTATGGCTTCAGTTCATCACTTATTCCCTGAAATGTTGGTGATCAGTGTTCAACATGAAGGTTCTTCTGAGAAAGCAGCAAGCCTAAGCCACCAGCACCCACTGTGACTTCCATGATGAGAATTCTTGACATTTAACATGTTCCGTGCATTTGGAAGAATAGAAAATTGCATATTAATGACGTGTATTGTGCCATTAATAAGGTTTGAACAAATGATAATTCCTCTTATTGGCACCACACTACTGCTTAACTCAACTTGTCACTCAGCAGTTACATAGAATATGCTGCTGGGTACTCTTAACATTCGGAACTGCTTATTGCACTTCTCGCCTCACTCGACCACAAATTTTACTTTAGTCCACGTTGCTCAGACCCCCTCAGTTAATGTCTCAAGACCATGAGGAGATAAAACAACCAGAGAAAAGCCATAAAATAAACCATCAGAGGTGGTACAACTCTAGACAGAGGGGGAAATTCTGTCAACCTTAATACTACAGCAGAAAGTCTAGTTAAGGATAGGAGGTCAGATGCCACAGTCATCAGGCAAACAGGTCAATTTAGATTTTATGTTACCAGAATGCCTGAAGACGAACTCAGAATGTACAGGAAGGCATTGATCTTAGTTAGAATCATAGAAGTGAGACCGTGCATGATTATCACAGAACGTGAGGCAGACATTTTTTTAGTTCATTTGTGGGACATGGGCATTGCTGGCTGCACAGCATTTATTGCCCATCCCTAGCTGCCCTTGAGAAGGTGATGGTGAGCTGCCTTCTTGAACTACTGCAATTGACCTGGTGTGGGTTGACCCATATTGCTGTTAGGCAGGGCATTCCAGGATCTTGGCCCAGTGAGTGTTGGTGATGGAGGGAGTGGATGTGGTGTCAAACATTATCACAATTACCACAATTATGCTACATCAGACAGTGTAAGAGCACTATAATGATCCCAGGCATAATATAACATCATGACCTAGTGCTGAACTTAAATAAACTTGATTAGGAAGTGCAGTCAGAGTTCCAGATTGTGTCAACCTGAAATATTTAGACTTATCGAGAGTGGTATTGTTGGTGGACTGGAGATGGTGGCTGGTGATAATGGTAATAATGATGTTAATAATAACATTAACATGCAATTAAGTCAAAGTAAACTACAAGAATAATGTGGACCAAGTACAGAGAAACTTGGGGGTGGGGGGAGATGAGATATAATAAGATACATGACATCAAGTTTCGGCTTAATTCCATCTATAAGTTCGCTGATGGACACAATCATTGTAGGCTGGATCTCAAACAATGACAAGACAGAATACAGGAAAGAGATAGATTGTGGTGTGGTGCAAAGATAACAATCTCTCCCTCAATGTCAGCAAAATGAAAGAACTGGTTATTGACTTCAACGAGCAAGGTGGAAGGCACACCCCTGTCAACATCAATGGTACTGAGATGGAGGTGGTCAAGAGTATCAAGATCCAGGAGTAATGATCACCAACATTCCGTCTTGGTCCACCCAAGTTGAAGCGAATGTCAAGAAAGCACAACAATACCTCTAATTCCTCAGGAGGCTATGGAAATTTAGCATGGCCACAAAGATTCTTACCAATTTTTATAGATACACCATAGAAAGCATTCCATCCAAATGCATCACAACTTGGTATGGCAACTGCTCTGCCTAAGACCATAAGAAACTACAGAGAGTTGTGAACACAGCTCAGTTCATCATGCAAGCCAACCTTCTACCCACTGGCTCCATCTATACTTCTTTCTGCCTCAGGAAGGCAGCCAACATAATCAAAGATCTGTCTAATCCTGGTTATAATCTCTTACAGCCTCTTCCGTCAGGCAGAAGGTGCAAAAACTTAAATACGTGGAACAACAGATTCAAGATCATCTTCCTCCCTGCTGTCATTAAACTTCTGAATGGACTTCTGACATTTTAAATTTAATGTTGATCTCGTTCTTTGTGCGCCTTCTCTGCAGCCGTATAATTGTATTTCTCACTCTGTTCTATTACCCTCACACACTTTGTACGGTATGATCTGCCCTTATTGCACTCAAGGGCATTGTACCTAGGTAGATGTGACAATAATAAATCAAATCGTATCAATAAGAGAGGAGACACCAGACTATAATGAGCATGTAAAGAGACAGTTGTATTTGATAACCTACTAAGTAAGTACAGATATAAATAAAGGAGTAAAAACCAAAAGAACTGTGGATGCTGTAAATCAGGGACAAAAACAGAAGTTGCTAGAAAAGCTCAGCAGGTCTGGCAGCATCTGTGAAGAAAAAAAAAATCAGAGTTAACGTTTCAGGTCTGATCCTTCCTCAGATGTACAGAGTTCATTTGTCAAGCTCAGGGACAGTGGTAGAAAAACTGCATGCCCCTTTTGCCTTCCTCAGAAACAAAGGAGTGTTACAGTACACAAGGAGTTGATAAGCCTTAGTTCAAAACAAAGAGGCAGCAGCCTCAGGGATACTGTGTGTGCTGACACCTACAGCCTAAGATACTTCAAAATAGTATCTCAATGTGCCGGTAGCAGTCCTGACTTTAAGCACGAGATAAAGCAATACTATTTTCACAGTGATGCCTAATAAAGCAAGGGGCAGCCCATCAAGAAGTATCCTTTCACTTCCTGTGATCTTAAAATCTTATTTAAAAAAACAGGCTGTGCACTCCTAACTGCCTGTTAATGTCATCTGTATATGGTATGGGCAGGGTAATATTCATAGAATCATAGAATCCCCATGGTCCAGAAAGAGGACATTTGCCCATTGAGTCTGCACCGGCCCTCCAAACAGCATCCTACCCAGTTCCAGCCCTCCAGCCTATCCCTATAACCCTGTATTTACCATGGCTAATTCACCAAGCCTGCATGCACATCCCTGGATACTATGGGGCAATTCAGCATGCAAATCCAGTCAACCTGAACATCTTTGGGCTGTTGGAGGAAATCAGAGGACCTGGTGAAAACCCGCATGGACACAGGGAGAACGTGCAAATTCCACACAGACAGTCACCCAAGGCTGGAATCAAATCCAGGTCTCCTGTACAGTGAGGCAGCAGTGCTAACCACTGAGCTGCCATGCTGTACAATCTCAGCTGACATGTAATTATTTATTTATGTATAGTGTCTTATGGAGGTGAGATGGAATTGCATGGGAAGGCCATGGCCAGGGCACCCACATTATTTTATGTAGCCTCCTGAAAACGTATGGAAAATCGTGCCCAACATTCTAATTGTTATTGATGAAATCGAAATGGAACGCTTTGCAGCTCCTCAAAATTTACATTTATGCGTTCAAATTGTAAGATCTAAGTCACAATAATTTATTGGACATTGCAGAATCATGCGGTTCACATGACCTGTAATGGCACGGTCACCCTACTACTTTCTCCAAGGAAAATCAAGGATGTTTGCTTCATGAATAAAACATTAGCCATCTGGTGCATCCATATACTTATGGTGTTGTTAATACCTCCTGGCACAGCAGGTAACACTCAAAGACACTGAAGTAGAAGGTGGTCGAAACTTTGACTGCCATTAGCAATACAATTCCTGTGAATCATATTGTCAGTGGATCAGCTTGCAGCCGATAGCAGTTTAACATCACTGCCTCATTAACTTTTGCCTCTGATGATAAGGTGCCTCTGACAAATCCTAATTTAAATCATGGCTCAGCAAATATTGTGGAGGTTTGTGGCCACTTCAAGAATAAGCAAATCTTTATGATAACTTCTTTGCTCAAAGATATGGCTATCAGAGGTAACAAGTAAATTATCAAACATTAGAATTTACTAACATTCAGATATCAAGTCTGACATTTCTACTGATAGCATAGCAGTAATACTACTTTTATCTTTTAATCTTTTAATCTAATTTTCTGTAAAGATGGCACTCCTTTTGTTTTGGACCTTTGAGAAAGTACAAGTACCTGTAATATGAAATGACAAAGGACAAGTAAAAATATTTCCAAGAAATATATTTCATCGTCAATGATTTTTGATACCTCTGAAGCACATTCTTGCAATGTGCCAACAACTGGAATAAGCATATTTTCATAAGGAGACTTCAACAGGCAAGCCAATAGAGGAATACCACCGGCTTTACGAATAGCATCTTTATTTTTTTTACTTTTGCTGCAGCTCCACAGTGCCAGAGCACCACAACGTGCAACTTCAATATCTTTCTCTTGTTCTGCAGTTAGATGAGCTGAAGTTGGAACACAGTCTAAAAGGCCAACCTAAAATAAAGTTATCAGAAAAAGTCAATTTTAAAGCTTGTGTTATATGCATTTACGTTCACCTGTTTCCAATACTTATTCAAGTAACTATTTATGAAGTCAAGTGTTTCAGATTGAGGTACAGATTGAGTAATATTGGACAAAAATAAAATAAAATAAATAGGAATGGGAAAGGAAAAGTGAACTTATTGAAATATATAGTGTGGATCAAATAAGCTTGGAAACTGGAAGCAGTTATATAGAGAGGTGTAGAATGAGTGACCTTTGTTCTCCTTTTCATCTTTATACAGCACTGTGTTGAATTTTCTACAATGAAGTTACATAGAAAGCAAAATTTATAATGTTAATTACAGTCTTTTTAGAAAATGTACATCTTATTTATATTTAGTTAGCTTTTCATATCAATTCACTATTAAAATTTCAAATAGTCCTTGTCTTCCTAATATCGAGGTGCTCTACAGCTGATCACAGACCCAGCTCTTTCACAGACGTAGAAATTTTATAATACACAATGAGGACATTTGACACATCATGTCTGTACACCTGGAATATAGAAATCTAGCCTAATTCCACTTTTCAGCTCATAGTCTGTAGCACAAGCGCGTAACAAAGTATTTTTTTAAATGTAATGAGGGTCTCTATCTTTACTGCCCTTTCAAGCTGAGTTCACCTCACCGCCACACAAACAATGTCTCCTCTACTCCTCTCAAATATTCAGAACTTAAAAATTTGCATTGCCGATTTCGGGTTTTGTCTTTACAATGAATATTCAAGTGAATGGATTAGTGACACCAACAGAATCTCCTGTCAATTAAATGTGAACATCCCTAAAACATTGCCATTTTATTGCTAGTTGTTTTAACTTAATATTTTCTCCAAATCTTACAATCCTTTCTTTTTGGCCTTTAATAAATGTTCTGCTTTTCCTTTGACCGTGATAGCAGAACATTCACCAAATTGATCCTACATCCTAGAATTTATGGTCTAGACCTCACAACCTCTAGCACCTCTCTCCACTTAAAAGAAACTTAAAATTTGAATTTTCTAGTAAACTTTGAGGCCGTTCTCCTAACTCTCAATCAATGACTTGTTCCTTTATTTGGATTAAATGAAATCTTTTTCCCTCTTATTACCCTTGTGCCTTAGGACACCTTAGGACATTTTCTATATTCAAGGCACTACAAAGTACAAGTTGCTATTATTGAACTGAGCCTTATCAGTTATTTTTGGTACTTTCTTTTATGCCAGAAACTCTCATCAATGAAATGACTACAAAAACTATTAAAACAAATTAAGCATACAACTCTCTGGATTACAGATCTGGCTAAATTGCAAAAATTGTTTTGTTGAAAATACATAATTATATTTAAGGATCATGGGGAACTATGGGGAAATATCTTTATCTTGGTTTTGAAGGGACATTATGATTTCTTAGAATGGGTCAATAGTAACATGAGCAGTGACTCACCTGCTAAATGACCAAACAGTCAAGCAGCTTTGGAAAGGGGTCAAACAATGATTTCAAAGAAGTAAGGAGATGAGCCTTATGGCTCTAATTGCGTCACAACGATGCATCAGAACACCAAAGTATTTATGGAAATAAAGAATTTTTAACTTCAATGTTATTTTAAGAAAGACAGTTACAGCCAAAAGATGACCGTAGACATAGATTCAGTGACTGCCTGGCAGAGTCCTGTGTTTTTTTTATTCATTCACTGGATGAGGGCATCACTGGCCAGGCAGCATTTATTGCCCATCCCTAATGGCCCAGAGGGCAGTTGAGAATCAACCACATTGCTGTGGGTCTGGAATCACATGTAGGCCAGACCAGGTAAGGATGGCAGTTTCCTTCCCTCAAGGACATTAGTGAACCAGATGGGTTTTTCCTGACAATTGACAATGGATTAATGGTTATCATTAGATTCTTAATTCCAGATATTTTACTGAATTTAAATTCCACATATTTTACTGAATTTAAATTCCACTGTCTACTGTCGCAGGATTTGAACCTGCATCCCCAGAACACTATCTGGGTCTCTGGATTAATAGTCCAGCAATAATACCACTAGGCCATTGTCTCTCCCTCAGAATGTCATACTGGAGAATATTCAATCAGAAAGACTAAAAAAGAAGAGATAATGAGAGGCTGACTATCCACTGCCTCCCTTCACAGCCCTCAATAGGAGGCCATCACCTGCAGATAGTTTATATTTTATAAATGAGAAAAGGGATTAAAAATCAACTGCAATTTTAGCCTTTACTATTACTGGCCTGATGTGCTAGAGTGTGGACATGTATGCTATGAAAACCTCAGCTTGGGCACAGCCATTAAACACTCATTCACTGTAGGTAAAGAAATGAAAAAACTTTCTTGACGTGAGTACTGTCAGCTAGTCACCACTGAAAGGAACAGGACAAAAGAACTGCAGTCGTCCTTAAAATAAGCCAAAGATCTTGAAATTGATTGCTCATCTACAAAATCAACGCCACTAGTTCCACCCAAAGGAATGGCTGCAACATTCTAAATCTACTCCTCACAATCGACTCAGAGACTGATCTGTATATGTTTTTAACTTCTACCATTATTTTGGACTCACTTCTTGTTGCTAATCTATATGTATGCATGTTGTATATTATTTCTTCTTGTGGTTAGTACCAAATAAACTTGCTCTTTTGTTAACTCAAGATTTAAGTTGACCCCTTAGCTAGCGTACAACTTCAGCACATAATAGGGAAGGCAAATGATTGTTGGAATCGAGTATAAAAATAAGGAGGTCTTGTTAAAAATATACCAGGCGGACGACTGCTAGAACGTTGTGAACAGTTTTGAGCCCTTACTTAAGGAAAGATATACTGGCATTGAAGACAAGCCAGAGAAGGTTCACAGAGAAGGCTCCGTACACTACCGACGCCGACGCAACTCTGCCCACCGCCAATGTCACTCCGCCCACCGATGCCAACATCACTCCGCCCATGACTGATGCCGACATCGCTCCGCCCACTGCCGATGTTGCTCTGCCCACCGCCTCCACAGCCAGCAAGTCCAGAGGAGACAATAGCACCCAGCCCTGCCGAGACTTCACCATTCCCCCAGCCCTCCCCCTGACTGAGGGCAAACGGTCAGTCCTCAGTAAAGGGCTCACCTTTGTCCCCCTCCACCCATACATCAACGAATACCGCTCACACTTGGACGTTGAACAGTTTTTCCGCCGCCTCTGCCTCTGCGCTTACTTCTTTAACCGTGAGCCTAACCCTCCCCCCACTGACCCCTTCTCCCGCCTCCAACACACCCCCTCCTCCTGGACACCACCCCAAGGCCTCCTACCCTCCCTCGACCTTTTCATCTCCAACTGCCGTCGAGACATCAATCGCCTCAACCTCTCCACCCTTCTCACCGACTTCAACCTCTCCCCCACAGAACATGCAGCCCTCCACTCCCTCCGCTTCAATCCCAACCTCACCATAAAACCTGCAGACAAGGGAGGCGCAGTTGTAGTATGGTGCACTGACCACTACATTGCCGAGGCCAGGCGCCAACTCTCTGACACCTCCTCCTACTGCCCCCTGGATCATGACCCTGCCCCCAACCACCAAACCATCATTTCCCAAGCCATCCACAACTTCATCACCTCAGGTGACCTCCCACACAGCCTCCAACCTCATCGTTCCCCAACCCCACACCGCCCGCTTCTATCTCCTCCCCAAAATCCACAAACCTGACTGCCCTGGTCTCCGCCCCACCGAACTTATCTCCACCTACCTCGACTCCATTTTCTCCCCTTTGGTCCAGGAACTCCCTAACTACGTCCGTGACACCACCCACGCCCTCCACCTCCTCCAAAACTTCCAATTCCCTGGTCCCCAACACCTCATCTTTACCATGGATATCCATACCCTATACACCTGCATTCCCCATGCAGATGGCCTAAAGGCCCTCTGCTTCTTCACGTCCCACAAGCCCAACCAGTCCCCCTCCATTGACACCCTCATCCGCTTAGCTGAACTTGTCCTCACCATCAACAACTTCTCTTTCAATTCCTCCTACTTCCTACAAACAAAGGGGGTGGCCATGGGTACCCGCATGGGCCAAAGCTATGCCTGCCTCTTTGTCGGCTATGTGGAAAAATCCCTCTTCCGTAGCCACACTGGCCCTAAACCCCGCATCTTCCTCCGTTACATTGATGACTGTATCGGCGCCGCCTCGTGCTCCCACGAGGAGCTGAATCAGTTCATCCACTTCACCAACACCTTCCACCCCAACCTTAAGTTCACCTGGACCATCTCTGATACCTCTTTTTCCTTCCTGAACCTCTCTGTTTCCATCGCTGGTAACCACCTGGAAACCGATATCCATTTCAAGCCCACTCACTCGCACAGCTACCTAGAATACACCTCCTCCCACCCACCTTCCTGCAAAAATGCCATCCCCTATTCCCAATTCCTTTGCCTCCGCTGCACCTGCTCCCAGGATGAGGCATTCCACTTCCAAACATCTCAGATGTCCTCGTTTTTCAAGGACCACAACATCCCTCCTCTCAGTGATCAAGAATGCCCTCGACCGTGTCTCCTGCATTTCCCGCAACTCATCTCTCACGCCCCCTCCCCACAATAATAACCAAAACAGAATCCCCCTCGTCCTCATGTACCACCCCACCAACCTCCGGATCCAATGCATCATCCTCCGACATTTCCGCCATCTGCAATCCGACCCCACCACCAAAGACATTTGTCCCTCCCCACCCTTATCTGCTTTCCGGAGGGACCACTCTCTCCGGGACTCCTTTGTCTGCTCCACACTCCCCTCCAGCCCCACCACACCCGGCACTTTTCCCTGCGACTGCAGGAAGTGCTACACATGCCCCTTCACCTCCCCCCTTACCCCCATCCCAGGCCCCAAGAAGACTTTCCACATCAAGTGGATGTTCACCTGCACATCTGCTAATGTGGTTTCCTGTATCCGCTGTTCCCGTTGTGGCCTCCTCTACATCGGGGAAACCAAGCAGAGGCTTGGGGACCGCTTTGCGGAACACCTACACTCAGTTTGCACCAAACAACTGCACCTCCCAATCACAAACCATTTCAAATTCCCCTTGCCATTCCTCAGATGACATATCCATCCTGGGCCTCCTGCAGTGCCACAACGATGCCACCCGAAGGTTGCAGGAACAGCACCTCATATTCCGTTTGGGAACCCTGCAGCCCAATGGTATCAATGTGGACTTCACAAGCTTCAAAATCTTCCCTCCCCCGACCGCATCCAAAAACCAGCCCAGCTTGTCTCTGCCTCCCTAACCTGTCCTTCCTCCCACCTATCCCCTCCTCCCACCGCAAGCCTCACCCCCATCTCCTACCTACTAGCCTCATCCCTCCACCTTGACCTGTCTGTCCTCCCTGGACTGACCTATGCCCTCCCTAACTCCCCACCTACACTCACCTTTACTGGCTCCATTCCCGCCTCTTTGACCTGTCTGTCTCCTCTCCACCTATCTTCTCCTCTATCCATCTTCTATCCGCCTCCCCCTCTCTCCCTCTTTTTTTCAGAACCCCCTTCCCCTCCCCCATTTCTGAAGAAGAGTCTAGGCCCAAAACGTCAGCTTGCCTGCTCCTCTGATGCTGCTTGGCCTGCTGTGTTTATCCAGCTCTACACCTTGTTATATCAGAGAAGGTTCACTACACTGATCCTAGGTATGGAGGCATTGTCTTGTGAGGAGAGGTGAGTGGGTTTGGGCTTGGGCTTGGGCTTGGGTGATGGCCTCGTGATATTATTGCTGGGCTGTTAATCCAGAGACCCAAATAACATTCTGGGGACCTGGGTTCGCATCCTGCCATGGCAGATGGTGGAATTTGAATTCAATAAATATCTGGAATTAAGAATCTAATGGTGACTGTGAATCCATTGTCAATTGTTGGAAAAACCCATCTGGTTCACTAACGTCCTTTAGGTAAGGAAATTCCATCCTTACCTGGTATGGCCTACGTGTGACTCCAGATCCACAGCAATGTAGTTGACTCTTAACTGCCCTCTGGGAATTTAGGAATGAGCAATAAATGCTGCCTAGCCAGTGATGCCATCTTGTCGTGAATGAATAAAGAAAACACACTGAAGTGAAGAAGAATGGTAGGCAACCTTCTTAAAACATATAAGGTTTTTAGGGAGCTATACAGGGTTGTTTTCCATTGTGAGACAGTCTAGGACCAGAGGGGATAACCTCTGAATAAGGGGTCACCCATTTAAGACAGAAATGAGGAGGGTAGTGAATCTGTGGAATTCTTTACCACAAGTGTCTGTAGAGGAGGGGTCATTAAGTATTTTCAAGGCTAAAGTAGGCAGATGTTTTATTCTGCTGGGAATCAAGGGTTATGAGATAAGACAGGAAGACCCAATGGGCTGAATGGCCTATTTTTGACCTACATCTTAAATAGTCTTACCATGACCTAGCAACAATGTTTTGGAATTGGTTCTTACTTTTCCAAAACCTGCATATGTCAGTCGAAGAAAACAGACCTCCAAAGTGCACAATCAGCAAGTCTCCCTCTCTCTCTCCTCATAAAATAAGATAAAACCTAACAGCAGGACAAGTGGCACATATGTCTCGCTCAGAAAAGTATTTCTGCTAAGCTGAGGAAGTTTCAAATATCAATATCTCTGACTCATAAACCATGAAAGTTGAACTGTTAATGCTATTCAAAGATCTAAATATAACTGACATTCTATCTGATCTAGTCTGGTCTAAATACCTTTCATCCTTACAATAGTTAGCATTTTGATCTTGCCAGCACAAAACTCAGGGAATATTGAGAAGGTATCCCATTTTATCCTTTGAGTCCTTTGAGATCCTTGGTCCCAAGGATGTTTATTTCTCCCTTTTCACTAATCCACACCATTTCTGCAAAGCTGTGTTGTCTTGATTGTTGTGTGAATTGTCTGGGATTGAGGGGATAAAGTTTAATTCTGAAATATACCTTTGCTGTTTTGCCACTTGTTTCAAGAGCTTTTGGTTATAATAAATGGGTTACTTCTCAGTGTATTAAACAAACCTCATGAAAGTCACTTTTGTTTTGGACAAAAGTAATAAAGAGAAACAATTTGGCCATTTTGGCAATTGATTCAAAACATTTACCCTCCTGTTATGGCTCATGGAGTGGCTTGATTACCAACACAATTTATATTTTTTGTTACTTACCAGGCGTTGAATTCCACCATGAAGTCTGACAGTTTGTCTTGCTCTCCTGAACTTGGCTATATTGGCAATTGTTTCAGCAGCCAAACATTTCAGATCTTTATTAGAGGAGTCCAGGATTTTCACCATAATCTGCAAGCCACCGAGTTCTGCCAAAGAACGTCGAATTTGTGGATTTTTACTGATTTCTTTTAGAATCCTTAATGAGCCAACCTATAGATATGTAAAAATGTTAGTTTTAACCTTCATGATCTGAAAGCGAAATACATTTAGTTAGTTTGCCTAACAGATGATGCTATCTGCTTTGAATAGAAATACTTAGCCATGGAGCTTATAAAAGAACATAAGAACAAGGAGCAGGAATGGGCAGTTTAGCCCCTTGGGCCTGCCCACCATTTAATACAGCCTCAACTCCAATTTTCTGACTGCTACCCATAAACTTCAAACCTTTTACTCATGAAAAGTTTGTCTATCTCCCACTTAAATTTATTCTGTGCCTCGATGTCCACTGCACTCTGGGATAATGAATTCCACAGATTCACGACCCTTTAAGAGGAGTACTCCTTCTCTGTTTTAAATCTGCCACTTTTTAGTCTAAAACTATGACTCTCATTCTAAATGCCCAATAAGAGGAAACACTCGGCACAGTGGCTTAGTGGTTAGTGCTGCTGCCTCACCGCGCCAGGGACCCAGGTTTGATTCTATTCTCAGGCGACTGTCTGTGTGGAGTTTACAACATTCTCCCTGTGTCTGCATGGGTTTCCACCGGGTGCTCTGGTTTCCTCCCACAATCCAAAGATGTGCAGGGTAGGTGGATTGGCCATGTTAAATTGCCCATAGTGTTCAGGGATGTGTAGATTAGGTGGGTTATAGCGGGGTGGGTCTGGTTGGGATGCTCTGAGGGTTGGTGTGGACTTGTTGGGCCAAAGGACCTGTTTCCACACTATTCTAGGGATTCTATTTTTAAAAAATTCTATAAACCTAGTTTGTCAATCCTCTTTAGCATTTTATATACCTCAATATCTTCTCTAATCATTTTAAAATCAAGTGAGAAGAGGCCTAAACTGCTGATCTCTCCTAATAAGACAAGCCTTTCATCTCTGGAACTAACCTACTGAACCTACTCTGAACCCTCTCTTTTCTGAAAAGCCTAAATGCCAGGAGAAAAAGAGTCAGAGCAGCTTTGAAATTACAAATTAATTTTTAAAAATACTTTAAAATCTATTTGTTCACACTCCTCATAATTTAGCAATCATCACCATCCAGCTACATTACAATAACATAAATCTTGACTCCATGAGATAATGTGGAACAGGTGTTAGAAGGTTGGCAGGGCATCTTACATTCTCCCCTGATATTTGTTTCAGTGATTGCAAAATAGAAGTAATGAGAAATGTAAAATGTTCTGCTGCCTTGCTATCATTTTATGTTATGGCACACTGTCAAAATCTGTCCCATTGAATGCCGATTTGTTATAGTATCAACAATGGTATAAGTTTGCTGAATCCTTCAAATATACAACAGAGCTTCTACCTGTTTCAAGTCAACCCTTTTTTAAACCTGTCCTCAGACCCAATGGAATATACATCATGCATAAACAAACCTGAGATCTACCAGTATATATCAGTCTGTTCTTCCTCTCTAAGAAATGGGTGCACACAGAACTTTAAACAGAAAAAAAAAGCCTCTTTATTTTTAAGAATAATATTGTGATAATGTAATAAGTGGCTTACTTTACATTTGGTTTCTTCTGTATCCAATAAGTTAATCAGAACCTCTAGGCCACCCACATCTCGGATGGCCAACTGACATGTCTCATTAGTCAAGTTAAAGTCCCTCATAGAACACAATGCAATAACAGTCGCCGTTTGGTTGCCACCCTGAAATTGTATAAAAAAGAAAGTTAGACAAATCTTGCAATGACAATAACTTGATTTTTATGGCAAAATTGTTCAAGCAAATAAAACTTTAAAATAATAGTAAGGATGAACAGTCAAATGCTTCTGTAATAGTTAAGATAAACAAAACTCTTACAATATCTAAAGGTTTCATTAGCATGTTTCTTGAAGGCAGTAAAATATTGTGGACTGCGGATGAATGTTACACATCCCAAATCAATTTGTTGGCGAATTAGTGTGAAACTTTAGACCACTGTATTACCAACAATAGCTCTTGGATAATCCTGTTGGGTAATTGGTTAGGGCAGAAAATGACTAAGCAAGTGGTGGCAATCAACTATACAGAGCATTGAAATGACCACATCTGGAGTATGGTGGGCAGTTTTGGTCTGTTTATTGACGGAAGGACATATTTATATTGGAGGCAGTTCAGTGAAGGTTCACTAGGTCGATTCGGGGATGAAGACCTTGTCTTGTGAGGAAAAGTTTAGAATTTATAGGCAGAGATATTGAAAGATCGAACAAATAGTGTGAATGGAGTGTCTACAGTTGAATAACAAGTCTCTGTAGGTGATCAAAAGTGTCAGATTGTGTGAATAAAGTGTCAACAGCTGAATAGCAAATGAAGGGATGACCTATAATCTGATTAATTGAGGCAAAGAGATAATTACAAAAGCTTAAAAGTAAGATGGTGCTGGAGATAATCAAACGGCTGAAATAACATGATAGATACAAGAGGCACATGCCAAGAGTTTAACAAAAGTGACAAGTGATCCGAAACTGTACAAACTAATTAAGGTAGAGAGATCATAACAAGTTATCAAGGTGATGATGTCAGAACAGGACAGTAAGGAAGATCTTACAAATACAAAATAGTATAGTGGGGTTTCATGTAGCGCCACATGAACTCAAGATCACGGTTGAGGCTGTGTTGATGGGTACAGAACTTGGCTATCAGTTTCTGCTTGGCGATTCTGCATTGATGTGTATCTTGAAGGCCTCCTTGAAGGATGCTTAACTGAAAATCAGAGACTGAATGTCCTTGACCATTGTAGTGTTCCCCGACTGGGAGGGAACATTCCTGTCTGGTGATTGTTGAGTAATGTCCATTCATCCATTGTCATAGTGTCTGCATGGTCTTGCCAATATAACATGCCTTGGGGCATCCTTGCCTGCAGCATCTGAGGGAGACAGCATTAGCAGAGTCACGAGTATCTGCCATGTAGACGATGGTAGGTGTTCCCATGTGTGGTGGTAGTATCCACATTGATGATCTGGCATGTCTTGCAAAGGTTGCCATAGTAGGTTTGTGTAGCGTTGTGGTTGATGTTACCCTGAAGGCTGGGTAGTTTGCTGCAAACAATGGTCTATTTAAGGTTGGCGGTTGTTTAGCTTCCACTCTAAACAGATTAAAGAAGCCATCCCCTATGAACAAGCCCTGCATATACACAGGATCTGCTCAGACAAGAAGGAATGCGACAGACAACTAAAGATGCTGAAAGACACCCTCATAAGAACAGGATATGAAGCTCAACTCATCAATCGCCAGTTCTGATGTATCACAGCCAAAAACCGCAACGACCCCCTCAGAAGACAGACACAAGACATGACCGATTCTCTTCATCGTCCAGTACTAACCAGGGAACAAAGAAACTACACTACGTTCTTTGCAGCCTTCAACATGTCATCGAAGACAATGAACACTTTGCCAAGATCATCCCAATACCTCCATTTCTCACCTTCAAACGACTGTCAAATCTTAAACAGACCATCGTTTGCAGCAAACTACCCAGCCTCCAGGATTTCCAATAAAGTTGTTGGACTATAACCTGGTTAACAAGCATGGGGCTGGATGAACACAGCAGGTCAAGCAGCATCACAGGAGCAGGTGATGCTGCTTGACCTGCTGTGTTCTTCCAGCCCCATGCTTGTTATCTCGGATTCTCCAGCATCTGCAGTACCTTTTATCTCTGGACTATAACCTGGTGTCCTGTGACTTCTGACCTTGTCCATCCCAGTCCAACAACGGCACCTCCACATCAAGGTAAGTTTGAGCAGTTTCAGACTTTATTCATTGAAGTTCAAAAAGTGAGAGGTGATCTCATTGAAACATGCCAACATTCTGAGGCTCAAAAGATGAGTTTCTCATTGTGGGGGTATCTATAACTAGGACCAAAGTTTAAAAGTAAAGTGTTTCACATCTAAGACTGAGATGAGGAGGAAGTTACTTTCTTTGGGTGTCTCTCATGGGATGTGGTATCGATAGCTGACTAGCATTTATTAATAGTCCTTATTTACCCTTGAGAAGGTTGTGGTGAGCTGCCTTCTTGAACCGCTACATTCCATGTGCTATAGTAAGCCCACAGTGCCATGAGGGAGGGATTTCCAGGATTTTGGCCCAGTGACAGTAAAGAAATGGCAATATACTTCCAAATCAGGATGGTGAGTGGCTTAGAGGAGAAATTGCAGATGGTGTTCCCATATCTCTGCTACCCTTGTCCTACTAAATGGAATAGTCATGGGTTTGGGAGGTGCTATTAAGAACTTTCAGCAAATTTCTGTAGACCATTCTGTAGATAGCACAAACTGTTGCTACAGAGTGTTAATGGTGGAGGGATGGATGTTTGTGTACGTGGTGTCAATCCAGCCAGCTGCTTTGTCCTGGATGGTTTCAAGCTTCTTGTGTGTTGTTGGAGCTGCACTCATCCAGGCAAGTCAGGAATATACCAACACACTTCTGACTTGTGCATTGTAGATGGTGGATGAAATCTGGGGAGTCAGAAAGTGAGTTACTTTCTGTAGTCTTTCTAGTCTCTGACCTGCACTTGTAGCTATACTATGTATATGGCAAGTCCAATTGAGTTTCTGGTCAATGGTAAACCCCAGGATATTGTTAGTGGGGGATTCAGTGATGGTAACACCATTCAATATCAGCAGGTGGTGGTTAGATTGTCTCTTATTGGAGATGGTCATTGTCTGACATTCACGTGCATGAATGTTACATGCCACTTTTCAGCCCAAGCCTGGATATCGTTCAGCTTTTGCTGCGGTTGAGCTGGACAACTTCACTATCTGAGGAGTCATGAATGGTGCTGAACATTGTGCAATCATCAGTGAACCTACCCATTTCTGACCTTACGATGAAGGCAAGGTAATTCATGAAGCAGCTGAATATGGTTGAGCCTAGGACACTACCCTGAGGAACTCCTGCCGAGATGTGCTGAAGCTGAGGTTATTCACCACCAACAACCGCAATATCTTCCTATGTGCCAAGTATGATTCCTTGAGAGCTTGCACCTGATTCCCATGATTCCAGTTTTGCAAGGGCTCCTTGATGCCACACTTGGTTAAATGTGGCCTTGATCTCAAGTCTCTCACTTCCACCTGACCTGCGGAATTCATGTTTGAGCCAAGTTTGTAATAAGAAAATGCCAGACAGCTTTAAAGGATTTGCTTGCATGGGTAAGATTCCCTCATGTGTACCAGGAGAACTAAGTAAAGAAATTAAGATTTTAAGAGATGCAGGAGCAAATCAATTTTTAATGGTGAGAGATGAGGAGATGTGCACATCAGAAGGAGTACTGCCAGAAAAGGTGGTAATATGTGGAATTCCTACTGAGAAGAGTAGTGTCCCATTATCTAAGGTGAGGCTAGAGAGTCCAGTGAAAACTGAAGTGGTGGTAGGAGTGATACAGAAATTCTCTGTTCGGAAATTATAGCTTATCTTTGGGAATGATATAGCTGGATCACAAGTGGGAGTAGTGCCAATGGTGGTTGAAAAGCCAGTGGAAGATCAGACAACTGAGGTGTTATAGGAAGTATATCCTGGGATTTTTCCTGACTGTAGATCACAAAGGTCACAAGGTTTAAACAGTAGGAGAAATCAAAGAGTAAAGATAAGGGAATTGAAATTAAATTTTCAGAAACTATTTTTGATCAAACGGTTAAGAAGAAGAAAGAACAGGCAGAGGACAAAGTGGATACTTTTAGTTCAGAGAAGTTAGCTGAATTACAAAAGAGAGATAAAAAAGAAGCAGTTGTATCAAAAAGCATACACAGAGGAAGAATCTGAGCGTATCCCAGAATGTTACTATATTCAAAATGAAGTCTTGATAAGGAAATGGAGACCATCACATATTCGAGTGGATGGAAAATGGGCAGAAGTTCATCATTTTATTACCAGTGGGTTATCGAAAGGAGGTGTTGCAGTTACCATGAGTTAACATGAGTTACCAGGAGGAGGTCATTTGGGAGTAAAGAAAACTCAAGCCAAAATACAAAAAGATTTCTCTTGGCCCAGACTGCATAAAGATGTGGTTGAATTTTTCTGGACATGTCACACTTGTCAGGTAATAGGAAAACCTCAAACAGTGATAAAACCAGCACTCTTAATACCCATTCCAGCATCTGACGAATGTTTTATAAATTGATTGCATAATTGATCTTAATTGAGTCTTAATTGATTTTGTATGACCCTTCTCTAAAACAAAAAATGGAAATCAGTATTTGTTGACCATAATGGATGTGTCTACTAGATTTCTGGAAGCCACTCCATCACAGAGTATCACAACTAAAAGGATTGTAGAAAGTTTCTCAATTTTTTTTACTTGGTACGGACTATCCATTGAGATATAATCGGATCAAGGATCAAATTTACATCAATGTTATTCAAGGAAATTATACATAGCTTAGGAATGAAACAATTTAAATCAACTACATATCATCCAGAATCGTCGGGAGCATTAGAACAGTTGCATCAAATTTCAATGACCATGTTGAGGGCCTATAGTCGAGAGTATCCAGAGGAATGAGATAAAGGAATTCTATTTGTACTTTTTGCAATTAGGAATGCACCTAATCAATCAACTAAATGTAGTCCATTTGAATTATTTTTTAGAGTTGAGAGGACTACTGAAATTAATTAAATGAAATTGGTCAGTCAGAGTTCAGAGACTACATTATTGGTCTGTGTGTCAAATCTTAGGGGGGAGATAGAATAGAGCAGGTGAATTGGCTGGACAGCTTTTAAAAGTAACACAGCATATAATGAAACTCAGAGCAGCACATAATGAAACTCGGAGCTGGGACTGAGTAGTTTCTATTGAAATATCATACCAAGTTTTAGCAGTGTGTTTGCTCCACTGACTAATTCGTGAAGAAATGCAGGAATTTTCAGTGGAAGGGGAGTGTCAGAAGGCATTTGGCATATAATGAAATTCGGATCAAAATTTTGTGGTTTTGATCATGGGGATAAGGTGTATTACTACCAATGATCGGTGAACCTTTGAAAGCAAGGTTTAGTGGCCTTTATCAAATCAAAGTTGAGTGACGTAAATTATTTGATAAGAATGCTAGAAGGAAAATTCACAGGGTGTATCATTTGAATATGCTCAAAAGATACTTTGATAGGGAAGGAAAGCAAAAGGGAATGTGTAGCTTGTTACTTCTCAGAATGAAGAACCAAATCCAGATGATTCTAAAATTGATTTTCCTCAAATAGATTGGATAATGAGGAAGTTCTCAGAAATTAGAATAAATTATTGAGTTGCCTTTCAAAGAAAGATCAAAATGACCTGAAAGAATTATTACAGTTAAGCGGAGATATATGTTGGAATAAGCTGGGAAGTACTGAACTGATTATGCAGATGTAGATATAGGAAATGCTGTTCGAATTAAGCAACATCCTTATCAGCTTAACCCTCTAAAATTAGAACAAGAGGTTGAAAAGAGGTTGAAAGCAAGCTCAGAGAAGACATGATTGAAGTGAGTTGCAGTGAGTGGAGCTCACTCAGTGTGGTTCCAAAACCAGATGGTGCCAATGATTGTGTGTAGACTATCAAAATATCAATGCAATTATGAAATCCGATTCATACCCTATTCTATGACTGGAAGATTACGTTCAGAAGATGGGACAAGCAACTTAAACTTCTAAGACTTACTTAGAGGATACTGGCAGGTACCTTTATCCAAAACAGTGAAGGAAATTTCGGCTTTCGTGACACTGAGTGGATGTTACCAGTTTAAAATCATGCCATTTGATATGAAGACTGCACCAGCCACATTTCAAAGATTAACCAATAAGGTAGTTTTGGGATTACCCATTCGTGTGGTGTACATAGATGATCTGGTGATTTTTAGTCACACATAGAAGGAGCATTTGGAGCATCTAGTGGAATTGTTCCATCAACTTCAAGTGGCGGGCTTGTTGATAAACATGGTCAAGAGTGAGTTTGCAAAATCCCAGGTCATATTTCTTGGCAATATCATTAGACATGGGCAAATTGCCTCATGGAATGGGAAAACAAATGTTACCGGGGAGTTTTCCATATCACCGATGATGAGGGAAATGCTATGACTCCTGGGACTGAGTAGTTTCTGTTGAAATTTTGTACCAAATTTTAGCAGTGTGTTTGCTCCACTGACTAATCGGTGAAGAAATGCAGAAAATTTCAGTGGAAGGGGAGTGTCAGAAGGCATTTGACAGCCTGAAATTTGTGTTGAACACTGCTCCGATGTTAACAACACCTAGTTACACAAAACCATTTAACATGGCTATTGTTGTGGGTGATGTGGGTGTACTGCTGTACTCTTGCAAGAAGACGAGAGAACAGAAAGACCTAGTGGGCATTTCTCTTGAAAGTTGAATATTCATCAAAAGAAATGTTCCACCATTGAGAAACAGACTTTGACTTTGATGTTGGTGTTACAATATTTCAACACTTATGTTGCTAGTAACGTAACTGAGACAACTATGTATACTGGTCACAACTCCATAATATTTTTGGAAAAAATTAAGGATAAAAATACCGGACTGTTTAGGAGTTTGTTGGTATAGCCATTCAATTTGAAAATTGTACACATGACAGGATGACAGAACATAATTGTTCTGACGACTTTGATGAAGGAAAACAGTGTTTGGTGGCAGAATAAATGGACTGAGATGGACTGTAGTAATGAATGTTTGCATGCTTAGGTTTAGTGATTTTATATATATGTATATATGGTGTTGCCACAGTGGTACAAAAATGTCTGCTTCAAAAGTATTGGGTAAACAGGTTTTAGCCGACTTTTTTTTAGTTAGGCACATGAGTGGGTGGAAGCAGGCTCACACAGACCCAGGGTTTTAGTTTTGTTTTCAGTTGGGGTTTGAAGTTAGCTGTAGAAACTGATAGATACAAATCTCTCTGCTGCTGCAAAAAGCTTGAGCTTTCTCTCTGCTGCTAGATTGATTGTTTCAATGTTCCTTTCTACTGGACTGGAGGTAGCACATGAGGATAATCTGTTTTGCTGAATTTGCCTTTCCCAAGGGTATGTTTATGGGATGCTGTTATATTGGAACAGTCAATGATTAGTAGTTAAATAATGTATTATCTTATTAACTATTTTAATGGAGTTAAAGTTATGCCAATTCTAATTTTCGTTTGTATTCTAACTGTGTTGTCAGAATAAAGCTTGTTTTGCTTGAAGCCTAGTAATCAACCAATCGAATCACATCTGGAACGCAGCATCTTACACTTGCCTTAAAATAAAAGTTAGCCCAGACCCTATCTCCTTGATATATTTTGAGAGGGTTTGGTCTGGTCCAAAACAGGCAACTTATCAAAGGCCTTATGGAAATCCAAACAAATGACATCCATTGGCGCTCCTTTTCCTAATTTGCCTATTTCCTCCTCGAAGAATTTTATCAGATTTGTCAGGTCTTATCTCCTTTTGAGTTTTGAATCAAATTCTACGTCTGTGGCCTCCATGTAGTTAACAAATAATTTCAAGCATTTGACATTCTGTATTCAATCTTCTGCAGACAGATTGAATGGCGCTAATTTACCCAGAAGAGGCATTTGACTGTTATCTTCTTTGAGGGTGGACTTATCTGGCTTTTTGTTTTGCTATGTGAGTTGCTGTCCTCTATCTTGTCACCAATGCAATGATTTCAAAGCTTGGCTGTGACTTTTAATGTAGGAAACATAACAATTTAATATGACTAATAACACTAATTAACAGAGTACATGCCTAGCACCTCAACTGAATTGCTAATTAAGTCTCACACACCTCCCGCAGATTCACCACTCAATGCCTGATGGGCTAGCAAGGTTACACGAGCCGTGCCTCAGTGCTCATATTCAAAAGTGACCAATTACTACACTTCACTATTGCTGCTTCAAAATTCCAGCACTCTCTCCATTACAGTATGGCTAGCGTACTTATAACAAATGGACTGCAGCATGTCAAGAAGGCTCACTGTTACTTTTTCAAGAGTAATTAGTGTTGGCTAATACATTTTGGTCTAGCCATTAAAGCCCACATTCCATATTAAAATAAAAAACACTATTCATATAATGTGAAATATTGGAAATGAACAATAGTACAAATGACAACACCTTATAGAATTATAATGCCATACTTAATGGTATTACCAATGATCTGATAACAAAAACAAGGAAGATCCATATGATGATATAGCATAACCAGGCCATTAAGACAAATGAAAGCAAAATACAAACAGAAATCTGAAACACATGTAGAAAAGGCTAGAGAAACTTAGCAGGTTGGACAGCATCTGTGGAGAGAGAAACACAGTTAATGCTTCAAGTCCAGCATGACTTTCCTTCAAAACTGAAAGAGCCGGAAAATGGAAAATTTTATGTTGCTAACAGAGCGAGAGGAAGCATAAGTAGAACAGATGGTGAGGGTGCCAGAGCAAAAGACAAGATAGAGATAATGGTGGTGAATGACTAATAGAGATGTAAAATAGAAGAGCGAACAGGATGTCTAATATTCATGTTCTTATCTGTCAGCCAGGGCTCCCTGATTGGACTAGATTAACCGTCCCAAACAGGGAACTCATATTCTATGTGGTCCACCAGTCTGACCTCATTATAATCACCACAAGCATGACATATCCATTGTTTGTAATGTTATAAAATAAATAAATGTTCCAGATTTAATATCAATCTTTACTGTTACTTTTTACTTAAGATGTTAGTTTTAGTTTTTACTTTATTCCACTGCAAGCATTTTCTTTTTGGGTCCAAATTGACTAATATATTAATCCCCATAAAACAAGCAAAGGACATGTAAAGCCCAACCCCATGATGTCTAGGAGATGAAATTTGTTATATTTACAATTTTTGTTAAAAATTGACTTTACATGTGTACACACATTGGTCATTTTCCCATCTATGCTCCTTATCATTATGTACATCTGAACTCAATTTAACCTAGTAATCAAGCTGATTATAATTGGATTTGTTCTACTTATAAAAAGGACTATAAGATAACTTTACGGAACCTTTCAAAATTATAAAGTAAATTGATACAGTTGCTCCAGACAAATCATTCACAATGTTGAAAGGTTTCAAATCTAGGTGACATCATTTTAAAACACAGGAAATTACAGCTGTAAATAAAACACTGAGGAAAGTATTATTTCACACAAAGATTAATAGATGCATTGAATAATTACTGGAGCAGTCTACTGAAGCAAAGATTGCAGTGTAAATGGGTTCAGGTGACATGTTTTAACTTTCTGAAGTAGAGGCATTGTGTATATCATAAGCAGTAAGAAGAAAGGATTTAGCTCAATCCAAAAGGCAGAGACTTTATGGGCCAATGCCCTTTTTCCTACCCCTAAATTTTACTTTGAGGCTTATATGCAAGAATTATGACATGGAAAAATCCGTAATACATCTGGGGTTTGCATATGTCAGATATGCATTCAAATGGAGTTGACTGCATAAAAATAAGCCTATTGGTTTCTAAATTACATCATGACTGACTCCAGGAAAATATTCTGAAATAGTCTGGACTTGGATTTCAGATGCTTTTGGATTCTAACAATATTTAATTCAAAGGTTGCCCATGGCAGAATACAAATGTTAAAACGCTAGCATTTTTAATCGGCAATTTCAGTAGGCATCTTGTATTTTATTTAAGTAGTAAAATATTGCTATTTTACTCATTAGATTTTTACACACATGCTACAGATGTCTGAATCCTTTCGTCCAAAATTCCTGCATGACTAGGTAACTTAGTCTAGAACACTTCCTCTGAAAAGGATTCAGAGAAAACTTTAGTCTGCTGTTTGCACACTATTTGCATTTTTAAAAAAAAATCACATATCAAATATATATGTCAGATTTCATATAGTTTGTGTGCACATTCAAACACAATCCAGCAGTCACAGTGCAGAGCTATACATGTTGTGAACACACATTAGGCCCTGATTCATAATCTATGCAATTTTTCATTGATTCATTTTAATGGACAGGAAAACATTAATGTACATTGAGCCCTGCATCCAAATTCCTGATATGCTCTACTGTCACTCAATGCTCTGGTATTTTCATGTAATAACTTATAAAAATGTAAACAACCAAATCTGCCCTCTCCTTTCACCATATAATAACACTATTTAAAGTAAATAGAGGGGACTGGGTTCAGTTGCATGGAAAACTATAGAAAAAGTTAAAGTGGTGGGGGGAGGGCTAAGCTGAGGTCATTGAAGTTTCCGGAACAAGTAATAGGACAGAGAGCATGAAAAGGGTCAGAAATATAACTTAAGGCACAGCAGACGAGAAGTCAACTATGAAAAGGAGAGGCAGTCAATGCAGAACTGAGGATGTTGTAGTTAAATGCATGCAGTATACGAAACAAGATAAATGAACATCTCGTGCAGATTTAAATTGGCGGATATGATGCTGTGGATATCGTGGAGACATGGCTGCAACGATATCAGGGCTGGGAACTAAATATCCAAGGATTACACATCCTACTGAGAGGACAAGCAGATGGGGAGGGAGTGGGGTTGCCTTGTTAGTAAGAAACTAAATTAAATCAATGGTAAGAAGTGATATAGATTCAGAAGGTGTAGAACCTGAGTGGGTACAGTTGAGGAACTGCAGAAGGAAAAAGACGCTAATGGGACTTGTGCACAGGCATTGAACAGTAATCAAAATGACGACCAGAAAATAAATCAAGAGTTAGATAAGGCGTGTAAAAGAGGCACTATTACAATAATCACGGGAAATTTCAATGTTCACATAGGTGGGGAAAGTCATGTTGGTAGTGGATCCTAAGAAAAGGGATTAGTAGAATGTCTATGAGAATTCTTTTGGAGCAGCCTGTGGTAGACCCCATTAGGGAACAGGTAATTCTGGATTTGGTGATGTGTAATGTGGCAGACTTGATTAGGAAGCTTAAGGTGAAGGAACCTCAAGGGGGCAGAGACCATAATAAAATCGAATTCACTTTGCAGTTGGAGATGGAAAAGGATGAATCAGATATAACAGTATTATAATTGAGCAAAGGTTACTGCTAAGACATGACGAAGGAGCTGGCCAGTTGATTGGAGGGGAAGCCTAGCGGGGAAGATGGTGGAGTAGCATTGGCAGGATTTTCTGGTGGTAATTCAGGAGGAAAAGCAGAAATTCATTCCAAAGAAGAAGAAATACACTAAGGGGAGGGCAAGGCAACCCTGGCTGACAAGGCAAGTCTGGGACAACATAAAAGCAAAGAAAAAGCATATGTGGTGAAGAATAGTGGGAAGCCAGAGGATTGGGTAGCCTTTAAAAATCAGCAGTGGACAACTAAAAAAAAGGAATAAGGGGGAGAAGATGAAATATGAGCTTAAGCTAGATTGTAATAAAGAAGAATGCAAAATACTTTTTTAGATATATAAAAGGCAAGACAGAGGCAAGAGCAGACTTTGGACTATTGGAAATTGAGGCTGGAGGTGTAGTAATGGGGAAAAAAAATGGTGGAAGAACTGAATAGGTACTTTACATCAGTCATCATAGTGGAAGACA
This sequence comes from Ginglymostoma cirratum, assembly GCA_024137785.1. Lineage (NCBI taxonomy): Eukaryota > Metazoa > Chordata > Chondrichthyes > Orectolobiformes > Ginglymostomatidae > Ginglymostoma > Ginglymostoma cirratum. The sequence continues at coordinate 29,716,975 of JAHRHZ010000034.1, read as the reverse complement.
CTAGCAGCATACCAGAACCTCAAGAGACTCAGGGCCGAGTGGAGTACAGTGACCATGATGAAGGAGAAGTTGCTGGGGAAGCTGAAAGATCTGAAAGTGGATAAATCACTCAGGTCAGATGAATTACACCCCAGGGTTCTGAAAGAGTTGGCTGAGGAGATTGTGTGGAAGCATTGGCAAATATTCATTTGCATTCATTTGAAGAGGGCTAGGAGACAAGATCAGAGAGGTACAGCTGAGGCTGTATAAAGCTCATAAGGCTGGAATACTGCGAGCAGTTTTGGGCCCTGTATCTAAGGAAGGATGTACTGACATTGTAGGGGGCCCAGAGCAAGTTTACAAACATGATCCCTGAGATGCCACATTTGTTATATGAGGAGAGGTTGAGGACTCTGAGTCTTTATTTGATGGATGAGGGGGGATCTGATTGAAATTTACAGAATACTGAGAGGCCTGGATAGAGTGGATGTGAAGAAGATGTTTCCACTAGTAGAAGAGGCTAGTATCCGAGTGCACAGCCTCAGAGTGAAGGGGTGACGTTTAGAGCTGAGATGAGGAAGAAATTATTCAGCCGCAGGGAGGTGAATTTGTGGAACTCATTGCCACAGAAGGCTGTTGAAATAACTGCACAGAGGCCGGTATCTCATTGCCAAGTCACCCTTCATTTACCTGTGCACAGTACACAGTATGTGGCCAGCCAGCTCAGAGTCAATTGCCTGAACTGAGGAGATTCTAATCTCCCGGTTATATTGGTCAGCCAGTGCTTTCCTGATTGATTGGGGTTGTTAGCCTGGGCCAACGACCTTGTAGTCAACCTAGTTCAATCACTACATCCCTTGCCCTCCCAAGTCTGGGAATGTAGGTCTGGTCTTTTGCTCGTGGCATTTCCTGCGATGTTTCTATCCCAAATCATTTCTCTGATTTGGACTCTGACATGGGCAGTATGCACTGGACCGTAGGCCTCTTGTGTCCGCAGCGTCTCGGGAGAGTTTGCTCCTCTTGCTCTGGCGGTAATGGTATCAAGGCTGCATCCATCTCGGGCTCTGAGGTTTCCTCAACACTAGGTGGAAGGGGAGAACCTACGGTTTCCAACAGGCCTTCTGGCTGTTCTGAGGGGCCAGGTATGTTTTGTTCCTGCCCTGTTTGTGAGGTAAGCTACCCGAATTTTGTAAGTGACGTGATCTGACCTCATGCCAACCTCGTCTTGTACCAATACAAAGCCATTTCCATGGTTCCAGCACCTAATTTCATCCCTTGAATTAAACTGTCTCTCTTGCAAAGGAGTGAGTAAAGGTCAGCCTGGGTAAATGAATAGGTGCTATTTGGGATCATTAGTTGCTGACAATGGGATATGTATGGTATCAGCCCAGGTGATGACAAGGCTTGGTATGTGGGAGTCGTGGTAAGGACATGGGAGAAAGTGCTTCAGACCCTAAAATTATTGAACTCAATATTGAATCCAGGAGGCTGAAGGGTTCCCAAGCGAGAAAGGTGTTCTTCCAGCTTGCACTGAGCTTTGCTGAGGCGCTGTAGCAAGCCCAAGACAGAGATGTTCACCAGGGAAGACAATAGTATATTGAAATGGAAGTACAGGGTAATTTTTTGTGGACAGAATGTAGGTGTTCTGCAAAGCAGTCACCGAGTCTGTGTCTTGTCTCCCAGTCTAGACGAGAACACATTGTGAGCAGTGAATACAATAGACTAGATTGAGTGAAGTCCAGGTAAATTGCTGCTTCATCTGTAAGGTGTGTATGAAGCCTTGGATAATGAGGAGGGAGGAGCTAAAAAGGCAGGTGTTAACCTTCAGCAATTGCATAGAAAGGTGCCACAGGGACGTGGAGAGATGTTAGGAGTGGAGGGGGAGGGAATGGTCCATGTGGAAGGCTGACAAGGGAGGGGAAGGTTACGTGTATGGTGGTGGAATCAACTGGAGGTGGCGAAAATGGCGGTTAATGATCCTTTGGATATTGATGCTGGTGGGATGGTATGTGGGGATGAGAGTGACCCTTATGCTTTTGTGGGGGTGAAGAGAGATTGTGAGGTCTGAAGTGCAAGAGATGGACCTTATACCACTGAATGCCCTGTCAACCATGATAGTGGGGAAACCTCGGTTGAAGAATAAGATCAACGTTTGGGAGACCTACTTGTTGAAGGAGATGGAGGAACTGGAGAATGGAATAGAGTCTTCAGAATCTCTACAGAATAGAAATCTTTCTGCCCTCTGTACTTCCTATTCACTTAATCAGAATGCCTCACCAATTTCATTGATTGAGGACAGACAAAGTCCTGACTGATTCTGGTGCAGTACCCCAACTGACTTACAGCTAGACTAGTTGCACATAACCTGCAAGGCCACTGTGCCTAAATCCTTGAATGGAGATAAGACAGTGTCTTTGAACAACTGCAGTGGCATCCTCTGACCAGAGACATCCACCCTCTAAATGAACCAAGTGCAATATCCCTTAGACATTCAGACATGGACATTTAGCAGGTGAATAGGTGTGACACAGATCCTGTGCAAACTAGCTGGCAGGAGTATTTGCAGATTCTTTAACTTCTCTTTACTCCAATGTGAGGATCTCACCTGTTTCAAGGAGACCACTATCATCCCAATGCTATAGAAAAATCAGGCAACGTGCATTAATTACTATTGCCTGGTGGCTCTGACATCTATCATTATAAAGTGCTTTGAGAGATTAGTAATGGCACATATTAACTTCAGCCTCCCAGATTGCCTTGATCCACTACAGTTCACCTATCATCACAATAGGTCCACAGAAGAAGCCATTTCCCTTGCCCTACATTCATCCCTGGAACATGTGGCTAACAAGGGCACCTATGTCAGTCTCCTACATGTTGACTTTAGCCCTACCTTCAACACCATATTTCCAACCAAACTCATCTCCAAACTCTAACAAGGATAGGCCGCAACATCTCCTTCATGATAATCCTCAACACCGGTGCCCCGCAAAGGCTGAATACTTAGCTGCTTACTATACTTCTTGTACACTCACGACTGTGTGGCTGAATGCAGCTCTAACTCCATTTACAAATTTGCTGATGATACCACCATAGTGGGTCAGATCTCAAATAACAACAAGACAGAGTACAGGAAAGTGATAGAGAGCTTAGTGACATGGTGTAAGACAACAATCTCTCCCTCAATGTCAGCAAAATGAAAGAGCTAGTCATTGACTTCAGGAAGTAAAGTGGATGACACGTCCCTGTCTGTATCAATGGTGCTGATGTGTAGATGGTCGAGAGCTTCAATTTCCAGGGAGTAAATATCACAAATAATCTATCCTGGTCCATCCACTTCAATGCTACAGTCAAGAATGTACACCAACGCCTCTAGTTCCACAGAAGCCTAAGGAAATTCAGATTCTACAATGACTGTTACCAATTTCTATAGATGCACCATAGAAAGCATCCTATCTGGATACATCACAGCTTGGTATGGCAACTGCTCTGCTGAAGACTGCAAGAAATTATAGAGAGTTGTGAATGCAGCCCAGTCCATCACGAAAACCAGCCTTCTTTCCATTGACTCCCTCTATACTTACTGCTGCCTTGGGAAAGCAGCCAACATAATCAAAGACCCCTCCCACCCTGGTTAAACTCTCTACACCCTCTTTCATTGGGCTGCAGGTACAAAAGTTTGAAAACATGTACCAACAGATTCAAGAACAGTTTCTTCCCCACTCTTATCAGACTTATGAATGAACCTCTCATATATTAGAGTTGATCTTTCTCTGCACCTTCTCTGTAGCTGTAACACTACTTTCTGTGAAAGTAGGAACTGCAGATGTTGGAGAATCTGAGATAACAAGGTGTAGAGCTAGATGAACACAGCAGGCCAAGCAGCATCAGAGGAGCAGGAAAGCTGTGTTTCCAGCTCTACACCTTGTTGTCTCACACTCACACTGAGG
>JAHRHZ010000034.1:29658341-29712646 GCA_024137785.1 Ginglymostoma cirratum | reverse complement strand
TTTGGGTCTAGGCCCGAAACGTCAGCTTTCCTGCTCCTCTGATGCTGCTTGGCCTGCAGTGTTCATCTAGATCTACACCTTGTTATCTCACACTACTTTCTGCATTCTGTTCTATTACCCTGTTTGAAGGTATGTAAGGTATGATTGTCTGCATAGCATGCAAAACAATACCTTTCACTGTATCTCAGTACATGTGACAATAATAAATCAAATAAGCTGCACAAATTTCTGCCTGCTCAAAAAAGCAAGGGAAAAGACAGTTGCCATTTAAGAGGTATTATTGTTAATTAAGTGTATTATTAACGGACCAACTTGCCTCATTAATATTCAATCTCCCACTTCAAAGTCGCCAAAGAACTTTGACATTGGGAAAACTCAACAAATAAACGAGAGTGAGCACCTGGTGGATTCAGCTCTCCACTTGCTACATGCAATCTGTTTAGATGAGGAGAGGTTGTTTTCCCTTTTGGGAGAGTCTAGGATGAGAGGTCATAGTCTCAGAGAAAGGGATTGCACATTTACAACAGAGATAAGGATTATTTTTCTCTCAGTAGCTGGTGAATCTGTGGAATTCTTCCCTACAGATCCTTGGCAAACATGAGTCATTAAGTATATTCAAAGCTGAGATAGACAGGTTTTCAAACATTAACGGTATCAAGGGTTATGGGGATAAGGCAGCAAAATAAGGCAGGACTTTAAGCTAGAAAGTGGGGGGTAAGGGAAAGGTAAAACTTATCCCAGTAGGAAACAAAGCAGCAAGTTAATATCTGTAGGGGTGGATTCAACTGCGTGGAAAAATATGAAAGAAATGACAGGAAAGGAGAACTCAGGAGAGGTTATTAAGGTCTCCAGCACAGACACAATAGGACAGAATGTTTGGAAAGGGTTAGGAATTAAACTTCAAGCACACTGGACAATGACAATGAATGACAATGAGAAGAGGGACGGTAAATACAGGACTGAGGGTGTTATATCTGAATGCACGCAGTATAAGAAATAAGGTAAAAGAGAACCAAAAGAACTGCGGATGCTGTAAATCAGGAACAAAAATTAAGTTGTTGGAAAAGCTCAACACGTCTGACAGTGTCTGTGAAGGCAAAAACAGAATTTCGGGTCCAGTGACCCTTCCTCAGAACTAAGGTAAATGAGCTTGCGGCACAGATCAAAATTGGCAGGTATGAGGTGGTGGGCATCACAGAGACGTGGTTGCAAGGGCATCAGAATTGGGAGCTGAATATCCAAGGATATACATCCCATTGAAAAGATAGGCAGGTGGTCAGTAGGGATGGGATTGCCTTATTTTTAAGAAACAAATTTAAATCAATAGTAAAAAATGAAGTAGGGTCAGATGGTATAGAACCTGTGCGGATAGAATTGAGGAACCGCAAAGGTAAAGAAACCATAGTTGGAGTTATGTACAAGCCTCTCAACAGTAGTCACGAGCTAGTGCAAGATACACCAGGAGATAGAAAAGATGAGTAAGAGAGGCAAAGTTACAGGATCATAAGGGATTTCAATATGAAGGTGGACGGGGAAAAGCAGGATGACAGTGGATTGCAAGAAAAGGAATTTGTGGAGTGTTGACAAGTTGGTTTTTTTGGAGCAGCCTATGGCGGAGCCCACTAGGGAACAGGCAATAATGGATTTAATGTTGAGCAATGAGACAGACTTGATAAGGGCGCTTAAGGTGAAAGAGGAGGCGGTGATCATAATATGATTGAATTTACTCTGAAGTTTGAGAGGCAGAAGACAGAATCAGAGGTAGTAGTAATATAGCTGTATAAGGGCAACTACAGAGGCTTGAGGGAGGAGCTGGGCAGAATTGACTGGGAGAGGAGCCTAGCAGGAAAGACAGTGGAACAGCAATGGCAGGAGTTCCTGGGAGTAATTCAGGAGACTAAAAGGAGGACAAGACAACCATAGCTGACAAGGGAAGTCAGGGACAGTATAAAAGCAAAAGAGAATGCATGAAATGTGGCGAAGGGCAGTGGGAAGCCAGAGGATTTGGAAGCTTACAAAAACCAACTGAGTGCAACAAAAACAGAAATAAGGAGGGAGAAGATTAAATATAAAGGTAAGCTAGCCAGTAATACAAAGGAAGACTGTAAGAGTTTCTTTAGATAGATAAAGGGCAAAAGAGAGGCAAAAGTGATTGAATGGCAGAGCAGACTTGATGGGCTGAATGGCCTAATTTCTGCTCTTATGTCTTACGGTCTTATGGAAAATGGAATTGAAGATTATCAGGTCAGCCATTATCTCAATGAGTGGTGGAGCAGATGGACCAAATAATCTGTTTTTGTGCTCTGATAGCGATAGATTTGGGTTGAACACTGGGCTCAAACACTTCAGGGCATGCTCTATGGGCACCAGCCACGTATATTCCATGTCCATTGGTATCTGACACATGCCAAACTCCAAGAATCCTCACGGCACATCTCTGTACTATTTATAGAATACTTCTGCACTTCAGTGTTACATCTTGGGCTGTGCCAATAACTATCATTTTAATGCTGCAGCTAGGACACTTTGTGCTTAGAGATACATAACCAGCTCATGGACTGGACCTGGCTGCGTCTCCAGGCTTTTTGCTTGCTTTCATAGTGTTCACTTACAGTGAGCCTCCCTTGATGCCCACAGAGACCCTGCCTTGCATTGCCTTATCTTGCCTTTTTGTCCTTTGCCCTTCAGTTAGAGATACCAAAGCCACAGTGCACCTTTCTTACCTTGTCATTTAGTGCAGTCTCAAAACAATGAAGTTTGTCACGGTTGTTAGCAATCCTCAGTCAAGTCAAAGGAGATAGCTTTCATAGAACCATAGAGCCCCTACAGTGTGGAAACAGGCCCTTCAGCCCAACAAGTCCACACCAACCCTCAGAGCATTCCACCCAGACCCATTCCCCAAACCCACCTAATCTACACATCCCTGAATACTATGGGCAATTTAGCATGGCCAATCCACCTAGCCTGCACATCTTTGGACTGTAGGAGGAAACTGGAGTACCCGGAGGAACACAGACATGGGGAGAGTGTGCAAACTCCACACAGACAATCGCCTGAGGATGAAATCGAAACCAGGTCCCCGGCACTGTGAGGCAGCAGCGCTAACCACTGAGCCACCGTGCCACCCATTTTCATTAAGGAGTTCCTAGTACAATAAACCAAGGACGCCTCTGATACCAAACAAATACTCCAGAGGCTGCTTACGGCAGTCAGAGTCAGGATCCTCTCCACAGAAGGGGTGAGGTGCAGAATGTTGGGCAGGCATAGGGGTGTGGTAGGTAATTAATGAGGCAAGTTTGGTAAGATATGGCAAGAAAACCTGCTGGGCCTCATAAAAAACCCTCCAAAAAACATGGTGTAACTTGGACTTAACCAAACAAAATATAACATTCAGCCCTGTAATTCAGGCAGGTAAAAGAATATTGCATATCAAATAGGGGCACAGAAAAGGGAAAATGCGCATAGCATAAAAACACTCTCTGAAGGCAGAAGGACAAAACTATTAATAATCACTAGATATGATGAAACTCTCCAAAGCTCCTTAGACAGGACCTTCCAAACTCATAATCAGTATTACTTAAAAGGACAAGGGCAAGAGTACTACCACTGCCTGACATGGAACTGTATTGCTGTTCCTTCAGTATTGCCAGGTCAAAAGCCTGGAACTCCCGCACCAACAACATTGTGAATCTACCTACACCAAATAGATTGCAGCAGTTCATTGCTACCTTCTCAAGGATAACTAGGGTGGATTGGCATTAAAATACTAGCCCAGCCAACATGCGCTAAACAAATAAAAATAATTCTGAATACCTGATTTCTGTTACACATAATACATATAAAGCAAGTTTGAAACGTTGGGATGATTTTAATCATGGCCACAGGATGGAGATGTGCAATTGGGCCATTTGGAACAAGCAGATTACATATGTAACAAAAACAGAAATTGCTGGAGAAACTCAGCAGGTTTGGCAGCATCTGTTGGAAGAAAGCAGAGTTAATGTTTTGAGTCAGGCGACTCTTCATCAAAATGGTCTGATCAGATTTCAGCATCCACAGTTCTTGGTTTTACTTCAGTTTACTTTTGTGTTCAGATCCAAAATAGTTCCTATTAAGAAAAATGACCCATCCAATTTTAACTCAAGACTTAGCAGAGAAGCGGATCTGTGGCTAATTTCACAAGGATCTTCCAATAAGCATAAAACTTTCCTAAGTGGTATCAGAAAAGGACAAGTGGTCATATGGGCTCCACAAGGAAAGTCATGGCCTCACTGCCCAAAGCTCAAACTATAAAAATTTTAAAATTAACAGTTAAGGCATGGCTGTCAATTTGAACTCTTGGGTTGGATTCGATCTCCAAAAGTAGTCAGTTAGCACTAGTGTGGAGACACAGTGTAAGCTGGAGGAGAAAAAAGAACATTAACGCAGGAAACTCTTTCGTCAGCACGGTTTGTCCTCTCTCCCCAAAGACCTGTGGCTCCAGACTTAGTCTTCTGAGTCACTTGAGGACACACACATCATAAAATCTGATGGACATCATCCTTATTTCAATGGGCTGACAGTAGAAGTTGAAAAGTAATTTTCCAGGGATTTGTTCTTCTTTATGGGCCCTGGTCTTTTGTCTACTATTTTGCTTATTCCAGAAAATGGCATACTATTGAAACAACAGCTATTTGTGGAAGGAGAAACGTTAATAATATGTCTGAAGTGTCTAGGCGTGAGGGGTTTGTCTGCCTGGCATTTTTGTATGCTCAGCTTCTTCCTCTTACATTTCCTACAGAAGTTTTCAAAACCTCCTCACCATTAATATACCTGGATGCACACAGGTCTACCCAATGTTCACTTGCTGATAGCTGCACTGCAATCTCTCTGTGCCCATACAGAATTAAGGGGATCGGTCATACTTAAATAAGTCTAGCAATTAAAGTAATCCATACTTGCCAAAAATCCCTTAGGGGTAAAATCAATTCCTTTGTCTTACATTGAGAAAACTGCATCTTTTCAAAACAAAGTCATGGCCATTGCTTTCAATTCGATAAGAATCATAATTATTCCCTACTGAATGCTAAAACTAACCAGAGACTGAGTCTTGTGATCTTTCCGGAAGACTTAAACATCTGTGGACCACATCATGGTTGCAAATTCAAGGTTTTAAAAATGTTGCAGATACAGTTTCAATGATTGTTTTTCATAAATACAACATGTTCATTATTTGATTACCTCTTGACTAAATGGGTCTAACTGTACAGGACATATCTTTAATCTTTTAACTTAATTGAAAACTATTAATTTTGTTGCCAATTACAAGTGTTATTGCCTAATTAAGCAATTGGCATTCTCCTTGTAAAACAAGGGTCCTGTGGTTAACCAGATTTTGACCCCATTCAAACACCACAAAATCTAGAGTTCCAACCAAATGTTTTATATTAAAAAGATTATTGGTGCAGGTGTTCTGCATATGTAGAAGAGCGTGAGCAGTTACATAAATTTGTACATAGTTCTATAACACAAAGCCATTGTTGAGCTTCTGCTCACCTAACAATGAAACAGATACCTCATATTTAAAAATTGTACTTCCTTCCATTACTAACTCCCTCATTCAAAACTTTCAGGAATATCTTCTGTAATTCAAATACCAGTAAACAGATATATTTCTTATGATTGTACATATGTTAATGGTGTGCTTGTTCTTATACACTTGTGGGATGTGGGCCTCTCTGTCTAGGCCAGCATTTATCGCACATTCCTAATTGCCCAGAGGGCATTTAAGAGTCAACCACATTGCTGTGGGTCTGGAGTCATATGTAGGCCAGACCAGGTAAGGATGGCAGTTTCCTTCCCTTAAGTGCATTAGTGAACCAGATGGGTTTTACCGACAATTAACAATGGCTTTTCATCGTTATTAGACACTTAAATCAAGGTTTTTCTTCATTGAATTTAAATTCTACCATCCCGTTGCGGAATTTGAGCCGTAATCCCCAGTACATTAGGAGATAGTAAGAACTGCAGATGCTGAAGTCATAGTCAATACAGTGTGGAGCTGCAGGAACACAGCAGGACAGGCAGCATCAGAGGAACAGGAAAGTCGATGTTTTGGGCCCTGACAAAGGGTGTAAACCTGAAACATTGACTTTCCTGCTCCTCTGATGCTGCCTGACCTGCTGTGCTCCTCCAGTTCCACACTGTATTGCCCGAGAGCTAAAAACAGATTCACAAATTTCTCCTCGTAAACTGACAACGCCAATATCCACCACAACTAATCCGCTCCAACTCCAAAAACTGCTCTGTCAAAATTGGGATTTATGGTTCAGCTATCCACTGGAAAAATAGCACTAAACTCTGTGTGGGACTTTTCATCCTTTTCTAACATGGCATACAAGCAAATATTGCTACCTGATAAAGTTATTTTTATGTCCATACCTTCAGGTATTTTACCACTTTCTGGATCTGCCAGTACTCAGAAGGTAAGTCAGCATTGGATTCCTGTTGTCTGTTCATATCTTGTTTCTCTTCCTCACTCTCTGTAGAACTTTCACTGAATTCTTCTGATCCATCAGAAACTCTGCAAAATGTAAATGACTAAGCGGCTAAAAATAGGATCCTGTTAACTCTTACACTATTAGGTTCTTATGCCACAATAAATTATTGGTTGATATAGGGTTAGTTATAAATGATACAAAACATTTATGTAGTCATAGTTACACAGAATGTAATTTAACAATAAAATTATTAATTTTAATATAATTTAACAATGACGTGTTGAAAATTGGGGTCACCTTTAAAACAATTCTTTTAGTATTTCATATTTAGTATTTTTGGCATAACGTGAGTGTTACAGCAGTACCCAGCCTTTCAACAAATTTAAAAAGATCTCGAGCACAAGGTTACGTGAATCACCTAGATCATAACATTCCTTTAGAATGACATAAAATGTTTACTGGGTTCTATACTGCTTTAGTTTCAATGCAGTAATGAGGAGAATGGGATAAAAACCAAAAGAACTGCAGATGCTGTAAATCAGGAACCAAAACAAAGTTGCTGGAAAAGCTGAGCAGGTCTGGCAGGATCTGTGGAGGGGAAAACAGAGTTAAAGTTTCGGATCCGGTGACCCTTCCTCAGAACTGATGGAAGTTTGGAGGAAGGGTACTGGACCCGAAACGTTAACTCTGTTTCTCCTCCACAGATGCTGCCAGACCTGCTGAGGTTTTCCAGCAACTTTAGAAAATAGAACATAGAACATTACAGTGCAGTACAGGCCCTTCAGCCCTCGATGTTGCGCCAACCTGTGAAACGAATCTGAAGCCCATCGAACCTACACTATTCCCTTATCATCCATACGTTTATCCAATGACCATTTAAATGCCCTTAAAGTTGGCGAGTCTACTACTGTTGCAGGCAGGGCATTCCACGCCTTTACTACTCTCTGAGTAAAGAACTTAACCCTGACATCTGTCCTATATCTATCACCCCTCAATTTAAAGCTATGTCCCCTCGTGCTAGCCGTCACCATCCAAGGAAAAAGGCTCTCACAGTCCACCCTATCTAATCCTCTGATCATCTTGTGTGTCTCTATTAAGTCACCTTTTAACCTTCTTCTCTCTAACGAAAACAGCCTCAAGTCCCTCAGCCTTTCCTCATAAGACCTTCCCTCCATACCAGGCAACATCCTGGTAAATCTCCTCTGCACCCTTTCCAATGCTTCCACATCCTTCCTATAATGCGGCGACCAGAACTGCACGCAATACTCCAAGTGCGGCTGCACCAGAGTTTTGTACAGCTGCAACATGACCTCACGGCTCTGAAACTCAATCCCTCTATCAATAAAACCTAACACATTGTACGCCTTCTTAACAACCCTATCAATCTGGCTGGCAACTTTCAGGGATCTATGCACATGAACACCAAGATCTCTCTGCTCATCCACACTATCAAGGATCTTACCATTAGCCCAGTACTTTGTATTCATGTTACTCCTTCCAAAGTGAATCACCTCACACTTTTCCGCATTAAACTCCATTTGTCACCTCTCAGCCCAGTTCTGCAGCTTATCTATGTCCCTCTGTAACCTGCAACATCCTTCCGCACTATCCACAACTCCACCGACTTTAGTGTCATCCGCAAATTTCCTAACCCATCCTTCTACGCCCTCATCCAGGTCATTTATAAAAATGACAAACAGCAGTGGCCCCAAAATAGATCCTTGTGGTACACCACTAGTAACTGAACTCCAGGATGAACATTTCCCATCAACCACCACCCCCTGTCTTCTTCCAGCTAGCCAATTTCTGATCCAAACCACTAAATCACCCTCAACCCCATGCCTCCGTATTTTCTGCAATAGCCTACCGTGGGGAACCTTATCAAACGCTTTACTGAAATCCATATACACCACATCAACCGCTTTACCCTCATCCACCAGTTTGGTCACCTTCTCAAAGAACTCCATAAGGTTTGTGAGGCACGACCTACCCTTCACAAAACCGTGTTAACTATCCCTAATCAACTTATTCCTTTCTAAATGATTATAAATCCTATCTCTTATAATCCTTTCCAACGCTTTACCCACAACCGAAGTAAGGCTCACTGGTCTATAATTACCAGGGTTGTCTCTACTCCCCTTCTTGAACAAGGGGTCAATATTTGCCAACCTCCAGTCTTCTGGAACTATTCCTGTAGACAATGATGACATAGAGATAAGCCAAAGGCTCTGCAGTCTCCTCCCTAGCTTCCCAGAGAATCCTAGGATAAATCTCATCCTGCCCAGGTGACTTATCTATTTTCACACTTTCCAGAATTGCTAACACCTCCTCTTTATGACCCTCAATCCTGTCGAGTCTAATAGCCTGTATCTCAGTATGCTCCTCGACAACATTGTCTTTTTCATGTGTGAATACTGATGAAAAATATTCATTTCGCGCCTCTCCTATCTCTTCGGACTCCACGCACAACTTCCCACTACTGTCCTTGACTGGCCCTAATCTTACTCGAGTCATTCTTTTGTTCCTGACATACCTATAGAAAGCTTTAGGGTTTTCCTTGATCCTACCTGCCAAAGACTTCTCATGTCCCCTCCTGGCTATTCTTAGCTCTCTCTTTAGGTCCTTCCTGGCTAACTTGTAACTCCCAAGCACCCTAACTGAGTCTTCACGCCTCATCTTTACATAAGCCTCCTTCTTCCTCTTGACAAGAGATTCAACTTCTTTAGTAAACCACGATTCCCTCGCTCGACCACTTCCTCCCTGCCTGACAGGTACATATTTATCAAGGACACGCAGTAGATGTTCCTTGAACAAGCTCCACATTTCAATTGTGGCCAGCCCTTGCAGTTTCCTTCCCATCCTATGCATCCTAAATCTTGCCTAATCGCCTCATAATTGCCTTTCCCCCAGCTATAACTCTTGCCCTGTGATATATACTATCCCTTTCCATCGCTAAAGTAAACGTAACCGAATTGTGGTCACTATCAACAAAGTGCTCACCTACCTCCAATTCTAACACCTGGCCTGGTTCATTACCCAGTACCAAATCTAATGTTGCCTCGCCTCTTGTTGGCCTAACTACATACTTTGTGAGGAAACCCTCCTGCACACATTGGACAAAAACTGACCCGTCTAAAGTACTCGAACTATAGCGTTTCCAGTCAATATTTGGAAAGTTAAAGTCCCCCATAACAACTACCCTGTTACTTTCGCTCCTATCCAGAATCATCTTTGCAATCCTTTCCTCTACATCTCTGGAACTTTTCAGAGGCCTGTAGAAAACTCCCAACAGGGTGACCTCTCCTTTCCTGTTTCTAACCTCAACCCATACTACCTCAGTAGACGAGTCCTCATCAAAGGTCCTTTCTGCCACCGTAATACTGTCCTTGACTAACAATGCCACACCTCCCCCTCTTTTACCACCTTCCCTGATCTTACTGAAACATCTAAACCCCGGAACCTGCAACAACCATTCCTGCCCCTGCTCTATCCATTGTCTCCGAAATGGCCACAACATCGAAGTCCCAGGTACCAACCCATGCTGCAAGTTCACCCACCTTATTCCGGATGCTTCTGGCGTTGAAGTAGACACACTTCAAACCACCTTCCTGCCTGCCGGTACACTCCTGCGACCTTGAAACCTTATTCATGACCTCACTACTCTCAACCTCCTGTTCACTGGAGCAACAATTCAGGTTCCCAACCCCCTGTTGAATTAGTTTAAACCCTTGTTTTTGTTGTAGGAGAATGGGATGTTTTAGTCTTAGGAGGATGGCAACTAACCTTCAAATGAAAGTGGGTAAAGGGACAGCTGTCAGCTTGTTATCATGTGTAACTGCCTATGGTCATTGGCTGAAAGGGTTCAAACAGGTGACTGACTCAGTACACACTGCCAGTCCCAAAATAAATTACAACAAAATAAAGTACAGTTGGAGTGAAAGACAGGAGCCTGGGGAATGAGAGACAATCTTCTTGGGAGAAGACCAGAAATTCGACATCAGCACAAGGGAAGAATAAAAACTGTTATAATCAATGACTGCTACTAAAGATTGTAAGACATCAAGGACGAACACTTCACTCCAAAATCAACATCCCTGCTGTTCCATTCTATAAAACAGCTTCAGGATTGTAAAAGAGTTCTCATCTTTCATGGATTATGTACTTCCTTTCTTTGTTCAAATGCAAAGTGCATCAAACCTAAACTGCAGCTTCTCAACAAACTAAATAAACTTTCTGAAAATTGCTTACAAATGATCAACTGACTATTTAAGAACATAAGAAATAAGAGCAGCAGTGGGGCATGCAGCCCTTCAAGCTTATTCTGTCAATCAACACAGAGATGGCAAAATTGGAGTTAATAGTCGGTATGAATTGTAAAGTATAGGTCAGCTTTGATCACAGCAAACTCATGCAAAGAAGATGCTGGCTTAAAGGCGGTGTCAACAAAAGGAGGACAGGTCTCATACTCTGAAGTTGAACTCAGTGTTGAGTCCTGAAGGCTCTAAAGTACCTACGCAGAAAATGAGGTGCACTTCCTCCAGTTTGCATGGGTTACACAAGATCACTGCAGTAGGTCTAGATCAAAAATGTGAGCATGATCAGCTAAAATGGAAAGCAACTGGAAGGTCAGTTCAATCCTGTAGAAACAGCAGATGTTTTCCCTGGATCAATCACCCAGTTTGTGTTTAGTATCACACATACAGAGGAGACCTCTTGTGAGCAGCGAATACAGTACACTGCATTGAAAAAAAAAATCAGTAAAATGCTGCTTCACTGAAAGGTGTGCTTGGTGCCTTGGACAATGAAGTGGGAGGAAGCATAAGTATTACACTTTCTTGCTATTGCAAGGGTAGGTGTCATTGAAGGGTGGGGAATTGCTAGGAGTGACGGAGGAGTGGACCAGAGGGTTATGGATGGAACAGTCCCTGTGGAATGCTGACAAGGGAGGGGAGTGAAAGATATATTTAGTGGTGACATCCTGCTGAAATTGGCAGAAATGGGAGGGAATGATCCTTTGAATACAATGATTGGTGATATAGAAACAAAGGACATGGGGAACCCTATCCTAATTCTGGAAGGGAGGAGAAAGAGTGAAGACAAAAATCTAGGAAATAGGTCATAAATGGCTAAGGGCCCTGTCAACCATGGTGGCAGTGCAGTCCTTGGTTGAGAAAAAAGGTAGATGTATCAGATGCACCCCTATGGCATCACTGGTGTGACAAGTGTAGTAGAGATAGAAAAACTGGGAGAAGGGAATGAAGTCCTTCGAGGGAATCAATGAGATTGTAGTATATGTTAGTGGATAACCTATCCCCAGAAATGTAAACAGAGAGGTCAAGAAAGAGAAGGGTAACGTCAGTAATGAACCAAGTAAAGGAGAGAGAATCAGAGAAATTGACTAATTGACTAATTGGCTAATCTTTCTAATTCCAAAAAGAGAAGGAAACAGTGACATACATATCATTGATGTGTTGCAGAAAATGCTATGGGCAGGAACAAGAAGTGTTCCACATACCCCACAAGAGATAGGTATAACTGGGATCCCTGTAGGTACCCATTGTCACATGTCTGACTTGCAGGAAGTGAGATGGGACGAAGGAGAAATTGTTCAAAATGAGAATGACCTCAGCCAGGCAAAGGAAGGTCATTGTTGTGAATGGGTAGTTTTCAGGTGTCCTTTCAAGGAAGTAAAGAAAAGCCTTATTGACATCCTTTGAGGGTGGATGCCCAGAGAGATTCTACATGCAATCCATTGAAGTATGCATTGTTGGCAAGTCAGCGTTTGTTGCCCATACCAACTGCCTTTGAACAAAGTGTCTTGCTAGACCATTTCAGAGGGCAGTCAACTACATTGCTGTGGGCCAGACCAGGAAAGCAGATTTTGTTCCCTAAAGGAAGTTAATGAACCAGATGGATCTTTATGTCAATTAATGATAGTTTCAGGATGACTATTTCTGAGAATAACTTTCTGTTCCAAATCTTTATAATTATCTCCCTTCTCCATTTCCCATTTAACCCAATATCAACTGAAGTCTATATTTAGATTCCAAAAAGCCAAAAGGATCAACACAGGACTGAGGGCATTGTTCTTAAATGTGAGCAGTATACAAAACAAAGTAAATGAGCTTGAGTGCAGATTGAAATTGGTGGATACGATCTTAGGGGTATCACAGAGAAGTGGCTGCAAGGGGATCAGGGCTGGGAACTAAATTTCCAAGAATATATGTTCTATCGGCACAGGGATGGGGTTTAGTAAGGAACTGAGTTAAATCGATAGCAAGAAGCGATAAGTTCAGAAGACATAGAAGCTATGGGATAGATTCGAGGAACTACAAACGAGAAAAGATCCTGATGATGGAGAAGTACAGGCCTCCAAGCAGTAGTCAGGATGTGGGCAAAATATAAATCAGGAGATACAGAAGGCATTTAAGAAAGGCACTATGACAATAATCACAGTGACTTCAATATACGGGTGGACCGGGAAAATCAAATTGGTAGCATGTCCCAAGAAACGGAATTCATGGAAAGATTTCTTGCTTTTTTGGAGCAGTTTGTGGTAGAGCCAACTAGGAAACCGGCAATTCTGGATTTGGTAGCGAAACAGACTTGATTAGGGAGCTTAAAGTGAAGGAAGACAGTTCTGAAGAAGGGCCACTAGACCCAAAACGTTGACTGATTTCTCTCTACAAATACCACCAGACCTGCCAAGATTTTCCAGCTATTTTGTTTCTGTAAAACTCATTGCTGCAGAAGGCTGTGGCAGCCAAGTAATTCAATCTGTTTAAGACAGAGACAGATAGGTTCTTGATTAGTAAGAGGATTAAGGGTCACAGGGAGAAGACAGGTGAATTCAGTTGAGAAACCTACCAGCCATCATCAAATGGCAGAGAAGGCTCAGTGGGCAGAATGGCCTAATTCTGCCCCTATATCTTATGGTTCTAAGATCTTATACTCACATTCTCTGTATCAAATGAGTTTTCTCTTGAGCTGCTTTGCACTTGTATTTCCTGGTTGCAACAATCTCAATATTTTCTTTTTCTTTTTTAACCTTCTTCGTATCCTGGTCTTTCAATTGAGCTTTCTCATCCTTTATGCTTTAAAAGAAAGGAAATTGCTTCTGAGTATATTGCAGATAACATACTTTAAATAAAGCAACAGATAACAACTAAAACCCCTGAAAAGGTACATAAAAGTGAAAAGAATTTTACTTTACGGCTATTGATTCTTCTAATTTTTATATTATTTGGAAAAGTTATAGGATTAGCAAACAAAAGAATCAAAGAAGTTATTAATCCGACAATAAGTATTATATAAGCAATCTTGAAGCCATGACAAAGGAAAGTGCCATGGCAATGACTTGAAACAAACAAATTAACAGCTAAACATGACAAACAAGCAGCAGATACAGGAAAATCATGAGCAAATGCAACATCAGTTGGTATGTGATGGCAGTATTGTAGCAAAGTTCCTGGATTAGTTACTCAGGGTCCTGACTTAAATTCAGAAATATACACCAGAACTGCTGGATGTACTTAAACTTAATCAATTCATTACTTAATTACATAAACTTTATTAAATTAATTCATAAATTTAAAATAAAAATCTTCACTCACCACAATCATGAAATGACCAGATTCACATAAAAACTCACTTGGTTCAGTAATACTCTTTGGGGAGGACATCTGCTTTCTTTACTGAGTCTAACATATCACATGTGATTGCCTAACATTTGGAAACTTGCGCTAAAATTGGTAGAACAGCTGGACAAAGTAATATTCACCAAGTAATTGCTAATAGTCAAAGAAACAGATTCCTCCACCAAATAAAAACCGAAAGAACTGCAGATGCTGTAAACCAGGAACAAAAACAATGTTGTTGGAAAAGCTCAGCAGGTCTAGCAGCATCTGTGAAGGAAAAAATAGAGTTAACATTTCGGGTCCGGTGACCCTTCCTCAGAGCAGCAGTTCTGACGAAGGGTCACCGGGCCTGAAATGTTAACTCTGCTTTTTCCTTCACAGATGCTGCCAGACCTGCTGAGCTTTTCAGGCAACTTTGTTTTTTTTTTCCCTCCATCACACTCCTGTGTAATTCCTATCTGACTGAATGTACTTGCATTGGGATGTACAGTTGGGGAGAAATTGCCCTGTGGGTCCTCAGCATTTGAATTCAGACCCAATAAAGTCTCAAACATGGTCAAAGAAGACTCCTGCTGATTAACACCTAAAGCTTCTCTAAGCTGATGAATCAGTGTGACTCCATGTTGAACAGTACTTGAAAGACGTACTAAAGATAACAACGAAAAATTTACTCAATGTGAAAAACAACATGGTGGCTTAGCACGGCGGCTCAGTGGTTAGCACTGCTGCCTCACAGTGCCAGGGATCCAGGTTAATCTTCCAGCCTCAGGTGACTATCTGTGTGGAGTCTGCACATTCTCCCTGTGTCTGCATGGGTTTCCTCCAGGTGCTCTGGTTTCCTCCCACAGTCCAAAGGTGTGAGTGTTAGGTGGATTGGTTATGCTAAATTGCCCATTGTGTCTAGGGTGGGAAATGCAGGGTTAGGGTAGGGGGAGGGTCTGGGTGCGATGCTCTTCGGAGGGTTGGTGTGGATTTGATGGGCTGAATGGCCTGCTTTTGCACTGTAGGGATTCTACGAACTGCAGATGTTGGAAATCAGAAACAAGAAGAGAAATTGCTGGAAGAACTCAGCAGGTCTGGTAGTACCTGTGGAGGGAAATCAGAGTTAATGTTTCAGACCTAGTGACCCATCCTCAGAACTGATGTCAGCTAGGAAAATTGTATCAGAGGTAAAAGGTACTGCAGATGCTGGAGAATCCGAGATAACAAGGTGTGGGGCTGGATGAACAGAGCAGGCCAAGCAGCATCATAGGAGCAGGAAAGGAGCAGGAAAGCTTGACGTTTCGAGCCTAGACCCTTCATCTGAACTTGTTTCCACAGCCACATCACATTCCTCAGTAACTGCCTCCAGCTCAAACTCACCCTACGTAGATTCCAACTCAAGTTTCATCCTTTGTGCTTTGACAACAATTTTCAGGCTTGAGCTCTCCCATGTCCTTACGTCAACCATCATATACCAGGCCTTGTTATCACATGATTTCTGATGAAGGGTCTAGGCCCGAAACGTCAAGCTTTCCTGCTCCTATGATGCTGCTTGGCCTGCTGTGTTCATCCAGCTCCACACCTTGTTATCTTGTTATCACATGGTCTGCTATGACACACAACCCATTGTTAGCCACTAACAGTCTCCATTAACAGCTATTCACCCTTTAACCTGATCATTACTCACTCTTTTGTCTGTCCAACTGTTCTTCTCTTTGAGCTTCGTCTCCACTTATTATATATTTCTTATTCCCAACCCCCACCCTGTCTTCTGCATAAAAAATAACATTTTCCCAGCTGCCAACAATTCTGAGGAAGGGTTATGGGACCCAAAATGTTAACTCTGGTTTCTCTCCACAGATGCTGCCAGATCTGCTAAGTTTTTCCAGCAATTTCTGTTTTTATTAGAAAATGTACTCTGATTGGCAAATTTTCAAAGTTCATTATCAACAGTGGCTCAGAAGCCACACGATTATCTGAGTCAGACTCACAGAATCTCCAGGGTGCTGAAAGAGGCTAGGTCCGATCTTTAGACCTAATAAAGGGGTTTTACAGTTATTTTGCCAGCTTTGCACTGCTTTTCAAGCTTCTGCAGCCATATTGTGTCACATGCTGTGTTTCATATTTGACAAGTCTGCAACATTCATCCTGTTGTCTGTAAGCAGATCGGCATCAATGTCGCCCAATTTGTCCTTATTTTCCCTGGGCTCTGGTATCTTTTGAACCACCATACTCAAGTCAATATCTGGAATGGAGTTGCATGCTGATCCTATTGATTTTTAGTGGTTGCAGTTAGATCTTTTCTCAAACAATCATGGTAAATATTTTGATACTGCTGGGCTTTCTGGAAGGCCATGTTACTGTACTGGGTTATGCTACATCTGTACTGTCTTGGTGATCGTCCCTTCCACCCTCTCCCCGAAGGGCTGTGTGATGTCTACAGATTCCTCTTTTGGCTGTTCACTATCTTTCATGATGTCTTGGCGGTAATCCCTCCCACTGTCTCCTTAAAGAGTACCGTGAGATCTGGATTCTCATGCTGTAACTGGTTGCTGCGGTTTGTGGTTCATTACTCTGTGCTCGTCTACCTGCTCCCTAAAGACTCGGTTCCTCTACCAACAGCTGCTGCTACAGGATGTTGTGCATTGAGATTGTCCCAAAATGATCTAAATCTGATCCTATATCTTCTGGTACTGGTGAGTAAAGAAGTTGAAAGGTATTGTATGTTTCCTTGCTTTACAAAAAGTAACGTTGATTTGGAAGGACGTGGTGTGTTTGTAAAATTTTCCATTCCTTTTCCCAGAGTCTCGCGATCAAGTAGTCCAAGACATTCAATGAGATGGCCTCAGAGCTGTGGAGACATCTTGTAGTATGCCAGAGGAGTTTTCACAGAATTCCTAAGGTGTGAAATCAGGCCATTTGGCTCATCAAATCCATACCGCCCTTCCAAACAGCATCCCAATCAGACCCACCCCTCCTATCTAATATCTATAACCCTGCATTTTCACAGCTATTCCATCTAGCCTGCACATCCCTGGACACTATGGGCAATTTAGCACAGCCAATCCACATAACCCACACATCTTTGGAGAAAACCTGAGCACTCAGACGAAACCTGCACAGACACAGGAGGAGTGTGCAAACTCCACACAGCTGCCCGAAGCTGGAACTGAACCCAGGTCTCTGGTGCCGTGAGGCAGTAGTGCTAACCACTGAGCCACCATGCTGATGGTAATAAATCCTGATTCCCTGACAGGGAATCAAACGCAGGCCGTGGCAGTTACAGCACCAAAACCTAGCCACTAGACCATCTCAACCACTGTACTGTGCCTGTCAGAATGGAGAATGGCATATCTAGCTCAAATCCTGTCCCTTGTCCATTGGTGAAAAGCTCTGCTCTCCATAAATCCTCTGCCATCTGGGCTATCTCTCCTAGGAAGGAATCTTTAAATAGCTGGAAGTCTCCAATTTCCTGTATGGTAGCATATCTATGTGGTCCTGGTGGAGCACTCTGCTGTGGATGTACTGCCCTGAAGTGGTCTCTTGTCTCGCATGGTGGGATATACTTTGTAGTGGTGGGTTCCTTTGCTGCAACATCTGGAACAAGGGGTAATGACACCAGTGGCATTGTCATTTGTTTGTGTCTGTGTGTTAGTGGGTATATTGAAGAGCCTGTGGTTAATGTATTGCACCAACTCTACAAATTGACCAGATGAAGAATTTCATTCCTCTTTAATCAGGTTGTGTTCTATTTTTGCAGCCCCCCTCTAGTATAAACCAGCGGCAAAGATTTCAACAGTGCAGGGCTCTCTTTTGATAGGACTTGAAACATACCCTCAAGGTAATTTGGTCTCAGATTAGCTCTTTGCACAAGGAACTCTACTGCATATTGTCTGCAAGTTGGTTTAGGTCATTAAAAAATATGTCTGTACTCTCTTTTGAGTCCTAGGTGTGTTTGTTGAACGTAGACAGTGCCTCACAATGTTCTGTCTCATGTCAAAGTACTCATCATAAGTCCTCAGTACTCGGTCCCATTTTGCAGAGTCCTCAACAATCCTCCTACTGTCCTTTTCCACTTTCCAGCCCAGGAAATTCCGCCTAACAATTCTATTGCTGTGTTTCTCTGCATGGATGCAGCCTGACCTGTTAAATATTTCCAGTATTTTCTGCTTTTATTTCACATTTCAAACATTCTCAGTATTTTACTTTTGTATTGGTGGGTTTACGATATTAAACCAGCCGCAGTCTTATTGAATGTTTGTTAAACAGAATCTCGCAGATAAATGGCTTATTCATGTTCCTATATTCCAAAGAGAAACTAAGGCTCATTCCAAGAATGACTAGTCTTATTGTTCATAGTAAACACTCTTGTGTTCTGAAGTTAAACATAAGTCTATATATTTCACCACAGTTATACTCTCAAATGCCCAGAAGCAAATTCAAGGTTCACTAGGAATGCAGCATGAATGCTGCAGAACGCTTCATGAGCAAGTAATAAGTATAATCATTTAAAGCTCCAGGTACAGCAATAATACACATACAGAGTTAGCCTAATTGGAGAGAAGGAGGAAATTGGAAAATTACAATTCACGTGAAACTTTAAAAGGATTGTACTTGAAAAGAATAAAAGACAAAATTGTTCAGCTCCACTGGAAAGGCTACAAAAACGAATACAAATTTATAGACAATCTTTCTTAACCTTGAAGGGATGATGGAAAAGAGTTGATATCAAAAACTCAACTGTAGGAATTCCATTACAAAAATCATTGCGATACTATCAGAGTTATGAAGAAATGTTGTAGCAGCAGGGTTTGTTTAATTCTTCCATGGGATATGAACCTCAATGGCATGTCCAGCATTTATTCCTCATCTCTAAGTGCCCTTGACAAAATGGTGCTGAGCAGCATTTATATGATCATACAGTCATGCAGTACTAAAGAAGCCCTCTGGCCCATCGAGTCTGTATCATTAAAAATACACTACTCCCTAAGGTGTCAAACCTTCCCACATTAAGCCAATAGCCTTGAATGTTATGCCACTTCAAGTGTTCATTCAAGTGACTTTTAAAGTTTGCCCTCCCAAGCAGTGCATTCCAGACCCCCACTACCCTCTGCATGAAATAAAATTCCTTAAAAGCCCTCTAAACTTCCTCCCTTTAATTTTATTATTGATGTTTTGGCTAAAGGGAACAGCTGCTTTCAATTCACCCTCTCCATGCCCTTCATAATATTATACACCTCTGTCAAGTTCCTCCCTCAACTTTCTCTGCTCCAAAGATAGATCCTTGACTGAATCCTCAACTTCCTGACCCACAGACTGCAATCAGAATAGGCTACAGAATCTCCTCTACAGCAATCCTCAACACTGGCGCTCCACAATGCTGCGTACTCAGGGCCTTACTATATTCCCTGTACACTCATAACTGAGTGCTCAAATTTCGTCCTAACCCCATGTACAAGTTCGCTGACAACACCACTGTTGTAGGCTGGATCTCAAACAATGATGAGACAGAATACAGGAAAGAGATACAGCACTGGGTGACGTGGTGCAAAGATAACAATCTCTCCCTCAACGCCAGCAAAACAAAAGAGCTGGTCATTGACTTCAGGAAGCAAGATGGATGGCACACCCGTGTCTACATCAATGGTGTTGAGGTGGAGATGGACAACATCATCAAGTTCCTAGGAGTAATGAT
The DNA here is from genome assembly GCA_024137785.1 of Ginglymostoma cirratum. Classification (NCBI taxonomy): domain Eukaryota; kingdom Metazoa; phylum Chordata; class Chondrichthyes; order Orectolobiformes; family Ginglymostomatidae; genus Ginglymostoma; species Ginglymostoma cirratum. Next base: position 29,692,853 of record JAHRHZ010000034.1, on the reverse strand, counting down.
CACCAACAATCCGTCCTGGTCCACCCACATTGATGCAGTGGTCAAGAAAGCACAACAACGCCTCCACTTTCTCAGGAGGCTAAGGAAATTCAGCATTTCCGTAAAGACTCTTACCAATTTTTATAGATGCACCACAGAAGGCATTCTAGTCGGATTCATCACGCCTTGGTATGGCAACTGCTCTGCCCAGGACCGCAAGAAACCACAGACAGTTGTGAAAACAGCCCAGTCCATCACACAAGCCAAACTTCTATCCATTGATTCCATCTATACTTCCCGCTGCCTCAAAAAGGCAGCCAACATAATCAAAGACCCCTGCCACCTCGGTTATAATCTTTCCCAACCTCTTCCATCAGGCAGAAGATATAAAAGCTTAATCACACTGACCAACAGATTCAAGAACAGGTTCTTCCATGGTGTTATTACAGTTATGAATGGATGTCTCAAATTTCGAGCTGAATGTTGACCTCGCTCTTTGTGCACATTCTCTGCAGCTGTAACATTGTATTTCTTGCTCCGTTCTATTACCCTTATGCACTTTACATGACGTGATCTGCCTGTACTGCACACAAAACAAAACTTTTCACTATACCTTGGTACATGTTACAATAACAAATCAAATCAAATAACAATATGAGCTTACTCAGTCTCTCTTCATACCAGGCAACATTCTGGTGGATCTCCACTGCAATCCTCCAGTCCAATCACATCTTCATATAGTGTGGTGACAGTACTACAGCTGTGGCCTAACTAATGTTCTATACAGCTCCAGTATGGCCTCCCTGATCTTACAATCAATGCATTACTAATAAAGGTAAGCATCCTGTGTTCCTTTTTAACTACATCATTAATCTGTCCTGCTGCCTTCAGGGATCTGTGGACAAGCACCAAAGGGTTCCTCTGTTCCTCTGAGCTTCCTAATATCCTGCCATGCATTGAATACTCCCTTGTCTTGTTCTTTCTTCCTAAGTGCATCACCTCACACATTTATCAGGGTTAAATTCCACTTGCCCCTGATCTGCCCATCTAACCAACCCGTGCATATCTTCCTGTAACCTAACACTTTCTTCCTCACTATAAACCACCTTGCCAATCTTCATATGATCCATAAATCTACTTATCATCCCCCTACATTTTCTTTTATATCATGTATATATGAAATGCACAATAAGCACTGATCCCTGTGGCATGTCACTGGATATCATTCTCCATCCAGTCACAAAAGCAACCTCCTATAACCATCCTCTGTATCCTAGATCTAAGCCAATTTTGGATCCACCTTGCAAAGTTACCTCAGAACCCATGTGCTTTTAACATCTTTATTAATCTCTCATGTGGGATCTTGTCAAAATCCTTGCAGAAAATCCATATATGCTGCATCAACTGTATTACTTTCATCTATATACCTCATCACCATCTCAAAATGTAGTTAAATTTGTTAGGCATGACTCCTTCTTGCAAAGCTACACGGACAATCCTTGATAAAATTTTGCCTCTCCAAGTGGAGATTAATTCTCTCCTTCAGAATTTTGTCCAATCGTTTCCCTACCACTGACATGAGATTCACTGGTCTGTAATTCCTTGGTTTACCACTACCACCCTTCTTGAAAAGTAGAACCACATTAGCTATCTTCCAGTCCTCTGGTACCTCTCCTGTGGCCAGACAGGAATTAAAAACTTGGGTCAGAATCTCTGTAATTTTCATCCCTCTCCGCTCACAACAACTCATCTGGACATGAAGATTTGTCTATTTTTAAGGGCACCAAAACCTCCAATACCTCCTTACTTCCAATGTCAATCTGCTCAAGAACTTCACAGGCCCTCTTCCTGAATGCTGTACTTTATCCTCCTCCCAAGTGAAGACAGGGGTGAAGTTTTTTTTTCCTTTATTCACTCATGGAATGAGGGTGTCGCTGGCTCGGCCAGCATTTATTGCTCATCCCTAATAGCCCAGAGGGCAGTTATGAGTCAACCACATTGGTGTGGGCCTGGAGTCACGTGTAGGCCAGACCAGGTAAGGATGGCAGTTTCCTTCCCTAAAGGACATTAATGAACCAGATGGGTTTTTTTCGACAATCAGCAATGGATTCATGGTCATCATTAGATTCTTAATTCCAGACATTTATTCCACCATCTGCCATGGCGGGATTCAAACCCACACCCCCAGGACATTACCTGGGTCTCTTGCTTAACATTCCAACGATAATACCACTAGGCCATTGCCTCTCCTGAGTACTTATTTAACACCCTGCCAATGTTCTTCAATTCTACGCACAGGATGGCCCCTTGGTGCCTAAAGGGCCCAGTGTTTTCCCTGGTTATCTTCTTCCCCTTAATATAATCATAGAATATCTTGGGCTTTTCCCTAAGTTAATTATTGGTGCTTTTTCATGCCTTCTCTTTGCTCTCCTAATTGTTTTCTTAAGTTCCCCTTGCACTTTCTATATTCCCCTTGGGCCTTTATTGATTTACTCTCTTTGCACTTGCTAAAAGCCTACCCATCTTGTCCTGAATATTTCTACATATTCAAGTTTCTCTGGCTTGATGCTCTTACTTTTCACCCTAAAGGGAACATGTTGGAATTGTAGTCTCCCCATTTCCTTTCAAAAACCCCCGCTGTTCTGCTGTGGACTTTCCCACTAGTTGCTGTTGCCAGTCTACAGTGTATTAAATTAAGGCAGGATCTGGCCAATCTACTCTCCCCAGTCCAAAACTACTTTTTGCATACCATCTTTGAAATAATTTTTCAGAGATGGCATTCAATCACCCATCACCCTTTATTTAAAGATGCATAGCCTTTGACAATAGCATTGATTCTCAGCATTTTATGTCAACCAAGTCTCCCTGATTGGACCAGATTAACAGCCCCCCATCAGGGACCTCATATTTTATGAGGTCCAGCTGGCTTACCTCATTACTATCACTACATCCCTCAACCTCTGAGTCCATGAACACAGGATGATCCAATTCCTCTGAGAGCCTCTGGCGGCATTTTAACACTGGGTCAGGTTCCTCCAACTTGGAATCCGACACAAGAGGTGTGTAATGAACAAGCGCTCGTCTCTTGTGCCTGGAGTGCTTTGGTAGGCTTTCTTCTTCCTGAAGCCGAAGCATCGAGGCAGCTACTTCCGTCATGTCTATCACTGATTCAGAAGACTTGGCAACGTTTGATGGAGAAGGTAAATCAATGAATCCCTGAAGTATTTCTGAAAGCTCCAAGGGGCAGGGCAAATTTTGCTCCCGCAGAATCTGTGATTTTGCAGCCTTCAAATGATCCACATGCTTATTCAGGACAGTTATACCCACCCGAATTTTATAAGTCACTGGTCCTGATTATACATCAATCATGCCTCTTACCCATGTGAGGCCATTTCCATGATTCTTGCACCAAACTTTGTCCCTTATATCAAACTGTCTTGGGTTCGGCAGTAGAGCTCCTGATGTCCTTTCACCACCACTCCCCCAGGTCAGGGAAGATCAGACTTAGCCTGATGTTGAGTCTTCTACCCATTAGCAATTCTGCTGGTGCTATCCCTGTAGTTGAATGTGGGATGGTTCTATAAGTAAACAAAAAATATAACAACTTGGTGTGTAGTGAGGCTGTAGGCTGTTTCTTCAGTCCAGCCTTCAATATTTTGACTGCTCTTACTGCCAGGTCACTAGATGATGGGTGGTGTGGAATTGCCAAATATGTTGAATCCCGTTTGACTTTAAGAAGTAACTAAAGTCCCCGATGGTAAACAATGGCCTATTATCTCTAACCAATACCTTGGGGGCTCCGTGTGTCACACAAGATGTGCACAATTTTCTGTCATCACTCCAGTGTCTGATGGATGGACTGTATGCAGGTCCATCCACTTTGAGTGGGCATCTACCATGGCCAAAAACATTGAACACATGAAAGACTGAAAATCGACAGGCAAGTTTTACCCAGCTGTTCCTCTGATGTGGGGGAGCTATTGGTGGTAATTCTTGCCCTCGTTGACACTTTGGACATTATCCCACCAACACAGCTATGCCTGTGTCTAAACCTGGCCACCAGACAAAACTCCTTGCCAAGATTTTCAGTTTGGAGATCTTTGGATGGCCCTGGTGGTTTTCAGCCAGTATTTGATGGCAACCTTTGCTCGTGACTTTCACTCTCGCTGCCCATAACAACATGCCACCCTCTACCGTAAACTGGTCTCTCCAGGTCTAAAAATGTTTTAATTCTAGCTGTGACAAACTTTTGGTTTCCCCCATTAATACTAATTGTTTCAGTTTGGAATCCATCTGTGTCCACAGTCTGCTATTGTTAGCTGTGACTGGTATCGTGTCCAGAAAATTCTATGTCATGTCCAACTCTTCCATTGGGTGTACCATGGATGGTATATCTGCTAATGGAAGGCAGCTCAATGCATCTGCATTTGCTATTTGACATTCCATACAGTGTTCTAATTTGTAATTTTAAGCACTTAACATCAGAGCTCACTGCTGAATGACGGCCAAAGCTATGGGCGGCGCGGCCTTGTCCTTTTTAAGCAGACTGAGTAGGAGCTTGTGGTCCATGATTCTCACAAATTTTCGCCCATTAAGACACTGGTGGAACTTTCTGACTTCAAATATGACAGCCAATCCTCCTTTTTCTATTTGAGCACATCTACACTCTGCATTAACTAAAGTCCTAGATGCATAAGCTATTGGGTGTCCCTTTCCAGTGGCCCACCTATGAGCTAATACCATCCCGATGCCTTAAGCAGAGGCATTCCGCACCGATATCAGATCTTTCTTGGGATCATAGTGTGCCAATACATTAGAGGATGACAGTTGTTTCTTTACTTCATTGAAAGCTGGGGCATGTCTATGAGACCATTTCCAAGGTTGACCCCTTTTTAGAAGTTGATACAATGGTGCCAGGATGGATGCTAGGTTGTGTATGAACTTTCCGTAATAATTTACCCAAACTAGAAATGACATAAGCTCCTGGGCAGATGTGGTGGCCAGAGCACCTTTGATTGCTTTCACTTTATATTCCAATGGATGTAATCGGTCTTGTTGACCTTGTAGCCCAAGTAAGTCACTTGGGGGCCTGCAATAGACATTTTTTCCTTGTTAGGTGTATGCCCGCTTTGGAAAAATGCCTTAGGATTATATCCATGTTCTGTAAATGTTCCTTTTTAGTGCTCCCTGTTATCAAGATATACAGGTAAATGGCGACCTGAGGTAGACCTTGCAAATGTTCTCCATTGTACACTGGAAAATTGATGTTTGTTTAAGCCCACACAAAGGTGGACTGACAAATAGGGCTTCAAAATTGGCATGACTGGTGTTGCCCATTCATAAATTGGACTGGTTTGATGGGCTTCCTACAAACCAGAGGGGTGGTCATGGGCATCCACATGGGCCCAAGCTATGCTTGCCTCTTTGTAGGATTCGTGGAACAGTCCCTCTTCAACAACTATACCAGCACCATTCCTCACCTCTTCCTCTGCTACATTGAAGACTGTATTGTTGCTGCCTTGTGTTCCTGCACTTTCCAACACCTTCCACTGCAACCTCAAATTCACCTGGGCCATTTCTGACACCTCCCTCCCCTTCCTGGACCTCTCTGTCTCCATCTCCGGTAACTGACTCACCACTGACATCCATTTCAAACCCACTGATTCCCATAATTACCTTGACTATACCTCCTCTCACCGGCCCTCCTGTAAAAATGCTATCTCATACTCACAATTCTTCCGCTTCTGCCGCTTCTGCTTCCGGGATGTGGTGTTCTACTCTAGGACTTCCCAGACATCCTCCTATTTTAGGGACTGTAGTTTCGCCTCCTCTGTTATTAAGGATGCCCTCAACCACATCTTGCCCATTTCCCGTGCTTCTGTCCTCAAACCCTCTCCCTCCAACAACAATAAGGATAGATTCCCCTTAATCCTCACATACTACCACACCAACCTCTGAATACAAAGAATCATCCTCCAACATTTCTGCCACCTACAATCAGACTCCACCACCAAAAAGATATTTCCATCCCTACTCCATCTGCTTTCTGCAGGTACCATTCACTCCGTGACTCCCTCATCAGGTCTACACTCCCCACCAACCTCTCTACCATACCCAGTACCTTTCCCTGCAACCATAGGAGGTGCTACACCTGTCCCCACACCTTCCCTCTCACCTCCGTCCCAGGCCCCAAACAAACCTTCCAAACCCGCAGAGATTCACCTGTACTTCATCTAATCTCACCGACTGTATCTATTGCTCCCAATGTAGTCTATATTGGGGTGACCAAACACAGACTCGGGGACCGGTTCGTGAAGCACCTGAGGTCTGCATGCACCAACTAACCTGACTTTCCAGCTATCATCCACTTTAACTCCACCTCCCTCTCTCCTGGTGACATGTCCATCCTTGGCCTCCTTCACTGTCTGAGTGAGGCCAAACATAACCTGGAGAAACAAAATCTGATATTCTGCCTTGGGAGTTTACAGCCCAATGGCCTAAATATTGACTTCACCAGCTTCAAAATCTCTCCACCCCCAACCTGTCCATCATCCTATTCACCTCTCTGCTCCACCTTTCCCACTAACCAACTACAATAACCCCTGATCTGATAGATCCATCTATCTCCATCCCACTTACCCTAACCCCCAGCCCCACCTCTCTTCCTCTATTTATTTCTGGGGTTTCCTCCCCCTCCCCAATCCCAACAAAAGGTTTCGGCCCGAAACGTTGACTTCCTTGCTCCTCAGATGCTGTCTGACTTGCTGTGCTTTTCGAGCGTCACATTTATTGATTCTAGTTTCCAGCATCTGCAGTCCTTACTGTCTCTCCTTCAGGATTTTATATGTTTCAATCAAGTCACCTGTCACTCTTCTAAACGTCGGTGGGACAGCGTGGCCTATCCAATCTTCCTCATAACACAACCAGCCCATTCCAGGTATTAGTCTGGTAAAGACCATAACAAATAGCAACAAGAGCAGACCATTCAGCCCCTCAAGCCTGCTCCGCCATTCAGAAGGATCATGGTTAATTTATCATTCCCTACCCATTCTTTAATGCATCTTCTCTGTAACCATTGATTCCCCCACTGATCAAGAATCTATCTATTTCAGCCCTAAACATGCAAATGGATTCTGCCCCCACAGTTCTCTGCAGCAAGGAGTTTCAAAGGGTTACAATCTCCTGGAGAAGAAATTCCTCCTAATCTCTGTCTTAAATTGGTGCCCCTTACTCTGAGACTATATCCTCTGATCCTAGACTCTCCATTAAGGGGAAACATCCTCTCAGCATTTATCCTGTCAAGGCCCTTAAGAATCCCATATGTTTCAATGAGATCTCCTCTCACTCTTTTAAACTCCAATGAGTAGAGTCCCAACCTGTATAGCCTTTGCTCACAAGACATTCCCTCCAAACCAGGGATCATCCCAGTGAGCCTTCTCTGAACTTCCACCAATGCATTTACATCCTCTCTTAAATAAGGTGAGCAGTCTACCAATGCCTTGCAAAATTAAAGCACAGCCACCCTACTTATGAGCGATAACAAGATGTAGAGCTGGATGAACACAGCAGGCCAAGCAGCATCATAGGAGCAGGAAGGCTTGATGTTTTGGGCCTAGACCCTTCATCAGAAATGGGGGAGGGGAAGGGGGTTCTGAAATAAATAGGGAGAGAGGGGGAGGCGGATAGAAGATGGATAGAGGAGAAGTTGGGTGGAGAGGAGACAGACAAGTCAAAAAGGTGGGGATGAAGCCAGTAAAGGTGAGTATAGGTGGGGAGGTAGGGAGGAGATAGGTCAGTCCAGGGAGGATGGACAGGTCAAGGGGACAGGATGAGGTTAGTAGGTAGGAAATGGGGGTGCGGCTTGAGGTGGGAGGAGGGGATAGGTGAGAGTAAGAACAGGTTAGGGAGGCGGGGACGAGCTGGGCTGGTTTTGGGAGGCGGTAGGGGGAGGGGAGGGGAGATTTTGAAGGCTGTGAAATCCACATTGATACCATTGGGCTGCAGGGTTCCCAAGCTGAATATGAGTTGATGTTCCTGCAGCCTTCGGGTGGCATCGTTGTGGCACTGCAGGAGGCCCAGGATGGACATGTCGTCTGAGGAATGGAAGGGGGAGTTGAAATGGTTTCAGTTTCCCTTATGATAAATATTAACAATCTATCAGCTTTTCTTGTTACTTTCTGTACCTGAAAACAAATCTTTTGCAGTTCAGGCCCAAGAACATCTACAATCCCCTGCATCTCAGAACTGCAGATTTCTCACCATTAGATAATGATAAATCGGATAATAATTCTTCCTGCCAAAACGGACAATTACACATTTTCCCATACTGTACGACACTTGCCATATCTTTGCCAACTCAGTTAAACCATCAACATCTTTTTGTAAGCCTCTTGTCATTTGGAGTTTATTATTTTATTATTAGTATTTTAGAAGAAGAGAGTTCACGAGAGTTTAGAAGAATGAGGAGTGGATCTCGTAGAAACCTACACATTTCAAACAAGACTAGACCAGGTAAATACAGGAAGGATGTTCCCAATGACTGGGAGTCCAGAAGCAATGATCACAATCTTAGGATACGGGGGAGTCCATTTAAGACTGAGATAAGGAGAAATTTCTTCTCAGAGAGAGAGGTGAGCCTGTGGAATTCTCTGCCACAGAAAGCAGTTAAGGCCAAAATATTGAATGTTTTCAAGAAGGAGTTAAATATCATTCTTAGGGCTAAAGAGATCAAAGGGTATCAGGAGAAACAGGAACAGGGTACTAGGTTGGATGATCAACCAGGGGCAAACTGAAGGTCAGAATAGGCTATAAAGACCAAATCATAGAGTTCCTACAGTGTGGAAGCAGGCCATTCAGCCAATTGAGTCCACACCGACTGTCTGAAGAGCATCCAACTCAGACCCACACCCTACTCTATCCCTGCATTTCTCATGGCTAACCCACCCAGTCTACACATCCCTGGACACCATGAGCAATTTAGCACCCATAGAAAACCCATGCAGACACAGGGAGAATGTGCAAACTCCACCCAAACAGTCACTCAAGGCTGGAATCGAGCCTGGGTCCCTGCTGCTGTGAGGCAGCAGTACCAAACACAGAGCCACAGTGTAATCCTAACAGATTATTCCTGCTCCTATTTTCTACATTTCTATGTTTCATTGTAACTTATTTTTCTCCCCACCTTCATTTCATTGGCAAATTTTGCAACCATTCTTTCTGACTCTTCACAGGTCATAGAACAGTACAGCACAGGAACAGGCACTTCGATCCATCATGACTGCGCCAACCACGATGCCATTCTAAACTAATATCATCTGCTTGCACATGGTCCCTATCCATGTATTCCCTGCCTGTTCATGTGTCTGCTTAAATGCCTCTTAAATTTTGCTATTGTATCTGCTTCTACCATCTCCCCTGGCAGCTACCACACTGTGTGTAAAATACTCGCCTTGCACATCTCCTTTAAATTTTCCCACTCTCACTTTAACCCTATGCCCCCTACATTGACATTTCCCCCCGGAAAAGGACTCTGACTATCCACCCTCTCCATGCCTCTCTTGACTTTGTATCATACAAGTCACCCCTCTGCCTCTGATACTCCAGCGAAGACAATGAAAGTTTGTCCAAACTCTCCTTATAGATAATACATTCCAATCCCGGAAACATCCCAGTAAACCGCTTTTGAACTCTCCCCAAAGCCTCAACAGAGACATCCTTCTTCTCATGTGGTGACCAGCACAGTGCACAAATACTCCAAATGTGGCCTAACTAAATTTTTATACAGCTGCAACATGATTTGCCAACTTTTATGCTCAATGTCCTAACTGATAAAGGCAAACTTGCCATATGCCTTCTTTACCACCTTATCCACTTGTGTCGCCACTTTCACGGAACTATGAACTTGCAATCCAAGATCCCTCCATATATCGAAGCTTCTAAGGATCTTGCCATTTACTGCATACTTTCCTCTTGCATTTGACCTCCCAAAATGCTTTGTTTGAATTAAGCTCCATCTTCCATTTCTCCTCCCAACTCTCCAACTGATCTATAACATGATGTATCCTTTGCCAACCTTCCTCACTTTCGACAACTCCAACAATTTTCATGCTGTCTGCAAATTTACTAATCGGAGTACCTCCATTTGCATCCAAGTCATTTATAATGTATTTTACAAACAACAAAGGTCCCAGCACTAATTCTATTGGTCTATTGGTCGGAGACCTCCAGTCAGAAAATCAGTCCTCCGCAGCTACTCTCTGTCCTTTAAGGCCAAGCCAATTTTGTATCCAATTTACTAACTCACTGTGGATTTTTAAATTCTTACCTAAATCTCTATATTCACTTTGCAGGACCTCATCCCTTTGTCTACCAATGCCATTTATACTGATGTACACAATGTCCTCTGGCTGTTCACCCTCCCCCTTCAGAATGTTCTGTAACCGCTCAGAGGCATCCTTGACCCTGGCACCCATGAGACAACACACCCTCCTGTCTGTACCCCTCACAATTGAGTCTCCTGTCAGTATTGCTCTGTCCAACTGCACCCTTTCCCTCTGACGCCTTTGCTGGAGAGGTTTCTGCATGAGGAGGCTGAACAGGGGTACAGGGAACAGCAAGTAAGAGCTCTTTAACTCTACTTTCTTTCTGGCTAGACTGAAGGCAGTAGGGGTGGCAGTTAGGGTAGAGGCATGCTGCTCTTGCAGGATGTAGGAGATCAGGGAGGCTTCCTGTGTCCCTGGTGGTTACACCTGTGAGAAGTGCACCCGGCTGCAGCTCTTGACAGACCACATTAGGGAACTGGAACTGGAGCTGGAGCTGGATGTACTCAGAATCTTCCAGGGTGCAGAGAACATCATTGATAAGAGCTATAGTGAAGTGGTCACTCCCAAGGTCCAGGCTGCAGGTAGCTGGGTGACCAAGAGACAAGGTAAAGGGGGAAGGCAGATAGTGCAGGGTTTCCCTGTGGCCATTTCCCTCAATAACAGGTATACCACTTTGGATAGTGTTGGGGGGAATGACCTTTCAGGGGCTAGCAGCAGCAGTCAGGTCAGTGGCACTGTGACCAGCTCTGAGGCTCAGAGGGAAAGGGTGCAGTCGGACAGAGCAATACTGACAGGAGACTCAATTGTGAGGGGTACCGACAAGAGGGTGTGTTGTCTCACGGGTGCCAGGGTCAAGGATGTCTCTGAGCGATTACAGAACATTCTGAAGGGGGAGGGTGAACAGCCAGAGGACATTGTGTACATCAGTATAAATGGCATTGGTAGACAAAGGGATGAGGTCCTGCAAAGTGAATATTGGGATTTAGATAAGAATTTAAAAAGCAGGGCTTCAAGAGTAGCGATCTCCAGTTTACTCTCAGTGCCACGCGCCAATGAGGATAGAAATAGAAAGCTAGGCCAGATGAATGCGTGGCTGAGGAGCTGGAGTAAGGGGCAGGGTTTTCAGTTCTTGGATCATTGGGATCTCTTCTGGGGTACAGGTGACCTGTACAAGAGGGATGGGTTGCACTTGAACCGGAGGGGGTTCAATATCCTCGTGATGAGATTTGCTAGTGTTATATGGGAGGGTTTAACTAGTTTGAGGGGGCAGGGGGTGGGACTCTGAATAAGAGAGGGGCCATCAAGAAGTCAGGGGAAAAATATTAGCCATTCGAGAGCAAGTTTACTATTCAGGATAGCCAGGGGCATGGTAAAGAGAGGGAAAAGACTTCTGGTTTAAAGTGCATTTATTTCAAAACACAAGGCCTGACTGGTAAGGCAGATGAGCTCAGAGCAAGGATTGGCTCTGGAGACAGGGATATTATAGCCAAAACAGAAACATGGCTGAGAGAAAGGCAGGATTAGAAGCTCAATGTTCCAGCACACAGAAGCTACAGGCGTAGCAGAAGTACAAGTAAGCGAAGAGTGGGAGTTGCCCTTCTGACAAGGCAGGACATGACAACAGTGCTTAGACAGGATATTCTTAAGAGGTCATCAAATGAGACCATAGGGTTAGAACTTTGAAACAAGAAGGGCATGGTCACTCTGTTGGGACTGTTCTATATACCCCCAAACAGCCTGCAAGCACTAGAGGAGTAGATGTGTAGAGAGATTGCAGATACCTGTAGGAATCACAGAGTAGTATTGATTGGAGATTTTAATTTCCCCTATATTGGCTGAGCCACCCAGAATGTAAAAGGCCTAGACAGAGTGGAATTTGTCCAAGAATATTTCCCAAATCAATATATAGACGTCCCTACTCAGGAGGGTGCGACACTGGACCTCCCCTTAGGAAATGAGGTCAGGAAAGTGGCTGAAGTGTCAGTCGGAGAGCACTTCAGGTCCAGTGACCATAACTCTCTTAGTTTTAACATAGTTATGGAAAAAGATATGACAAGTTCACAGGTTAAGATGTTAAACTGGAGCAGGGCCTACTTTGGGGCCGTTAGGCAGGATCTAGCAGCAGTCGACTGGCTAAGTCTGTTAGAAGGAAAAGGAATGACTTGTATATGGAAGGCTTTTAAAAGTGTGATATCAAGCATCTGTCCCCGTTGGGATGAAGGGAAAAGCTGGCAGGTTTAGGGATCCCTGGCTGACAAGGATTTTGAGGCTCTGGTCAGGATAAAGAACAAGGCATACAAACGGTTTAACCTATCGGGCTCACGTGAATCCATAGATGACTATAAAAAGTGTAGAAGCGTACTCAAGAGGGAAATTGGAAGAGTAAAAAGATGGTCCGAGATGGATCTGGCAGATAAGGTTAAAGATAATCCCAAGAGGTTCTTTGGTTTATATAGAGTAAAAGGGTGACTAGGAAAGAATAGGTCCCCTTAAAGATCAGCATGGCCCTCTATGTGTGGAGCCACAGAGATGGGGGATACTTTTAATGAGTATTTCTCCTCAGTGTTTACTGAGGATACAATCTTGGATGCTAAGGAAATAAGGGAAACAAGTGGGGGTGTTTTAAACGTATACATGTTGCCAGAGGGGAGGTGTTTACAGCTTTAGATTGCATTAAGGTGGATATATCCCCAGGGCCTGATCAAATCCATCCTCGGACATTGTGGGAGGCTAGGGAAGAAATTGCAGAGGCCCTTACAGAGATTTGTGCTTCAACTTTAGCCGTTGGCGAAGTTCTAGAAGACTGGAGGGCAGCCAATGTTGCTCCATTGTTTAAGAAAGGTAGCAAAGACAAGCCAAGGAACTACAGGCCAGTGAGCCTGACATCAGTGGTAGGCAAGAGGGACAGGATCAACCAACATTTGGATAGTCAAGGTCTGGTTAGGGAAAGTCAGCATGGATTTGTGCGCAGGAAGTCACGTCGAACAAATCTTATGGAGTTTTTTGAAGAGGTAACCAAGAGGATAGATGAGGGTAGGGCAGTGGATGTTTTCTATATAGACTTTAGTAAGGCCTTTGACAAGGTCCTGCACAGCAGGCTCATCATAAAGGTTAGGTTGCATGGGATCCAGGGAGAGCTAGCTAACTGGATTCAAAATTGGCTCAATGGTAGGAAGCAGAGGGTGATGGTTGAAGGTTGTTTCTCGGACTGGAGGCCTGTGACTAGTGGTATGCAACAGGGGTCAGTGCTGGGACCTTTGTTATTTGTTATTTACAAAAATGATCTAGATGTGAATATACAAGGCATGATTAGTAAGTTTGTGGATGATACAAAATTAGGAAGTATCGTTGATAGTGAGAAAGGTTATCAAAAATTACAGAGGGGTCTTGATCAGATTGGGAAGTGGGTTGAGGATTAGCAAATGCAATTCAATACAAATAAGTGTGAGGTGTTGCACTTTGGAAAGTCAAAGCAAGGTAGGACTTATACAATAAATGGTAAGGTCCTGAGGAGTGTTGTGGAACACAGAGACCTAAGAGTACAAGTACATTGTTTGTTGAAAGCGGCGTCACAGGTGGACTGGGCAGTGAAGAAGGCATTTAGCATGCTGGCCTTCATCGGTTGAGGCATTGAATATGAAGGTGGGGACGCTATGTTGCATTTATATAAGTCATTGGTGAGGCCACACTTGGAGTATTGTGTACAATTCTGGTCACCGTGTTATAGGAAAGACATAGTTAAATTGGAAAGTGTGTAAAGAAAATTTACGAGGATGTTGCCAGAACTAGTAGGCCTGAGTTATAGGGAGAGGTTGGCCAGGGTAGGACTTTATTCCTTGGTACGTAGGAAAATGAGGGGTGACCTTGTTGAGGTGTATACAAGCATGAGGGGCATAGATAGGATGAATGCATATAGTCTTTTTTTCAGGAATGGTGATTTGAAAACTAGGGGACATAGGTTTAAGCTGGGAGGGGAAATATTTAGGAAGGACCTGGGGGATAATTTCTTATTGCAGAAAGTGGTATATATATGGAACAGGCTGCCAGAGAAAGTGGTTGAGGCATGTACAATACCAACATTTAAAAAACGCTTAGATAGGTACATAAATGGGAAGGGTTTAGAGGGATATGGACCAAATGCTGACAATTGGAACTAGCTGAGTGGGCACTATGGTCAGCATGCACCAGTTTGGTCGAAAGGCCTATTTCTATGCTGTATTACTCTATGACTCTATAACCAGCCTACCGTGAGGAACGTTGAAAAATGCTTTAGAAAAGTCCTTGTAGACTACATCCACTGATCTACCCTCATCAATCATCTTCAGCACTCCCACAAAAAACTCAAATTTATGAAACAAGACCTTACAAAGCCATGCTGACTATCGCTAATAAGTCTATTCTTTTCCAAATGCAAGTAAATCCTGTCCCTAAGTATCTTCTCCAATAATTTCCTGACCATTGATGTAAGGCTCACCAGTCTATAATTTCCTTGATTATCCCTGTTGCCCTTCTTAAACAAAGGAACAACACTGGTTATTCTCCAGACTGGTGGGATCCCATCTATGGTTAAAGAGGATACAAAGATCCCTATCAAGGCCTCAGCAATCTCATCCCTTGCCCCCTTCAGTAATCTGGGATAGATCCCTTTAGGCACTGGGGTCTTCCCTACCTTAATGTTTCTCAAGACGCCCAATGCCACCTCCTTCTTAATATTGACATGCCCGAGAATATCAACATGCCCCTCACTAATCTTATCATCATCCACGTCCTTCTTCTTGGCGAATACCATGTGAAGTTTTCATAAGGACCTCACCCACTTCCTCAGGCTCCATAATTAAGGTGCCCCCTTTGTCCTTGCGTGGACTTACCCTTCTTACATATAAAATGCCTGGGATTCTCCTTAATCTTAGTTGCCAAGGACATTTCATGGTCCCTTTTAGCCCTCCTAATTCCTTGTTTAAGTTCTTTCCTGCTTCCTTTATATTCCTCAAGGGCAATCTTTAATTTCAGTTCCCTAAATCTCGCATATTCCTCTTTTTACCTTTTGACTAAACTTGCAATATCTTTCATCTTCTAGAGTTCCCAAATTTTGTCATATTTATTTTTTATCCTCACGATAACATGTTGGTTCTGAACTTTGATCAACTGCCTTGAAAAGACTCCTTCATGTCACATTTGGATTTGCCCTCGAACAGCAGCCCCCAATCTAATTTTTCCAGTTCCTGCCTAGTAGTGTTGTAATTAGCATTCCCCCAATTTAGCACTTTCACCCAAGGACCAGTCTTATCCTTATACATAACTTTTTAAACTTACAGAATTATGATCATTGTTCCCAAAATGCTACCTCACTGAAAATCTGATCACCTCGCCTGGCTCTTTACCAATATAAGGTCTGGTACAACTTCATCACTAGTTCAACTATCTACAGATAACAAGGTGTAGAGCTGAATGAACACAGCAGGCCAAGCAGCATCAGAGGAACAGGAAAGCTGACGTTTCAGGTCTAGACCCTTCTTCAGAAGACTCCTACGGCCACTGGGCATCAGAGTAGCGCACAAACCCACATCAACCCTACGACAATTGCTTACCCGAACCAAAGATCCACTACCCACTATGGACAGGGCCAATGTCGTATACAAGGTTCCCTGCAGAGACTGTGACAAACACTACATCGGACAAACAGGAAGGAAATTAACAAGGGTAAATGAACACCAATTGGCTACAAAAGACACGGCCAATACTGACTCATCTCTATCCACGTGGATAAGGAGAACCACCAATTTGACTGGGACAACACCAAGATCC
Source organism: Ginglymostoma cirratum (assembly GCA_024137785.1). NCBI lineage: Eukaryota > Metazoa > Chordata > Chondrichthyes > Orectolobiformes > Ginglymostomatidae > Ginglymostoma > Ginglymostoma cirratum. The sequence goes on along the minus strand of JAHRHZ010000034.1, from coordinate 29,676,747 downwards.
TGGGACAAGCAAAGCAGAGACAGGCATGGGAGTTCCTAGAAGTCTGGTACTCCATGAAGAAAGCCGTCAACAAACACATAGAACTCGACCCCATATACACTCCATTGCAAAGGAAAACTGGTAGTGAGGTAATCCAGCTCAACGAACTCCAGAGTTTAAAAACCAGGCAGGAAAACACAACGGCGCTTCATCAGAGGCTTCACTGATGATGTTACCCAGCAGGGTAATGAAATGTCTGCGGAACAACAAACCAGCTCGGCAAGCCAACCAACCACAGCATCCACAATCCGAGCTACAAATCTACTCCAAAACCTTAGATACCAGATCTAGTGTAGGCAACTATAATAAAACCAAAATACAGCAGATGCTTGAAATATGAAAGAAAACCAAAAAATGCTGGAGCATCTCAGCAAATTTGGCAGCAACTGTTTATAGAGTAGCAGAGTTAATGTATTCAGTCTGATATGCAATGACCTACTGGTACTATCACTAAACAGTTAACCCAGAGACCTAGGCCACATTCTGAGGACCCATTCAGACCCCGTTATGGCAGGTGGTGGAATTTGAATTCAATAAAAATCTGCATGAAAGAGTCTAATGATAATCTTGAAACCATAGCCGATTGTTGGTAAAAACTCATCTGGTTCACCAATGTCCTTTAAGGAAGGAAACTATTATCCTGATCTGACCTACATCTGACTCAAGACCCAAAACAAAGTGGTTGACTCTCAACTGTCTTCTTGGCAACTAGAGATGGACAATAAATGCTGGCTCAGCCAGCAATGCCCACACCGCATTAATGAATGAAAAAAAATGACTTCTTCGGAACGAAAAGAGGCTGGAAAATGGAGAGAAAATGACAGAGGGGGAGGAAGAATGAACAGAACAGATGTTAAGGGTGCTCAGGCCAAAAGAGAAAGCGAGTGCTCAAAGTGGTAAAGGATTGATACAGATGTCAAATAGGTGAAATTGATAGATGTGAAAAGGAGAAATTGGGTTTGCTCTGCTGAGAGCAAAACCAACAAGAAACAAACAAGAAACAGCTAGAGGAAAGGGGTGGGCTGATATTTGAATCAAACAGGAGGACAGAGACCATGCCGAAAAGTTGTTGAACCAATGTTAAATCCTCGAGGCTGTAAAGTACATTAGTGAAAAATGAGGTGCTGTTCCTCCTTGTGTCAAGGATCATTTGAACACTGCAACAGTCTGAAAATGGATATATTAGTGACAGAGCAAAATGATATATTGAAATGGCAAGTAACGTGAAGGTCAGGTTCATTTTTACGAAGAGTGCAGGCATTCCACAAATAAAAGCATAGCCTGCTGTCTTGATCCAAAGCATGCTGTCCTAAGAAACTATCCTGAAAATACTTATTGAATTCCTCAGCGAAGCACCCTTTCTCCACCTGGTTTTTCCAGTTGATACCTAGATTAAAGTCTCCCATGTTTATCTTTCTGGCCACCACTCATTATTTCTTCCTTTATAGCCCACTCTATTGTATGGTTACTGTTAGAGTCTGTGCACCACTCCCACAGGGAAGTCTTGTCTTTATCACTTCTCATTTCTGTCCACACTATTTCCACATCTAAGTTTCCAGAACTTAGGTCAACTGTCAATAGCGCTAATACGGTACTATACCTCCATCTATTTCTACATTCCTGTCATTCCTAAATATATGGGACTCTACAATATTCAAGTCTTAATGGATGTCATTCTGCAACCATAACTCTGTAATGGCTATCTGATCATAATTACTACTTTCTATTTTCACTGTTGGTTCATCTATTTTCTTTGGTTGCTACATGCATCAAATGCAGAATCTTTAGTTATTATCCTTTTACTCTTTTTGTAAGTTCTAGCCTTATGTGTTAGTTCATGTTTAAGACTCATACTCTCTACTCCTTCCTACAATAGTTTGTTTATAATTTCAGTAATAATACCTTCTCTTTGGCTGTACCTCTACTCTTTGATTTACCACATACTGCCAAATTTGATATCTTGCTCCCTCTATTCCATTTAAAATCCCTTCTACTTCCCTAGTTATGTAGTTGATAAGAATACCAGCCCCAGCACAGACCAAGTTGAGATTGTCCCATCTGTACAGATCCCACTTTCCCAAATATGGGTGACAGTATCCACAAACTGGAGACCACTTCTCACACAACAGCCTTGAACCATGCATTCATAAGTCTAATCTGATTCACTTTACGTCAATTTGCACGTGGCTCAGGTTATAATGCAGAGATTATGATTTGTGAGTTTCTGTTTCTCAGTATGGTATTTAGCTCCCCATACTGACAATGTAGAACCTCCTTCTTTGTCTGCTATGTTGTCACCTACATGGGCCACAATGAGTGGGTCCTCACTCTCCCACTGCAAGTTCCTCTCCTACCTGAGAAGATGTCCAAAACTTCAGTTCCAGACAGGCAACACAGCCATGCGGCCTGTCACTCTGCTGTAGAGAACAATGTTAATCCCCTTCAATATACTATCCACTACTGCCACTAAATTCCTTCCTAGTCGCACATCTTAAGTGGCTTCCTAGTTCATTCATTTTGCAGGCCTCACTCTCATCCAGAAATGCTGAAAGATCCTCAAACCTGTTGGACAATTGCGAAGACTAAAGAACAGTCATTCTGGATTCAAATAATTAACTCTGTTTCACCTCCACAGATGCTGACATATTTGCTGGGTTTCTCCAGCATTCTCTGGGTTTGGTTCAGATTGCCAGCATCCACAGTATTTTGCCTTAAATGTAAAGACTGAGGCCCTTACATGCTTGCCCTCTACGTCCCCTTACCAGTCTCACTTACACTCACACTCTGTCCCTAAACACTAACACTCTGTCTCTAAACACTGACCAAATCAGACGATCCAATTCTAAGAGGTGTGGTTTCTTCCTGGTACAAATAATTCAGGTAATTTTCTCTCTCCCTTTATATCACAAGGTCTACTTAGCCTCAATCTCATAAGTTCTGATCCAAAGCTACTCAAGCTTCAAAATCTTTGCTGACATTTTTGTTCTAGTCCACACTGGGATCCATGAACTCCCACAGTTACAGCTGTGCCACTTCACCTGTCTAGTCATCTTCAGTATGTTCTAAGGAGCTACTTAACTATAGTATTTAACTTAATATTTAGTTTTGTTTTTTCTATTTTGTATTACCTTACCACCAGCTGCTATAATATTCTGAGGTTTAGGAAATCAGAAGCTCACAATTAACTAGCATCTTCTTCTCTAGCAGAGGAGGCAATCAAGTGCTGGAGGTTGAAAAACACTTAGGCAAAAGCAATCAAACACCTCTTTCCCTTCCTCTCCTTCACACCCTGAAGAATTAAATCCAGCATTCTATCAGCACTAACTTGGCTAGTGTTATCTGCTTCTAATGCAAAAGGCATGCTTGAGTCATTGAATGTAGATTTAGTCTCAGTTGGTTATTAAATAAGTTGCTCTTTCACTGGAACCCTTGAAAGAACCCTGCTTAAGGCTCGTAGATACAGTCTTTAATTTGTAGATTTCAGTTTAATGTATAAAGTATATTAGATTTGTTCAAAATAAAAATGTAAACATTTTTAACAGGACAACTACACATAAGCAGTAAACTTGCATAACTTGGTAAGTTTGGTTGCTAGGTTTACAATTCCCTATGAGGATCACAACACATTATAAAACTTAAAATATATTTTTTGACACTTTAATACAGAGATATGTATCGTTTAAGGTTAGTGTTTACAAAATTTCAACCTCAGTCACTTACGATAGCTGATGGGATGATTCTAGAGTCTTATGTACAAAGGAAGTTTCTTCTTTCTTTGTATCCCTTGTCTTAGGTTTTGGCGGTGGTTTCTTTCTTTCAAACTTATTCTTGTCCTGATATTCGCTAAACCTTTCAGTCTGGTCAAGTTCCTCATTAGTAGCTACTTCTGCTTTCTGGGACTTTCGAGTAGATGGGGATTTCTTTTGTAGTACAAAATTCTAAAAAGAATTTTAAAAATTTATTAGGTTGAAAAGAAATTCCATATAATACAACTGTTACTTACATTTATATAATGACACCTCTAACATTAAGTAAGTGCCATTTACAAGATGCACTGGAGTAATACATCAACGCTACTGACATATCAAACTCCAAACCTGAAATCTCTACCACTTCAAAGGAAGGACAGCAGATGCATATGACATTGTCACCTTCAAGCCATGTAGTATCTTAAGTTGGAATTATGGTATCATTCCTTCATAGTCTCCGGGTGAATATCCTGGGACTACTTTCCAAAAACACAGTGCTGGCGTCTCTTCCAAAGGACGGCTGTTGTTCAAGACAGCAGTTCACTGTTAACTTCTCCACACAATTAGGGAAGGGCAATAAATACTGGCCTAGCTGGTGATACCTGCATCCCATGAACAAAATACCTAAAGTTCTCTGTAGAATACACATATAAATCTATACATATTATTTACATAAAAATTTCATTGTTTGGCCTGAACATAGGTATTGGGTTAAATCTCACGTTTTCTTACTAATTGTCAGTTTTATTGAATTTCTTGAAGCATTTCTTGCTGTGAGACCCAGTGAGGTCACTCACCATATCTCACCAAACTCACCTAAGAACTACCTACGCCACGAGCTACCTATCCCTCCAATAAGTCACCCATCCTGTCCAATTCTAGCCCCAACCTACTATGTGCCACTCTTGAAGAACTTTACACCCATCAGACATGTTCTGAAAGACCAGAATTCCTAACATGTGTGCCATATTTAAAAGCTCACTGTTCACCTTGATGAGAACTAGTATTCCGAAACTGCCCCGCTTGGTAATGGTAATTCATTCAGAAAATGTAGGAGAAAGGTAAAATAATGCCATGAGTCTCCAACAGCATCTGGTGGATGCAGTGATGCAAAGGAGGAACAGCAGAGAAGGCCATGTCTGTTCTGAGGTCACTACCAAGGTTAGTGTAGTCGCCATTATTCGGAGAAGCAGCCAGAGTGCTAACCTTCTCCATCTCACCATGGCATGTGCCACACTCTTCTTCTCATTACGCTATCCTTACTAACTGTAACAGCGCACATCTCTCACCCAAGGTTCATGCTCTACCACTCTCACTACACATGTAACATCTTCCCTCAGTGACTTTCATTCCCTCTCCCAACTTTCCAGACAACTAACACAGCCTGGACTCTGCACTGCCTACTCACTCACCCAGGACACCTCACTACTTTTCAACTACCTGCACAAGCACAAACAGTTGTTCCAGCCGCTTTTATCTCACTCAGTCCGTTACTTTCTCTCATTCCACAAGAAAACAGCCCACAATAGGACAAAAAAGGCCCAGGGGGGTGGAGGGGTGCTCGACATCAGATTCCTGACCAACTATGAGGAAAGAATCCTATCTCTTGCAGGAGAAGATGAGTTTGTTCCTGCGGGGATGCCAAGACATCCATGTCCTGCCAAATAAGTACCACTCTTCACACTATTGCAACTCTAAAATTAATTCTGCTATCCATGTTAGTCATTGCACACCACTTCTAAACATTGCTGGAATGCCTTTTCTCCCTTGTATCTTGCAAGTACCAGCAGGACATTCGCAGTCACGGCAAAGGAATAGGTTGGTCTGCCAGAAGCCACCTCCTTGATCTCCAAGGAAGATAATTCCGAGGCCTTGAAGAAAGCAACAGCAAAGTTGCCTCCTTCCACCCCAACACCAGCTTTAATACTGATACATTGATGGGAAAGCTACTTTTAGAAAGTTTGAGAAGATAAGCTAGTGAGATGTTACTGTGACAGTTCCCCAACAGGCTGAAGAAGAAATGCACCAGCTGCACGTACTCTGGAGGACTGCTGGAGACTAGCAGGAGATGATCCTGTGAGGTGGGCAATCAGTGACTTTGTCCACATACGAAGGTAGGAACAAGAGTGTCAAGTAGGTATATGGGATGCAATGGCCCTCATAGCACAGACATTGCAGGAGTGCAGGCATGCTAAGTGGACCAGCTATCTCAATGCAATTGAGTTCTTGCCTCCATACTCAGGTTGGTGGCTGCCATAGAGTGTTAGTTCCAGCAACTTCCAGAGGAGAAACAACACTAAGGCCCCTCAAGAAATTCCAGAGATTGCTGGGAACTCCATGTCCACATTGCCTACCTCCCCACCTCCCACTTTTAGAAGTTCAAGCCAAGAAGGGTCCACCATCCTCTGGTTCACACTAGCCATGTCTAGGCTGTCCAGAACTCCACGTCCACATTGCCTACCTCCCCCCCTCCCACTTTTAGAAGTTCAAGCCAAGAAGGGTCCACCATCCTCTGGTTCACACTAGCCATGTCTAGGTTGTCCAGACACAACTGTTCCTGGAGTCACCTGACCAAACCTCTGAGACCAACAGGCTCTACTGCCAAGCAGGAACTTTGTTGCAGAACCTGGGATAACACTGAGAAGTAGTGGGATGGAAAAAGGAAAAAACTTTTTGAGGGCACTTTGGTGGTGTTGGTGACAGCACACTTTACATAAAGCTTCTTGGTTTTGTAATGCATATGTAAGTTTGAGTCTAAACATAACCATAATTATAACTGTGTCAGCATGATGATTAACTGCACAACCATACAGGATGAATCATGGATCTACATCAGTGCTTAGAGTTTGCTATAGCACGTGGGACCACATTGAATGAGGTGTGTCATTACAGGACAATGGGTTCTGCTGGCACCATTAGCCCTCCTAATCAAACATTTGTGACCAGTGGTGTGCCACAAGGATCTGTTCTGGGACCTCTGCTCTGTGTGGTCTTTATAAATGACTTGGACGAGGAAGTGGAATAAGATCTTATTTGGCACCCTATGAACAGCTTCTTAATGAAAGAAGAAAAAGGGCAAAGCAGCAAAAACTGGATGTCTTTTTTAAGCCAATCCCCAAGAAACAGTCAGAAGACAATGAACCACAGCTACCTACTTCTGGATTAACTATTTTTCGTCCAAAACCTGCAACCACAACTGCACCTGAATAATGATGATGATGAAGGTAATGACCCTCAGCCCCTGTATTAATAGAGCGACCTCAAACCTCCTCCCCCATCAAGTCATCTTGACATTTTTTTCAAAATAAGGTGTTAAATTTACTCTTATTTCATTACTAGATATGAATTAAACATTTATTCAAACTGTGCTACCTTTTGTGTTAGGTTTTTGAGTGATTTTTGAGCGATTTGAATGATTTTTTTGGTCGTCTACCCCAAACCCCGCTTTTCCCATAGGCCCTGTTATTTCTAATGCGTGATTTTCAACGTTGCGCAAGAATGCAACAATCGAGTTATAGCAAAACCCCCGTACCATATACAGGGGAGCCGATGCATTAGGATCGCCAGGGATTAGGAACCCCACAGGTCTGCATCCTGTGGGTCTGTGTGTAGTATTTTTGCCCTCTAAAGGGTCTCACTTCAGTGGGTTTTGCAGTCCTTTCCAACACAGGACAAGACATCTGCCCCACTCACTCCAGGCATGATTGCATCCATACAAATGTTCTTTCCCTTTGTGGAGATTTGATTTTCAATGCAATGGAAGGTGACGGTAAGCATTCTTTGAGCTTTGTTTCCAGCGTCTACCCCTTCATGTCAAGAACAACCAAATCCCTAACTGATGGGCCTTCCTGTGAATCCCATAAACTTTTAACCTCACTAAGTCCTCACCAAACCGTCAACACAAACCTGCATCTGCCCATCTTGCCCTAGCTTGCCCTAGCATATCAGTTAACCATGCCTGGTGTGGTCATACACTACCCCTGCAGGATGGTCATGACCATGGTCAAAGCCCCTTCCACATTATCCCATTCCCGTTCATGCTTTACCATATCCCCTCTTACAAATACAGTTGTTGCCTCTCTGTACAATTGCATTACCTCAGCCAGCAGCCCTCAATCCCCACAAGTAAGTTACTGACCATGATCATAGATTGCAAGAAGCACAAAACTCCTGGCCACGAACACCCCTACAGGACATCTGACCTTATAACCAGTCCCCTGAATTGGTACTGAAGGTTGTCCTTGATTTACTGTGTTGGGATCCCCTGAGTGACAGGTGTATCCATAAACTTCTGTGACAGCTACTTAGACAATAAGATATGACTGTTTGCTTGTTACACATGCATTCTATTTATCATGTAGCCTGCTGGTACATTGTACAGATGTGAGGTAGACTTGGCATGCTGCTGTACAGCACAGTGTATGCTGCCTTAACTGGGAACTGCTGATGAGCAAGGTAAGTTTTTGTGACTGCCCTAATAGCCACTGCTAGGCAAGGCAATGCAGGGTTGCTGCAAGCATGAAGGTAGGCACTAAGTGAATGAGCACTAAGAGAGCAAGTGAACAGCTCTGAGATGCAGCCTGGTCCAATAATGGTGTGGATGTGTGTCCTTGTGTGCAAAGTGTCAGTTCAGCAGCATTTCATTGTTTGTTGCTGGTGTGCCTTGCAATGCAAGACTGTGTTTCCCAAGTGTCCACAGGCAAATTAAAAGGTAGAACCTAATGGCTTGACAAATGTCTGTGGATGAAATATGAGACAATTGAATACCATGGATTGTGCCCTAGATGATGTTGTACAGTGAACAACACACAGGCTCTTCACAGCTAATAACAAGCTGAAGGCGCCAGGTGCTCAATCTGATTTACATGTTGAGAATTGTCAGTGTCTAATTCATTCGCAACACGTGGTATAATGGGAAGCTTCAAACCAGCGAGACAGGATCTGCATTTACTTCATAGAATCCCTACAGTGTGGAAACAGGCCCTTCCGCCCAACTGTCCACACCAAACCGCAGAGCATCCCACCCAGACTCATCCCCCTGTAACCCACCTAATCTACACATCCCTGAACACAATGGGCAATTTAGCATGGCCAATTTACCTAACCTGCACACCTTTGGACTGTGGGAGGAAACTGGAGCACCTGGAGGAAAACCACGCAGACACAGGGAGAATGTGCAAACTCCACACAGACAGTCACCCGAGGGTGGAATTGAATCTGGGTTGCTGGCACTGTGAGGCAGTTAGTATGCAATAATTTCTCTTTAAAGGAGAATTCCCACTCCCTAGTGAGAATCCTATCTTGATGTCCAGAATTTAGTTAAAAGATATAGCAAGTTGGTCCCAATGCTGAGATATGTCTCACTTTACTTCTGATGTGATTCTGCCATATTTCTTGACATAGGGATGTGAATGACATGGGGTAAAAGATTCTACTCATTGTGTTCAATTCTGGCACTGTGAAGACCATCTTTCTTTTGGACTATGGTCTTAAAAATGGGTAAAGATACTGCTTTAAATAAAGAGACCATGGAAGACGATGTTGCTTTTTTTTGAAGTAGATGAGTTATCAGCACTCATTATGTGTTGCTTCTACAAGTTGCCTTACTTCAAGCAGTGGAGGAAGAGGATAAACTCCTCAGCTCCGTAGGCATGTGTTTAGGACAGTTTTGCCTAGTGACAGACTTCTGATTTGTTTTCAACCAGGACAGTATATATTAATCAGCATTGTAACAATTTCACTGATGCCTGGCAAGTGCATACAGCGTTGTGTTTTAACAATAAAGCAGAAACATCCAGACTGTGAAGAAGAAAACATCTTTCTTCCCCTTCTGTGAAGTAAGCAAAAGAAAATCCTCAACAGATAGCTAAAATCCCTCTCTCTGCATATTCTCTTCTTGATAGGAAAACGGTTAAAAAAAATCACTGTCAGAGACACTGAAAGGAAAAATCTTCAAGATTGATAAACTGTGTCCACAATGCATATTATTTGTCTTTCTCATCCCTTTGTGTCTGTTTGTAAGTGTAAGGGAATTTTTTTAAAGGTATAGAGTTTAAGTCATAGAGATTGATAATTTAGCAATTGAAGTTTCTTTTCTTCCATTAGTTAAAAACAATGTTATCAATAAATAACTTTTCTTGTAAAGTATAGATAAATTTTATCTTTAAACCTGGGTTCAGCTGTCAAATAAATTGCAGACATTGGATAGTTTGATTAAATATTTTCATGTTTATGATTGATCCCAAGAATAGCAGGCCAGGATTTCCAGTGCACTACCCCAGTAAAATCATAGAATCATATGAAACAGAAGGGGCCATTGGGACATCAAGTCTTCATTGCCAAAAGATATACTACTATCTACATTAGACCCACTTCCACATTTTAGGCCCATAGTTGAATGTTATGACACTTCAAGCGTTCATTCAAGTATTTTATAAAGGTTATGAGGTTTTTCCCCTCAATTACACTCTCAGACAGTGCATTCCAGACCTCCATCACCATCTGGGAGAAGAAAGTTTCCTTAAATTCTCTCTAAAGCTCCTGCTTTCACTTCAAAATTATGCCCCCTCATTATTGACCCTTTGACTTAGAGCAACAGCTGTTTTCTATTCACCATCTCCATGCCTTCTTATATACTAATTTTATACACCTCTTTCAGGTCCCTCCTTAACCTTCTCTGCTCCAAAGATAACAACCCAAGCCTATCCAGCTTCTCTTCATAGCCAAAATGCTCCATTCCAGGCAACATCTTGATGAACCTCCTTTGCACCCACTCTGATGCAATCACCTTCTTCCTACAGTGTGGTGACCAGAACTGCACACAGTATTTCCAAACAGCTCCAACAAGACCTCCCTGTTCATATAATCTATACCATGATTGATAAAGGCAAACATCCTATGTGCCTTCTTCACTACTCTACTAACCTGTCCTACCACCTTCAGGAATCAGTGGGCAATTAATCCAAAATCATACTGTTCCTCTGAGCTTCCTAGTGTCCTGCCATTCTTCGAGTACACCCTTGTTTTGTATCTTCTTCAAAAGTGTGTTGCTTCACATTTATCAGGGTTAAATTCCATCTGCCACTAATCTGCCCACATGACCAATTCATTTATATCCTCCTGCAACCTAACAACTTCCTCCTCACTGTCACCCACCCAGCCAATCTTTGTGTCATCTGTAAACTTACTTATCATCACTGTGCTCCCCCCACAAATTCCCACCTGCATCATTTATGATTAGCACAAACAATAAGGCACCCAGCATTGATGCCTATGGTATGCCACTGCATTTCAGACTCCAGTCACACAACAGCCTTCTACAACCACTCTCTGTCGCTTGTCACTAAGCCAGTTTTGGATCCAAGCTGCCAAGTTATCCTGGATCCCCTGAGCTTTTATCATCTTTATCAATTTCCCATGTGAGACTTTGTCAAAGGCCTTGGTGAAATCTATATAAGCTACATTAGCTGTGCTACCACCATCTACATACTTTGTCACTCCTCAAAAAATTCAACCAAACTTGGTTAGGCTTGACTTCCCTTTGACAAAGCTATGCTGACTACTTTTGATCAAACCTTATCTCTAAATGGAAATTAATTTTCTCCTTCACTATTTTCTCCGATAGTTTCTCTACCACTGAGTGAGTTCAGTGAGTCATTGCAGTACCACACTTTAGGAAGATTTTAAGGCATCTGAGAGAGTGCAGGAAAGATTTACCAGAATGGTTCCAAGGCTGAGAGACTCCTGTTGCAAGGATTGATTGGTTAAGTGTGTTTTCTTCCCTTAAAAGAGAAAGTTGAGAGATTTGATAGAGATGTTTAAAATCATGAATTGTCCAAACAGTACAGATAGGGAGAAACTGTTCCTGTTGGGAGAAGAGTCCAAACCATATGGTACTGATTTAAGGTGATTTGCGAAAGAAACAACATGAAGAAACTCATTTTTATGCACCATGATTTAGATAACTTGGGAAAAGTTTGAAGCTTTTATTTTACTTAGTATTCAAGTTAAAACAAAGGGAAAACACAGTTGGATTGAAAATGAGAGGGAGCATTCTCATCCATGAGCTGCATTTTTAAGTTCTGAGTGCACTGGTATGTTATGAACATGAGGTTTTATTAATTTGTTAACATTTTAAATCTTTTCTTACTTCAAGGTAAAATGAAGGAAGGAAGAGTCTTGTGATCTGCTATGATTTCTGCTTTACGACAAATTTGTATGGCTTAGTTACAGATGGGACAGCAGGGTCCAGAACAGGCTTTTGGAATTAATATAAATAAAACAAAGTACTGTGGGTGCTGGAGATCAGAACTTAAACCAGAAATTGCTGACAGAACTCAGCAGTTCTGGCAGCATCTGTGGGAAGAAGGCAGCGTTAATGTTTTGAGATCGGTGACTTTTCTCCGAAGAGTCTTGATGTCCCATGGAATTCTGATGAAGTGTCATCAGACTCAAAATGTTAGCCCTGCTTTCTTCTCATAGATGTCTCCAGATCTACTCAGTTTTGCCAGCAATTTCAGTTTCTGTTTGAAACTTATGTGCTGTGGGTTTCAAATATGGAAACAAAGGCAAGAATAGTTGGACCAACTATGGACAAATCTCTAGTCTCAGAGTGTTTTTGGACAGAGAAGGACAAAGAGAGAGATACAAAAAGAGAGGGAAAGAGAGAGAGAGAGAAATGTCTTTCAGAAAGACAGAAAACTGCAATTACTATAATCAGGATTGAAGAATGCGATGTCTTCCTGTAGTGTATGGGACAGAATGAGGATAGCATACATACTTGGATCAAAGAAATGCAATCCTGTAGCACTCTAAAATCTCTGGAGGATTCATCCAGAGTGGCCAGGTGTAAGGTACAGCTACAGTTGAGCCTTTTTGCTGGTAGTCACTTTGGAACTTCTCTGGGAATTGAAATAAGCACCTTTTGAAGGTTACTCAGCATTACCCTAACTTGCTGAAATGGAGAAAAGAGAACTCTGTGATTGATGTTGGACTGGTTCCTACAAAAGAAATGGAATCCTGTGGAGAGGAGGAAATCAAGTATAACTGTGGGGTGGGGTTCTCAAATTGTGTTAAGAATTAATGTAGGTAAGAAATTAAAGTACATTTTTTTCTGTAATTTGAAGTAATAGTTGCTTCCCGCACTGCCTGAGGGGACTGGGAAGGACTTTCATTTTCCTCCTATCCCCTTGGCTGAGCTGTGGTGGCCCTCAAGTTAAACCACCACCAGTCGTTCATGTTAAATGAGAGAGCAGCCATATCATCTGGTAGGATTATGGCAACCTTACTTTTACCTTTGCCTACTACGTAGTGTTCAGCCTAAGTTGATTTTAGCTAGTTTGTCTTAAAGTCTTTAAACTTGAAGTCTTTTCATTCCCTTAGGTTGGTCATTGGAAATTCTGATATCTTTTACAACTTATGGGATTGTAAAAAGTGGCCTATTTATCTGAGAGGGCAGGAAAAAAGGACACAGGGAAGAATGATGAGAAGCTGAAACTAGGTAGGCATTCATAAAACAGTATGGGAAGAGAAATAAAAGAGAAGTTTTATTTGGATCTAGGTTAAAAGATCCCTCCTTCATGTTCATACTGTATTATATCATTTTACATTTTTCAATTGCTTACAATTGGAAAAGAATTTGTAGTTTTATAAATACATTAATCTTATGTTGATGACACTAGAATTAAGATTCTTCAATAAAAGTAAATACTTACTTGGTTCAGGAGCATAAAATCATCATTGAATAATTTAAGTAACAAGAAATGGGAGAGGTAAAGAGAAGACATAATAATTTGCTATTCTTGAAAAGGAGCAGAGAAAACAAAAACTCAACTAATCCTATATTTTTTAGTCTGTATTCATATAAGTAAGGATAGAAATATAAGATTAATTTTAAATATCACCTTTCTGAAGCATTGGAAGAATTGAGAGCATTAGGTACGATCAAGTATAAAATGAGATGGCATTATTATTAGGTTATCAGTTTAAATTTTGATTTGATTTGTTATGGTCACGTGTACCTACGTACAGTGAAAAGTTTTGTTTTGCACGAAGTACTTGCAGATCATACCATAAAAAGTGCATTAGGGCAATAGAACAGAGCAAAGCATATAATACTACGGGCGACAGAGAAGGTGCACTAAGAGCAAGATCAACATTAAATTTAAAATTTCAGAGGTCCATTCAGAAGTCTAATAACAGCAGGGAAGAAGCGATTCTTGAAGCTGTTGGTACATGTGTTCAAGCTTTTGTATCTTCTGCCCAATGGGAGAGGTTGGAAGAGAGTATAACAGGACTGGGAGGGGTCTTTGATTATGTTGGCTGCCTTGGAAAGATGCATAGATAGAGTCAATGGATGAAACACTGGCTTGCATGTTCAATTCAGCAGGGGGGATGGAACCTGAATTGTACCTCCAGTGAACAGGAGGTTGAGAGTAGTGAGGTCATGAATAAGGTTTCAAGGTCGCAGGAGTGTACCGGCAGGCAGGAAGGTGGTTTGAAGTGTGTCTACTTCAACGCCAGGAGCATCCGGAATAAGGTGGGTGAACTTGCAGCATGGGTTGGTACCTGGGACTTCGATGTTGTGGCCATTTCGGAGGCAATGGATAGAGCAGGGGCAGGAATGGTTGTTGCAGGTTCCGGGGTTTAGATGTTTCAGTAAGATCAGGGAAGGTGGTAAAAGAGGGGGAGGTGTGGCATTGTTAGTCAAGGACAGTATTATGGTGGCAGAAAGGACATTTGATGAGGACTCGTCTACTGAGGTAGTATGGGTTGAGGTTAGAAACAGGAAAGGAGAGGTCACCCTGTTGGGAGTTTTCTACAGGCCTCTGAAAAGTTCCAGAGATGTAGAGGAAAGGATTGCAAAGATGATTCTGGATAGGAGCGAAAGTAACAGGGTAGTTGTTATGGGGGACTTTAACTTTCCAAATATTGACTGGAAACGCTATAGTTTGAGTACTTTAGATGGGTCAGGTTTTGTCCAACGTGTGCAGAAGGGTTTCCTCACAAAGTATGTAGAGAGGCCAACAAGAGGCGAGGCAACATTAGATTTGGTACTGGGTAATGAACCAGGCCAGGTGTTAGAATTGGAGGTAGGTGAGCACTTTGTTGATAGTGACCACAATTCGGTTACGTTTACTTTAGCGATGGAAAGGGATATTATATATCACAGGGCAAGAGTTATAGCTGGGGGAAAGGCAATTATGAGGCGATTAGGCAAGATTTAGGATGCATAGGATGGGGAAGGAAACTGCAAGGGCTGGCCACAATTGAAATTGGAGCTTGTTCAAGGAACAGCTACTGCGTATCCTTGATAAATATGTACCTGTCAGGCAGGGAGGAAGTGGTCGAGTGAGGGAACCGTGGTTTACTAAAGAAGTTGAATCTCTTGTCAACAGGAAGAAGGAGGCTTATGTAAAGATGAGGCGTGAAGGCTCAGTTAGGGCGCTTGAGAGTTACAAGTTAGCCAGGAAGGACCTAAAGAGAGAGCTAAGAATAGCCAGGAGGGGACATGAGAAGTCTTTGGCAGGTAGGATCAAGGAAAACCCTAAAGCTTTCTATAGGTATGTCAGGAACAAAAGAATGACTCGAGTAAGATTAGGGCCAGTCAAGGACAGTAGTGGGAAGTTGTGCGTGGAGTCCGAAGAGATAGGAGAGGCGCTAAATGAATATTTTTCGTCAGTATTCACACATGAAAAAGACAATGTTGTCGAGGAGAATACTGAGATACAGGCTATTAGACTCGACAGGATTGAGGGTCATAAAGAGGAGGTGTTAGCAATTCTGGAAAGTGTGAAAATAGATGTCACCTGGGCAGGATGGGATTTATCCTAGGATTCTCTGGGAAGCTAGGGAGGAGACTGCAGAGCCTTTGGCTTTGATCTTTATGTCATCATTGTCTACAGGAATAGTTCCAGAAGACTGGAGGTTAGCAAATGTTGACCCCTTGTTCAAGAAGGGGAGTAGAGACAACCCTGGTAATTATAGACCAGTGGGCCTTACTTCGGTTGTGGGTAAAGTGTTGGAAAGGATTATAAGAGATAGGATTTATAATCATCTAGAAAGGAATAATTTGATTAGGGATAGTCAACATGGTTTTGTGAAGGGTAGGTCGTGCCTCACAAACCTTATGAAGTTCTTTGAGAAGGTGACCAAACTGGTGGATGAGGGTAAAGCGGTTGATGTGGTGTATATGGATTTCAGCAAAGCGTTTGATAAGGTTCCCCACGGTAGGCTATTGCAGAAAATATGGAGGCATGGGGTTGAGGGTGATTTAGTGGTTTGGATCAGAAATTGGCTAGCTGGAAGAAGACAGAGGGTGGTGGTTGATGGGAAATGTTCATCCTGGAGTTCAGTTACTAGTGGTGTACCACAAGGATCTGTTTTGGGGCCACTGCTGTTTGTCATTTTTATAAATGACCTGGATGAGGGCGTAGAAGGATGGGTTAGTAAATTTGCGGATGACACTAAAGTCGGTGGAGTTGTGGATAGTGCGGAAGGATGTTGCAGGTTACAGAGGGACATAGATAAGCTGCAGAGCTGGGCTGAGAGGTGACAAATGGAGTTTAATGCGGAAAAGTGTGAGGTGACTCACTTTGGAAGGAGTAACATGAATACAAAGTACAGGGCTAATGGTAAGATTCTCGATAGTGTGGATGAGCAGAGAGATCTTGGTGTCCATGTGCATATGTCCCTGCAAGTTGCCAGCCAGATTGATAGGGCTGTTAGGAAGGCATACAGTGTATTAGATTTTATTGATAGAGGGATTGAGTTTCAGAGCCGTGCGCTCATGTTGCAGCTGTACAAAACTCTGGTGCAGCCGCACTTGGAGTATTGCGTGCAGTTCTGGTCGCCGCATTATAGGAAGGATGTGGAAGCATCGGAAAGGGTGCAGAGGAGATTTACCAGGATGTTGCTTGGTATGGAGGAAAGGTCTTATGAGGAAAGGCTGAGGGACTTGAGGCTGTTTTCGTTAGAGAGAAGAAGGTTAAGAGGTGACTTAATTGAGACACACAAGATGATCAGAGGATTAGATAGGGTGGACAGTGAGAGCCTTTTTCCTTGGATGGTGACGGCTAGCGCGAGGGGACATAGCTTTAAATTGAGGGGTGATAGATATAGGACAGATATCAGAGGTAGGTTCTTTACTCAGAGAGTAGTAAAGGCATGGAATGCCCTGCCTGCAACAGTAGTAGACTCGCCAACTTTAAGGGCATTTAAATGGTCATTGGATAAACATATGGATGATAAGGGAATAGTGTAGGTTAGATGGGCTTCAGATTGGTTTCACAGGTCGGCGCAACATCAAGGGCCGAAGGGCCTGTACTGCGCTGTAATGTTCTATGTTCTATATTCTAAGTTCTAAATCTCTGTAGTTTCTTATGGTCTTGGACAAAGTAGTTGCCATACCAAACCATGATGAATCCGGATAGAATGCTTTCTACAGTGCATCTATAAAAATTGGTAAGAGTCTATATGGACATGCTGAATTTCCTTAGCCTCCTGAGGAAGTGGAGACATTGTCGTGCTTTCTTGATCACTGCATCAATGTGGGTGGACCAGGACGGATTGTTGGTAATCTTCACTCTGAGGCACTTGACGGTCTTGACCATCTCCACCTCAGCACCATTGATGTAGACAGGGGTATGTCCTCCACCTTGCTTCCTGAAGTCAATGACCAGATGTTCTGTTTTGCTGACGTTGATGGAGAGTTGGTTATCTTTGCACCACATTACCAAGGACTCTCTCTCTTTCCTGTATTCTGTCTCATCATTGTTTGAGATCTGGCCTACAACGGTCATGTCCGTCAGTGAACTTGTAGATGGAGTTAGGTCAAAATTTGGCCACACAGTCATGAATGTGTACGGAACACAGCGAGGGGCTGGGTACAGAGCCTTGTAGGGTGCCAGTGTTGAGGATTATCACGGAGGAAGTGTTGTTGCCTATTCTCACTGATTGCGGTCTGTAGGTCAGGAAGTCTCGAAGATCCAGTTACAGAGGGCAGAGCAGAGATTAAGGTCTTGGAGTATGGAGATTAGTTTGATTGGAATTATGGTGTTGAAGGTGGAACTGTAGTAAATAAGTAGGAGCCTGACATAGGTATCCTTGTTATCCAGTCGTTCCAGTGATGAGTGTAGGGCCAGGGAGATGGCATCGGCCTTGGATCTGCTGCGACTGTAGGCAAGTTGTGAGAGATCAAGCCAAGCTGAGAGTCTCGAGTTGATATGAGCCATGACTAACCTCTTGAAGTATTTCATAATTATGGAGGTCAGAGCAACCAGATGGTCGTCATTCAGACATGCTGCATGAGTTTTCTTTGGCACCGGGACGATGTCTTGACTGCACAATTTTGTTTAAATCATCAGTCTTTATTTTAAATACAACACTATTGATTAAGAACATAACACAGAAAAGTTGATTCAAATATTGGCTGCCTCTTATATGCAAATGCAAGGTAGTACTTGTCAGAGTGTGGCATCAAAGACCCCAATAAAAACTAAAAAAGAAATGAGAATCAGGGAAAGAGATAAAAGGTACTGCAGATGCTGGAGAATCCAAGATAACAAGCATGGGGCTGGATGAACACAGCAGGTCAGGCAGCATCATAGGAGCAGGAAAAC
>JAHRHZ010000034.1:29638675-29657941 GCA_024137785.1 Ginglymostoma cirratum | reverse complement strand
AAAACGTCAAGTTTTCCTGCTCCTATGATGCTGCCTGACCTGCTGTGTTCATCCAGCCCCATGCTTGTTATCTGAGAATCAGGGAAAATCTTCACTGGTTTGAGTCATACATAATCCAAAAGAAAATGGTTATCGATGTTGGAGGTAAATCATCTCAGTACCAGAACATGGTGGGAAAGTGAACACCGTGAGGAAAATTCACAGGGATTCTTCAGTGTTATTTGGACAATTTGAATGATTGGACAAATGCGTGGTAGATGAAGTATAATTTAGATAAATTAGGGGTTATCTATTGGTAGCAAAAACAGGAAAATAGATTATTATCTGAATGGTGATAGTTTGGGAAAGGGGAAGGTGCAACAAGACCCGGGTATCCTTGTACACTAGTTGCTAGAAGCATACAGGTGCAGACGTTGAAGGCAAATGCTATGTTGGGCCTTCATGATGATAGGATGACAGGAACAATTATACAGGGTTTTGTTGAGACCACACTTGAAGTATGGTGTGCTGTTTTGGTCTCCCTATCTGAGGAAGGATGTGTTTGTTATGGAGGGAGTGCAACAAAGGTCTACCTGACTGATTCCTGGCCTGGGTTGACTGACGTATGCAGAGAGATTGGATTGGATTGGACTATATTCACTAAAATCTGGAAGGAAGAGGGAGGAGCTTGTGGAATCTTATTAAATTTGAACAGGACTAGACAGTATAAATGCAGGAAGTATTTCCCAATGATTGGAAGTCCAGAACCAAGAGTCACAGGAAAGGCCATTTCGGAATGAGGTGAAATATCTCTACCCAATGGATGGTGAGTCTGTGGAATTCTCTGCCACAGAAATGGTGAGGTCAAAACATTCCATGTTTTCAAGAAGGAATTAGTTATAATTCTTTGGGCTAAAGGAGAAGGTAGGAGCAGGATACAGTGCTGGATGATCTGCCATGACCATACTGAATGATAGAATAGACACAAAGGGCCAAATAGCCTACCCCTGCTCCTAAATTCGATGTTTCTATTAATCTATGTCTTGAACTTACTTAATGACTGAACTTCCATAGTTCAACCATCAATAACTTTCTTTCCATTATAAGTCAGACATGGCGACATCTATTGATGATTGCACAATGCTCAGTACCATTCGTGACTCCTTAGACACAGAAGCAGTCCATTTACAAATGTAGTCAAACCTGAACAACATCCAATTTCCAGGGACTATTCTAGAAGGGAGGAAATTCTGATAAATCAAAACTAATGCATCCATTACCTCTGTAGCTATTTTACTTTGGCTTTAATTCTAAAGGCATAGAATTGAAAACTAGTTGTAATAAACTTGTATCAATCGATTCTTCATTAGACCACTTCTCAGAACAGTGGTTGCAGAACTGGCTAACAATATTGTAAAAAGTCTACATAGCCACTGGAGAGAGTGCAGAGATTTACAAGGATAATCCCAGAGATATGTGGACATATAGAAATCATAGGAAACCATTGTCAGGCAGGGTCTCCTTTTCTATTAAAAATTAAGGCTTAAAATTATGAGAAGTTTTGGTAGAGTAAATACAGTGTGAAAATTTCGTCTTGAGAACCAAAGCATAATCAGAAGCCATCAATGTGAGATAGTCACCAAGATACCTAATGCAGAATTAAATAAATACCTTTTCACGCAAACAGTGAGGAGAATATGGAATTTGCTGTCACAGGGAATGATGGAAGCAAACGGCATAGACGTATTTAGAATAGAAATTAAATAGTGCAGAAGTAAGAAGGGAATTGATGGCTACGATAGTATACTTAGATGAGCTAAACAAGTAAAAGCAAAATATTGTGAATGTTGGAAACCTGAAATGAAAATAGGAATTGCTGGAGAAACTCAGCAGGTCTGTCAGCATCTGTGGAGAGAAAAACATATTTAACATTTTGTCCAATATCACTTCTCCAGAACTAAAAGGGGCTGGATAATAAATGATAGGTGTCAAAAGGAGAAAATGGATCTGCTGGGTATAGAGCATGTAATAAATTGAACAACAGAAGCCACGCTCTGAAGTTGTATAACTCAATATTGAGTGGTTGAGGCTGCAAAGTGCCTAAGTGGGCAAATAGCCTGTTGTTCCTTCAGCTTGCATTGAGCTTTATTGAAATACTGTAGCAATGCCAGGATGGAAATGTTAGCATGGGAGTAAGATGGTTTGATGAAATAACAAGCAATTGTAAGATTGGTGTTATTCTTTCAGAATGAAGGGAAGTATTCTGTAACATGATCACCCGAGCCTGTATTTGGTCTTGCCAACGTAAAGGAGACCACATTGTGAGCAGTGAATAGTGTGGACTGGATTGAAAGATGTATGAATAAAACAGCTTCACCTGGAAGGTGTGTTTAGGGTCTTGGACAGCAAGGAGGGAGGAGGCAAATGGGCAAGTGTTACAATTTCTGCCATTTCATAAAAAGGTGCCATGAGGATGTGAGGAAGTGTTAGGAATGATGGTGGGACGGACCATGGATGCAAAGGGTAGCCCTCATCTCCATCCTTGTAAGCTATCATCTCTTGACAGTTTAGCATACGCCTCTATAAAGTGAGAAATGGAAAACTCTGACAAGGAGTGCTATGGAATGCCTCCACATGGACCTTCAATAGAGGGACTTATTCCAATTAATGCAGCACAAGTCATGTCACACAAAAATAGTGGGAGATTGTAAATGCTACTTGATTACTGATACCTTGCTCCCCTCACATCCCACACCATCCAAGAAAGGCAGCATTTAACAGCACGTTGGCAAATGCTTACAGTTCAAGGTGAGAGGAATCAGCTCCGTGCCCTTGTGCAGCCAGTGAGGTTTGGACTGTCTGTGAATTATGGTCCATAGGTGCCACTTTTAAGGTTACCTATAATTATGTCTGCTTAACATGGATGACTATCTTCAATCTTCAATGACCAACGTCATGGTCAGGATTGCTTGTGATCACAATTTGTATTCCACAGTTTGACAGTGCATGCATTTCACATGGGGATTATTATGATTACAGCTGACTTTACTCTATGCTGTGAAAGTATTTGATTAACGCAATTGCTTTTTGAAGGGCCTCACACTGCTCACTGGCTGAACCCACAATTTCAGACAGAAAAGAAACACTCACTCCATCTATTATGGTGTTGTCACAACCATTTGCCATTTCCACTGCACATTTACAAGTTGCACGAGTATTAAAGACAATGAAGGTCTTATTTGGTACAGAGAGTTGCAGGCCGTACTCGGTAATCAAGTGGCTCCCTGAACCTCTATGCTCCTTTCTTTCTTCCACTTTCTGTCAACCCCAGCAGTACTGAGCTTCCACAGATTATCACATGCCTCTTTGAATTATGACTTCATCTCACAACACTAATCTCTGAGCCCAGGTCCCACAGCTTAGTCATGCCAACCATTGTGCTGTACTGTCCCCAACTGAGTTCACGGTGGTTGAGATTGTCAAAGAAGTGTAGGAACAGGTGGTGTTGAGGAGGCAGGGAAGCTGCTGAAGGACTTGGACAAGCTAAGAGAGTGGGAAAAGAAGTGGCAGATAGAATATAATGTGGGAAAGCGTAAGGTTATGCATTTCAGTGTGAAGAATAGTGGCATAGACTATTTTCTAAATGGGAAAGGCTTCAGAAATCTGAAGCATGAAAGGATTTAGGAGTCCGAGTTCAGGATTCCCTTAACATTAACATGCAGATTCAGTTGGCAGTTAGGAAGGCAAATACAATGTTAGCATTCATTTCAAGAAGGCTAGAATACAAGAGCAGGGATGAATGCTGAAGCTGTATAAGGCTTTGGTCTGATTATATGTGGAATATTGTGAGCAGTTTTGGATACGGTACCTAAGAATGGATGTATTGGTCTTCGACGGAGTCTAAAGGAAGTTTACAAGAATGATCCTGGTGGCAAAAGGCTTGTCATATGAGGAGTGGTTGAGGACTCTGGGTTTACAGTCAATGGAGTTTAGAAGGATGAAAAGGGATCTCATTGAAACTTACAGAATACGGAGAGGTCTGGTTAGAGTGGATGTGGAGACGATGTTTTCACTGAAATAAAGAGGAATTTCATCAGCCAGAGGGTGGTGAATCCATGGAACTCATTGCTACAGAAAGTTGTGGAGGCCAAGTCATTGAATGTATTTGAGACAGAAATAAATAGGTTCTTGATTGGTAGGTGATGAAAGGTTGTGGGGAGAATGCAGGAGAATGGGATTGAGAAACATATCAGCCATAATTGAATGGCAGAGTGGGCCTGATGGGCCAAATGCCTAATTCTGCTCCTTTATTTTATGGACTACTTCGAACAGGTAATCCATGGAATCCAATACACTATCGTCTGCTCCCTCTTACATGTTGAGTTGCCCTCCTTCAAATTATTGCCCCGCTGAATCCTAGCTACTGCCTCCAATCCACAGAATTGAATGCATCAATATCCCTGCCATAGCAATGGTCCTGATGACAGGGTAGAAGCAGGGATGATGTTCCCGATGGTGGGTGCATCCAAAACCAGGGGTCACATTGAGGATTCGGGGTAGACCATTTAGAACTACCACATACCCCCAACCCCTTAACTGTGGTCATCCCTTTGACCAACTTGGACAGGGAGCTACAACTGATGGTTGACTAGACCCTTGACTGACATATGTCTCCCTTGGACGGACTGAGGTGCATTCAGTGTGTTTGCCATTTTCTAATCAACCTATTCAGAGGTGTTACCTCTGGAGCAGCTGGGACTTGAACCTCAGCCTTCTGGCACAGTGGTAGGGACAATTACACCACACTAGGACTCTTGCTTTCCACAAAGGCTTCTGGCATATGGTGTTGGTGTAGGACGGAGATGAGGAGACATTTCTTCATCCAAAGAGCAGTGAGCCTGTGGAATTCATTACCGCAGGAAATAGTTGATGCTAAAACATTGAACGTTTTCAAGAGATAGCTACATATAGCACTTGGGGCAAATGGAATCAAAGGTTATGGGGAGAAAGCAGGATTAAGCTATTGAGTTGGATGATCAGCCATGATTGTGATGAATGGCAGAGCAGACATGAAGGGCCAAATGACCTCCTCCTGCTCCTATCTTCTATGTTTCTAAGTTTCTATACCCCCATGCAGTCAATGGAGAGCGCAGTTAGCATGGCTGCATTCAGCAATCATGAAGAATGAAGTTAGCCTGCTCAATATCATATGCTAATCACAGATCCCCACACTCATTTTCAGAGACTCTTACAGTTGTCCCTACATGTGTTTTGGTTAATTAAAATAACAGTTAATACATTATCATGTACGCAATTTAGAAACTGACGTTTCTAAAATATTAGACTTTTTGTTCTCTGTGGCAGTCATCTAGAGTACATCAAACTTGTTCTAAAAAGGCAATTATCTTCCAGTGTTAGAATTATTGTATAAAAGAGGAATGATACAAATCAATATATGTTGGGCACATATGCTTACATTTGGAAGCAAACATATAGTAGCATGCCTACTTTAGAAAAATGAAGAGGATTGTACTCTCTACCAGTTCCTTGTTATTATGAGACACAAAAGCATATTGTGAAGGTTAAAACATTAAATGAAGTGTTCTCTCAAGAAAGAGATAAATGCTTCAAAAGTAAACATCTTGTTGCTGCCAATCATTTGATCAATGATCCAATTGTTCTGTTTCATGGATTCACATATTTTTGCTATAAATTTCTTTCACACATAAAAAAATCGTACATCCAGACACAACAACCATGCTCTAAAATAGTTGTGCAGGCTCCATTTTTAATCTAAAATTCAAAAACACGTAGATAGACATAACTAGTTGTAGTTATTGTTACGAGGTCAACCATCCGGACCTTATAGAACATGAGTTCCTTGATTGGGGCTGTTAATCTGGTCCAATCAGGGAGCCCTAGCTGACAGCTAAAAAGAGGAGTGTCACAGATACTGACACCCTGGTACCGACTCTGACAAAGCTGTGCCAGAGTCACGAGGACTTTCTATGTGCAAATAAAGGGTGACTTGGTGACAGGATACTGGTCTCTATGTTGTTATTTCAGTAGCGATAATAGTAAAATGCATTCCTGAAGAAATTCACTCACAATAGTCATCTTTGAGTTGGAGTAAGCATTTCCTGCATTATGCCATTACTTAGGAAGCTTGACTTGTTCGACCCTGCTGTTGAAGACTGGGCCCAGTATGTGGTAAGAATGCATTATTTTATCCAGACAAAAGACATTAGGATTGACGTAAAACAACAAGTAATTCTTCTGACAGCCTATGGAGTTTTCTGTTATTAGGAACCTAACTTTCCCTGAGGCACCAAATACTAAAATGTTTCAAGAGTTGAAAGATTTAGTTAAGGAATATTATGACCCCAAGCCTCCTTTAATTCTGAGATGCTATCATTTTCACTTGGCAATTTGAGAACCAGGGGTATTTTTGTTAGGATTTTTGACACTGGTTAAGGTGACTGGCAGAGTTATGTGTCTTTGGTTTATCCCTTAATGAGACAGTTGGTTTATGATGCAGGCATGCAAAAGTGATGACCAACTGGACTTCAAACAGGAACTATATCTGGCTTTATCATTGGAAAATGCAGCAAGTGGAGCATATGAGTCGCAGGGTATCCCAATAGAAGTAGACACACTTGCCAGTTTGAATGAGCTTGGGGAACACTACTTAAGTGCAGGCAATTGCATAGCCTCACTCTGGACATAAGGACAGAGGGACGCTATGTCAGCCCACACCAAAACACCAAAACAAAACCAAGCCTTAGCTAATTAGTTAAAATTTTCTTCAAGCCATTGTAGGTGCTGCTGGTATGCAGACTCATGACAGCAAAAGAATCCCACCTGACCTAAAGTGAATAAGATAACTCATAGTCTGGTATCCAGGAGTGTGCGTAGTCTGGAAAGCCCACCCACATCTAGTTTGGAACAGTTAAATTGCTTAGCAACATCCAAATCAGAATCAATCAAGATAAGCACCTGGTTAGATGATCATCTGGTTCTAATGGAGGTTCATACTGGTGCAACCATATCAGTGATCGAAGAACCAGCTTTTAACAAAATTTGCCTGGACTCCAACCCTTAAGTTTGCGCAAGACCTCAGCTAGGCTGAAAACCTATACCGAGGAACCTTTGCAGATTAAAAGTACAACTTTGGTTCTGGTCTCTTATGAAAACTAGCTGGTTTGGTTACCTGTGATTATAGTAAAAGCCTTTGGCCCAAGCTTGATGGGGTGAAATTGGTTGAGAAAGATTCACCTCGATTGGCTCAACATTTTTCAATTAGAAAATGCCTGTCTGAGTGATTTCTTAATGAAAGACCCAGAGATCTTCCACGAAGATCTAGGGACTATCATAGGAGCCAAAACCACCTTGCATGTTGACCAGGAAACAATACCACAATTTTGCAAGCTCAGCCCAGTGCCATTTGCCCCACAGGTAAAGTAAAGGCAGAAATCAGAAGGCTAGAAAGTGAAGGAATCATTAAACCAAACCAGTTTATGGAATGGGCAGCACTAGCCTTTAAGGAGATTTTAAACAAATGATAAACCACTTTTCACCACTGCATAAGTACCCAATCTCTCAGAAAGAGGATGTATAAGCAAAGCTGGCGGGGGGTCTGTCCTTCACAAAAGCCTTCACATGAGCCTTATGTACTTGTAATTGCATTTAGATGAGGATTCCTAGAAGTATGCTACAATTAATGCCCATAAGGGCTTGCGCCAACATACGAGACTTCTGTTTTGGGGTATCATCAGCCTGTTCAATTTTTCAGCAGGTGATGAAGAATATTTTGTAAGGTCTACTTAGGTTGCTGTTTATTTAGGTGATGCGCTAATAACAGAGAAGATAATAAGGAACGCTCAGAGAAGTTGGACATAGCCCTTTAATGTTTTTCCAAAGTAGGCGTAAGCCTAAGAAGGGAAAAAAATGTGTTCCAGGCACCCCAAGTAACGTTATTGGGCTACAGAGTTGACAAAATTGGGTTACACCCATCAGAAGATAAAGTAAGGGCATCAAAGGTGGCCCAGAACCCATGTCTGTCCAGGAGCCTAGGTAATTTCTTGAGCTGGTAAATTATTATGGTAAGTTCATACATAACCTGGCCTCCAATCTCACACCTACACATCAACTCCTATTGAAGTCAGCTTTGGAAATCGTCAAGCCAAAGCTTTCAGTGAAGTGAAGAAACAGCTATCATCCTTGAATGTGTTGCCACTCTATGATCCCAAGCAAGATCTGGTATTGACATGCGATGCCTCCCTGTATGGCATTGGGGTGATATTAGCTCATACATGGCCCAATGGACAGGAACGCCCAAATGCTTATGCATCCAGGACTTTAGCTAATGCAGAGTGTAAATAGGCCCAGACAGACCAAGATGGACTGGCAGTCATATTTGGAGCCAGGAAATTCCACCAAACCTTGACGAACAAAAATTTGTAATACTAACAAACCACAAATCCATACCAGGCCTTAAAGAGGACAAGACATTGCTTCCTGTAGCTTCAGTCTGAATTCAGCAGTGGGTTCTAATGTTCAGCGTCTATAATTACAAGTTAGAACACCGTTCAGGGGGCCAAGTAGTGAATGCAGATGCATTGAGTTGCTTCCCATTGGCAGATAAACCACCGGGGCACCATCAATGGAAGAGTCTGTAATGGTTTTAAATTTTCTGGACACACTTCCAGTCACAGTTTACAATATCAGACTTTGAATGCAGAAAGATATGGACCTGGCAAAACTGAAAGAACCTGCTGATGGTGGTCCCAAAGGACTGTCCCAATCAGAAATGAAATCTCTTTGGACCCAGAGAGACCAGCTCACAGTAGAGCATGGTGGATTGTTATGGGAAGCAACAGTGATTGTCCTGCGCAAAGGTCACCACCAGACAAAGCTGAACTCCACCAGGGTCATCCAGGGGTCTCCTAAATGAAGATGCTGGCGAGAAATTATGTCTGATGGCCAGACCAGATGCAGACATGGCCACATTGGTGGGGCAGTGCCCACACTGCCAACAAGGACAAAAATTACCACCAACTGCATCCATGGGAACGGCTGGGTAAATCTTGGACTTGATTACACGTTGACTACACAGGTCCCTTCATGTGTTCAATGTCCTCAGTAATTGTAGATGCCCATTCAAAGTGGTTGGACATGCATGCCCATAAACACGAGGATGACTACAGCAAAACTGCGCTCATCTTTTTCAATACACAGACTCACTCCTGGAAGTGTTGGTCACAGGTCATCATTTACGGGCAGAGAATTTGGGTATTTCCTAAAGTTGAATGGGATTCGACATATAAGAACTACTCCATACCATCCATCATCCAATAGCTTGGCAGAAACAGCAGTCCAAACTCTGAAGGCAGGCTGGAATAAACAACTTGCAGCCCCACCAGATACTAAACTGTCATGGTTCTAATTTGATTAAAGGACCACCTACATGCAACTACAGGGATAGCACCGGCAGACTGGGTAGAATGGGTAGAAGACTCCGCACCAGGGTAAATCTGATCTTCCCAGATCTGGGGGAGTGTGAAACAGCATCAGGAACACCAATCCCGGACACAAGGCTTTGCCAAGCAAGAGAGACAGTTTGATACAAGGGATAAAGTTTGGTGTAGGAACCATGGAAACGGCCCTGCATGAGTAAGAGGCATGGTTGATGCGAAGTCAGGACCAGTGATGTGTAATGTTTGGGTCGGTGCAGCAATCCTGAATAAGCAAGTGGACCATATGAAAGCCATGAACCTTCAAATGGTGTGGGACCAATATGTGCCCAGCTACTGGGAAGTCAGAAGGGCAGCCGGAACCTATGGGTTCATCCTTTCCAAATGCTAACAAGACTTCTGAACCTTGGACGGACATGACAGATGTAGTTGTATCTACGCATTTGCTAGTGGAAGAAGCTAATCAATTTGTATTGAGGCATTCCTGGGGCAAGAGGTGAGCTCTCATGCATTACACATAACCTGTATTGAACAATTAGTCACAGGAATCTGATCCAATGCTAAAACACCCCAGGAGGATCTCCAAGCGAAAGGACTGGCCTATATCCTCGGACTCAGAAAGGGAAGAGATATAGTGATTGTAACAAAGTCAGCCAGCTGGACCCCATAAAATATGAATTCCCTGACGGTCTGTTAATCTGATCCAATCAGGGAGCCCTGGCTGGCAGATAAAAAAAACGAGTGTCAGAGATACTGGCACGCAGGGTGCTGACTCTGACGAGGCTGTGCCAGAGTCGAGGACTTTCCACATGTAAATGAAGAGTGACTTGATGACTGAATATCAACATCTGCGGAGTTATTTCACCAGTATTTTGAAGGGGTTTGCTCTTTGACACAAGGAAACAAAGTGCTCCAACTTTTTTCTCAATGCACCTACTAGAGAAGTTGCAAAACTTGACCTACTCTTGGAGGACTGCAGTGGTTCAAGAAGGCAGCTCACCACCACCTTCTCAAGGGCAACTAGGGATGGGCAAGAAATGCTGGCCAGCCAGCGATGCCCACATCCCACAAATGAATTTAAAAAAAGGCAGGGCAGGTGACTGAAGTGTCAGTGGGGGTGGTGCCAGTGACCATAATTCTATTAGTTTTAAAATAGTGGTGGAAAAGGATAGACCGGATCTAAAAGTTAAAGTTCTAAATTGGAAGAAGGCCAATTTTGACGGTGTTAGGCAAATTCCAAAAGTTGATTGGGAGGGTGCATGTTTGCAGGTAAAGGGATGGTTAGAAATTGGGAAGCCATCAAAAATGAAAGAACTAGAGTCCAGAGACAGTATGTTCCTGTTAGAGTGAAGCGCAAGGCTGGTAGGTGTAGGGAATGGTGGATGATTAAAGAAATTGAAGTTTTGGTTAAGAATAAGAAGGAAACATATGTCAGGTATAGACAGCAGAGGTCAGGCGAATCCCTAAAAGAGTATAAAGGCAGTAGGAGTAGGGCTAAGAGGGAAATCAGGAGGGTAAAAAAGGGGACAAGAGATAGCTTTGGCAAATAGGGTTAAGGAGAATCCAAAGGAATTCTACAAATACATTTAAGGACAAAAGGGTAACTAGGGAGAGAGTCGGGCTCCTGTAAAGATCAGCAAGGCCACCTATGTGTGCAAGTGCAGGAGATGGGGGAGATATTAATTGAGTATTTTGCATCAGTTTTTACAGTGGAGAAGGATATGGAAGATAGAATGTGGAGAAAGAAATAGCAACATCTTGAAAAATGTCCATATTACAGTGGAGGAGGTGCTGAACATCTTAAAATGCATAAAGGCGGATAAATCCACGGGACATGATCAGGTGTATTGTAGGAAGGTAGGGAAATGTTTGCTGGGCCCTTTGTTGAGATATTTGTATCATTGATAGCAACAGGTGAGGTGCTGGAAGATTGGAGGTTGGCTAACGTGGTGCTACTACTTAAGAAAGTGGTACAGAAAAGCCAAGGAACTATAGACCAGTGAGCCTGACATAGGTGGTGAGTTACTTGTTGGAGGGAATCTTGAGGGACAGACTTGACATGTAGTTGGAAAGGCAAGAACTGATTAGGGATAGTCAACATAGTTTTGTGCGTGGGAAATCGCTAACTTGATTGAGGATTTTTGAAGAAGTAATGAAGAGGATTAATGACAGCCAAGCAGTGGACTATATGGACTTCAGTAAGGCATTCAACAAGGTTCCTCATGGCAGACTGGCAAGAAAGGTTAGATCACATGGAACAGAGGGAGAACTAGCTGTTTAGATACAGAACTGGTTTGAAGGTAGACAGAGGGTGGTGCAGGAGGGTTGCCTTTCAGGGTTGGAGGTCTGTGACCAATGTTGTTCCACAAGGACCAGTGCTGGGCCCACTGCTTTTCATTATTTATATAAATGATTTGGATGTGAACATAGGAGGTATGGTTAGTAAGTTTGTAGATGACACCAAAATTGGGGGTAAAGTGGACAGCGATGAAGGTTACCTCAGCGTACCATGGGCCCTTGATCGATGACCCAATGGGGCAAGGAGTGGAAAATGGAGTTTAATTTAGATAAACGTGAGATGCTGCATTTTGAAAAGGCAAATCAGGGCAGGACTTAATGGTAAGGTCCTGGAGAGAGCTGCTGAACAAAGAGACCTTGGAGTGCAGCTGCATAGTTCCTTGAAAGTGGAGTCGCAGGTAGATCGCATAGTGAAGAAAGTGTTTGGTATGCTTGCCTTTATTGGTCAGTGTATTGAGTGTAGGAGTTGGGAGATCATGTTATGGATGTACAGGACTTTGGTTAGGCCACTATTAGAATACTGCATACAATTCTGGTCTCCCTGCTATAGGAAGGATGTTATGAAACTTGAAAGGGTTCAGAAAAGATTTAAAAGGATGTTGCCAGGTTTGAGATATAGGGAGAGGCTGAATAGACTGGAGCTATTTTCCCTGGAGTGTCAGAGGGATAAATAGACAAGGTCTTTATCCTAGGGTGGGGGTTCCAAAACTAGAAGCCATCAGTTTAAGGTGAGAGGGGAAAGATTTCAAAGGGATCTACGGGGCAACTTTTCATGCAGAGGGTGGTGTGTGTATGGAACGAGCTACCAGAGGAAGTGGTGGAGGGTGGTACAATTACAACATCTAAAAGGCATCTGGACGGGTAAATGAATAGGAAGGATTTAGAGAGCTATGGGCCAAGTGCTGGCAAATGGGACCAGAGTTATTTCGGATATGTGGTCAGCATGGACAAGTTGGACGAAAGGGTCTGTTTCTCTGCTGTATATCTCTATGACTGTAAGACTCTAATACAAAGATGAAAAATATTACCACACAAATGACTACCACTACTTGTTTCGGAACTATTTACATCCTCAATGAATATCACAGTCATGCAAATATTACAATCTTATTGATAATTTCATTCCAAATTACAAAATTACTGAAAAAAATCAAATGTTATAACAACAGCATAGCAGTAGTATTATAAAAGTAGCTTCTAATCCTGCTCAATTTGGAAAGCAATAATCACCTAAATCTCTATCCCTTCATGAATGCAAATAATTTATACCTTCATAAAGCAGATGGTAAATTTGCTTCTTGTAACAATTTGTCATACTAAAAACTTTGAATGTACAAATTAAAGACTCAAAAGCATGCTGAACCTCATACCAATGAATGTGCAGATGCAGATAGTAACAAAACAGTAGTTTTTGTTCTGGCTCCTCTATCTTTATGCAACGTACTGGAGACATTTGGTTATGCTCACAGGGCCCATTAAACATGATTAACTGAAACCCTGGTGGGTAAGAACACTTCAGAACAAACCTGTAATTTTAGAGCTCTCATTACCATATTTAAATTATCAGCCAAAGTCAAAAGAAAGTATGTAGTTTTATATTTGCATACCCCTATCGATGGTCCTGCAGAAGCTGGGAGAAACAACTTGTTCTTGCAAAATTATTGTGGATTCATATTTTCAACACAAGAATGAGCTTTTAACGTGGACAGTTTCTACATTGAAGTGATGCTTGATTTAAAAGCATATAAATCTAATGTCTGTATTGCAATCTGATTGTTGACCATAAACCCTTTCTTCTATCATTTGCCTGTGCAAAGCTCTTCCAGTATCTATCTCGGCAGCCACGTAAGGACTAAAATTTTACAAAATAAAAGCTTATGGCATGTCTCGTGTAGGTGACAACTTATAACATAAATATTCAATTCAGACAATATTCTGTTGAGCTTGTAAAGATGAAAAACAAGTTAATAAATTCATCAGATTCAACAGATGAGGTTGTTAGCTTGCTCGCTGAGCTGGCTTGTTTTTGTTCAGACGTTTCGTCACCATGCTAGGTGACATCATCAGTGGAGCTTCTGCTGAAGCAATGTTATTCTATTCCGCTTGGAATTTATACTGTCCAGAATGATTGGACAGACAGGAAGGAAACTAGCCATCAGAATACACAAACATCAACTAGCAGCAAAACAGCACAATGAACTCTCCTTAATATCGGTGCACTCAGACAATGAAGGCCATCAGTTTAACTGGGACAAAGTAACTATAGTAGCCCAAGCCAAACATAGACACGCATGGGAATTCCTAGAGGAACGGTTCTCCATCTATACTTCAATCAACAAACATATAGAATTGGACCCCATTCATAAATCCATACAGATCAAAACCAGAAATGACAGTACTCACCATAACTGACCGGACAGTATAAATTCCACGTGGAGTAGAATAACATCGCTTCATCGGAGGCTCCACTGATGATGTAGTGATGTCACCTAGCATGGTGACGAAACATCTGAACAGAAACAAGTCAGCTCGGCGAGCAAGTCAACAACCTCATCCACAACCCGAGTATTTGCCAATACTTTACATTCAACAGAATTCAGTATGTGAATTTGATCTCTGGCAACCACTCTAACAGGACATTGTGCTTGAAAATAATAACGTAGTTTAGACCACAGGGAGCAAAGTATGATTCGGTTAACTGATTAAATGCGGAATATGTGGAAAAACAAACAGCCCTGATACTCTCAATTACGTGTAGCCTTTGAGGTCAGTTCCACAATCTGGCATGACAAGTTTTATACTTCTTAGTCAGGCCACTAGGTGGGGCAGTGTTTTGTCGCTGACAAAGGAGCAGTGCTGTGAAAGCTTGTGATTTCAAATAAACCTGCTGGACTATAACTTGCTGTCATCTGACTTCTGACTTTGTCCACCCCAGTCCAACATCAGCATCTCTACATCATAAATTCAGACTGTGGTTCACTTAGTGATGGAACATCTAGCATTTGATGGTGGGAGAGAGGAGAAAGTACAATGAACAATAGTTTTCATAGTCCTAATAGTATTCCTTATTTCGATGCTAAAATATTAAAGTTTAATCATGAATAATCAATTGAGTTAATGCAATTCATATAACAAAAGTAGTTCTACCTTTAAGTAGAAACGCAACATAATTGAAAAACACTACAAATGCATACATTTTAAATGCCATATTTTCATTTCACATTATTTTCATTCCAATGCAGACACAGAAATTCTCAAATTCTGTGAATTGTCTTATAAATTAAAGATTAACATAGACTTTCTTATTCTCAATTGTCAGAAGGAAACCAAAAAATGCCAAAATGCAAATATTCAGTAATTTCAGACCATGCTGCTGATTCTCTTGACTCTTAACGATTTAGCATTTGCACCGAGAAATCCACAGATTCAACCCCTTGAGCTACATCATTCAAACAAAATAAATAATAATTTTAACAGAAAAAGATTTCATATTTTTAAAATCTTATCCTGCTGGATTTGAAGATGGTCCATGTGTAACCTAGCATCAGCAGGAGTGAATCTTTGAGATTTATTTTCAGACATGTTAATCAGTAATGCAAATAGAGAATTCGATTGTAAAACAAATTTTCTCTATTCAAAGCTAAGAATTTAAACTAAAATGTCTTCTCCACAATTCATAAAACAAAAAAAAAATAGCTTGCTAATTTGCACTGGTTGGTGTATCCTAGGCCTAAGCCTTACACAATCCACTCTTATAATTTCCTTTACAAAACCTATTGAATAGGACAATCGAAAACAATTAGGTTTGTGGCTAGTTTTGATGAAAATATTACATGGAGAAAACATTAGAACAAAAATAGATCCAGGACATATATTTCTGGGTGAGTGCAACTGCATTCAAAGGACTGAGAAAATCCATAGAAATTTGTTTTCTGATATCATAATTTAACACTTTTAAATGCAGCCATATAACTTGATAAAATTTCACATCTAAAAGGTATAAATATACTGGAGAATATGATAACTTCATGCTTAATCCTGTGAAGTATTTGCATCTTACACGTATATCGTGTATATTTACAAATTTATCAAATAAGATCCCATAAAATGAACAACTGTGAAGGATACACTATCATTTCCATAGTGGATCTATTCTGTTTTAGATAAGTTAAGCAACATCATATTTGTTACTTAAATATCACGACCTGCATTTTCCAGTCAGGAAGCTAAAACTATTAATTGTTCATCTCCTTTAATTTAAATAATCAAACAACAATATTAAAATTGACGATAAAATAACGTCATAATGGTGTGATGGAACTCCAGCAGCAGGTGGTGACTGTGAGGGAAGGCACTGAGCAAGCAAGCTTGAGCAGTTGTGCTAGGACTTCCAGCAGCAGATGACAACAGTGAGGGAGGGCAGATTGAGCAGGTAAATAGATCTTCTTTTTGAAAAAAATGTGTCTTTGTGGTAGTGGGGTTGCTAATGGTAAGACAACGCATTCTTCAACCCAATGTAAACCACAGGCTTTGTTTCATGTAAATACCTCCAGGTTTAACTTTAATTCTCCTTCATGTTTCTAATGACACGATGCCAGTAGAATAAAAAGTGGCTGGTTCATGATATCTAGGCTGTCTATGTAGTCAAATCTCATGTCATAGTTCTAACACAGTTGACAGAATTCCACAGCACAAGCACAAGTCATGGCAGATAAGTTTGAAAGGTGCCTTGCCAAGGTGAAGCAGATGGTGGAGGAGTTGAAACTGACAATGTTTGTGAGAGAAGGTGAAACTGCTCCAGGATCACTGAAGGCTCAGGTATCAGCACAGGAAATTAGATCTTTGGATTAAACCCAGGCAGAGGTTCCCAATGTGCATTCTCTTGATGCTACTGTGCATGCAATGGTTGAAATCCTACCAGCCAATTAGTAAGAAGCTGGTTAGATTTGAAGGAAGACCAAAGCATCGAATAATCCATTGACTGATTACTGGATTGAGTGCACACACTGGGTATGACATCCAGGAGCTTCAACGTGAGTGAGCAAGTGGTATTTGTGTTGGAACGTCTGTGTGAGAAAGCCTGTCAGGACATATTGAGAATAGGTTCAGGTATTCAAAGAAGTCTGTAGCAGCTCCTTGAGGTACTTTCAAAAGTTTGTGTGGCAGCAATAGCCTGTCATAGCGGCAGAAGAAGTTTTATTAGAAAAACCAAGTCAAAAGAAAGGACCCAGTTTCCAAATCCCATAAATACATAAGTGACATGCTGCGGAAAATGTCCATTTGTCTCATCCTGCCTACATCAGCTTGTTAAATGAGCATCATTAGCTCGTGTAAATCTCCTGTCTTTTTCCCAACACCTGCAATTATTCTTAGTCAAATAATCATCCAAGCTCCTCTGGAATGGAGCCCAGAAGCTGGTGAAGTTGTCTAATTGCATCAACCTCCTGGATCCCTATTTCAAATCCACCAGAGACTGGCAGCTGAAGGATAATGATCAGGGCTTCAACTTCAAGAACGGGGTTTTGCAAGGTCTATCATACTGCCCAAAGCTGCACTGTCACCTATCAACCAGAGGGTAATGGACATTGCAAATAATTCAGCCTTAACTATCTGCACATCTTGCCTCCTGAGTATATGAAAATGGCCTAACTACCTCAGCAAGGTCTCAGCACAGTACGACTAACAGCATAAAAGTGGAAATCTCCTACAATTCAGTCATTGCTTGGGAACTACACATTGTTGGAACCCCACAGCCACCCTCCAGAAGAATGCCTAACTACTGACTGTGACTGAATTTGCAACAGTACTGACTAACAAAGTTGATGTTGTTTCATCTTGTACTTTAAGCCAATATTGCTGCCTAAACATCGAGATACTGATCTGGTGTATCTGAAGCTATGCATATCTGCAATAACACTGTCCTTGAGGTTAATTGCTACTGATAATTAAGGTTTTTCAACTTCTTATGTAATGTAGTACTCCTTTATTTGGACTGTTATACAACAAATTATCAAGTACACCTCTGTAGTTTCATACCTAAGATCTCTCTTTTCGCATGCTCATTCTAGATTAGTGTCTTCTCTCCTACCAATGTCAGAGACATGTGATCAATTACATTATCATGATTTATGTTATATACCACATCTCCCCTGAAGTTTCTATCTATTTGGTCTATATTGTTCCAGTAATTTACTTTTACTTGCTTAGATTTTATTTGTAATAATTAAAATCATTATATCATTATTATCATTATTACTGTTATCAACATCTGCCATCCACCCATCCCCCCATAACCCTAAAGTCAGAATCTTAGAGGTTGAAATGATTTGGAACACTGACTGCACATTCTAATCTGGTTCATTTGAGTTCAATACTAGGATGATGGTATTCCACTGTGTCTGGAATAGTTGCACCATGCATCCCATTTTCTGTAATAATTATACTTAGCAGTACATCTACGTTCTGCTCGCAAAAAAGACCCTGAACTACCTGTAGCCTGCCACTTTAACACAGCACCCTGTTCCCTGGCCAACATCTCTGTCTCTGGCTTGCTGCAATATTCCAGTGAACCTCAACGCAAGCTGGAAGAACAACACCTCATTTTCCACTTAGGGACCCTGCAGCCCCCCAGACTCAACATCATGTTCAATCATTTTAGGGCCTAAACTCTTCCATGTCCTAGCCTCCTACTCCACACACCAGGCCTTGTTATCACATAGCCTGCCATTACACACCCCTTGTTGTTAGTCACTAACAGACCCCTTTAATAACAATTCATCCTCCCTGCTGGATCTTTATCAACTCCTTTGTCTGTCCAACTGTTCTTCTCTCTCTTTGCACTCAATCCTATTGCTTACTCCCTACCCAACCATCCCTCCCTATCTTCTGCATAGAGACCTATGGTTTCCCAGCTACCATCGGTTCTGAGGAAGGATCACCGGACTTGAAACATTAACTCTAATATTTTCTTCACAGATGCTGCCAGATCTGCTGAGCTTTTCCAGCAACTTCTGTTGTTGTTTCTACCCTGACTTTATGGTTGACAGAGATTCTCTTGTGGCTACAGCCTCCACTTTTCTCTGTGGTTTTTCTCTAGTTATTTTAACTTCGTTATTTTAATTTCTCGTAATGATGAGATGTTATGTTTGTCTCAAGGTTGTATTCTAAAACTGATCCATCCTCCCAATTGACAATTCCACTGGCAACTACTCATCAATAAACTGAATGTAGTTTATTCCCTCAGAGATAAAAGGTACTGCAGATGCTGGAGAATCCGAGATAACAAGGCATGGGGCTGGATGAACACAGCAGGCCAAGCAGCCTTTTGGGGGAAGGAAAACTTGACGTTTTGGGCCTAGACCCTTCATCAGAAATGGGGGAGGGGAAGAGGGTCCTGAAATAAATAGGGAGAGAGGGGGAGGCGGATAGAGGATGGATAGAGGAGAGGATAGGTGGAGAGGAGGCAGACAAGTCGAAGAGGCGGGGATGGAGCCAGTAAAGGTGAGTGTAGGTGGGG
>JAHRHZ010000034.1:29620689-29633675 GCA_024137785.1 Ginglymostoma cirratum | reverse complement strand
TTTGAAATGATAAAAGAGAAGGTACTTTATACTAAGATAACAAGGTGTAGAGCTGGATGAATACAGCAGGCCAAGCAGCATCAGAGGAGCAGGAAAGCTGACATTTCAGGTCTAGACCCTTCTTCAGACAATTTTCTGAAGAAGAGTCTAGACCCGAAACGTCAGCTTTCCTGCTCCTCTGATGCTGCTTGGCCTGCTGTGTCCATCCAGCTCTACATCTTGTTATCTTAGTATAAAGTACCTTCTCTTTTATCATTTCAAAAGTTGAGGCCTGTTCCTGACTCTAATACCATTGCTGGCATTTTCTCAAAACCTCTCTTATTGGTTGAGTAACATGGGCTAAATTCAGCATGAACTTTCTCCCTTGATTAATTATGTCTCAGAAGCACTGTACATCATTTTGCACACTTTGTTGCCCAAAGTTCAATAATGACTCCTGTCTTCCTCAGATCGACCACGATATATTGCTCTTGAATAATGTGTCTTAGAAATGTAATCATTATGTTAAAAATTTTCATTTTTCATTTAGTCTAATGCCTGCATTCTATAATGGGGAGGCAATGACCTTGTGGTATTAATGCTGGGTTCTATTTCTAGAAACCCAAATAATTTCTGGGAACCCAGGTTCAAATTCCACCATGGCAATGGTAGAATTTGAATTCAATACAAATCTGGAATTAAGAGTCTAATGATGACCACACATCCATTGTTGATTGTCAGAAAAGCCCACCTGGTTCACTAATGTCCTTTAGGGAAGGAAATTGCCATCCTTACCTAGTCTGGGCTACATGTGACTCCAGACCCACAGCAATGTGGTTGACTCTTAACTGCTCTCTGGGATGGGCAATAAATGCTGACGTAGCCAGCGATGACCTCATCTTGCAAATACATGAAATGTCCAGACACTCTGGTTATATTCTATCTATGTTTTCCCATGCAGTAGCAAATGGTTACCTGTCTCCCTTCCAGTATTCTAGACAGAATAGAAAATCTTTAGAAACCTTTAGAAAATCTCTGATGGAGAGGAGATCCCAAATGATAGATGGTTGAAGCAACACCATTCAAATGGTATAAAAACGTAATCAGCAACCTTGAATCTTGGTGAAAGGCTATCTGCTGGAGCCCCCACAGACATCCAATTATGTAAAACAAAAACTTGTTTGTTGCCAATTTTATCAAACTCTCGTTGACGGACAAAGCAGGACAGACTTCCTTTCTTACACTTTTGTTTAACTGAATGGGATCCACATATGATCTTAGTGCTCCATTTGTCTTAGAAACAGTTACTGGCCCTAAACACCATTAAATCAGTTTCATCACTGGTGATATGACCTCACTTTCAATTATGCTGTCAAACTGAGATCTAATTTTTCCCATCAAAGGATGAGGAATTTTCATGGAAGTATTTAAGGAAGTGCATTTCTGATCAACAATGAGGTATTTTGATTCTTCATATATATATTCCACTGATATTTCATTCTCTGTGGTTAAGCTTTGTGGTGATTTGCCCATGCATCTAAAGATTTATGCTTCATGGACCTTGGAGTTTTATGTTAGCTGGTCTGACTCCCACGGAATTTAATCATGGCAAGTTGTCTGCCAGTACTGAAACAGTTGCTCCTATGTCATGTTTAAATTCTGTTTCAAAGTCTTGTGCCTTCAGGTTGATGGTGCAAAATCTGTCTGACTCGCTTTGACCTCACCTAGGAATGTTGCCTTCACTTTTGCTCTAATTTCTAATTGCTTTAATTTCTTGAACTTTTCCCTTTTTGCATTGGAAATTTTCCTTCTGAAGGACCTTTTATTTTAGGTGACAAAAGTCCGATTCACTTACAATACTTTTTAAGAACACACAACCAGCAACAATTGTAGCACTCAGCTCTCCCTAGGTCAGAATATTTGACACATTCATTTCCCTCTAAGTGAAGAAATTCTGTCACATCTCAGTTTTAAAAGAATGTACCAGACAAAACCCCCAGAAAATATATCAAGCAGAT
The DNA here is from genome assembly GCA_024137785.1 of Ginglymostoma cirratum. NCBI lineage: Eukaryota > Metazoa > Chordata > Chondrichthyes > Orectolobiformes > Ginglymostomatidae > Ginglymostoma > Ginglymostoma cirratum. The sequence goes on along the minus strand of JAHRHZ010000034.1, from coordinate 29,631,678 downwards.
AGCCTAGACCATAACTTGTTATTTTATTGAAAGGTCAGTGCAAGGGTTTGTGTTCCAGGTGTGATTCGATTGGTTCACCATTAGGCTTTAAGCAAAGCACATTTTATTCTGACAACACAGTTAAAATACAAACAGAAAAAGAATTATCATAACTTTAACTCTTACAAAATACTTAACACCACTACCACTCCCCGCCCCCGACCACATCCAAAAACCAACCCAGCTCGTCCCCGCCTCCGTAACCTGTCCGTCCTTCCTCCCACCTATCAGCTCCTCCCACCTCAACCCCCACCCCCACTTCCTATCTACCAGCCTCATCCCCGCCTCCTTGACCTGTCCATCTTCCCTCGACTGACTTACCCTCATCCTAACTCCCCACCTACGCTCACCTTTACTGGCTCCATCCCCGCTTCCCTAACCTGTCCATCTTTTCTCCCACCTATCCGTTCCTCGTACTTCAAGCCCCACCCCCACACCCACCTCCTACCTACCAGTCTCATCCCCACCTCCTTGACCTGTCCGTCTTCTTCTGACTGACCAACCCCCATCCTAACTCCCCACCTACACTCACCTTTACTGCTCCATCCCAGCCTCCTTGACCTGTCCGTCTCCTCTCCACCTATCTGCTCCTTTATCCATCTTCCATCCACCTCCTCCTCTATTTATTTTAGAATCCCCTTCCCCTCCCCCATTTCTGAAGAAGGGTCCAGACCCGAAACGTCAGCTTTCCTGCTCCTCAGATGCTGCTTGGCCTGCTGTGTTCATCCAGCTCTACACCTTGTTATCTAACACCATAGTATATTGTTTAACTACTAATCATTAAATGTTCCGATATAGCAGCAGCCCATTAATACACCCTTCGCAAAGATAAATTCAGCAAAACAGGATTTCCTCACTTACTGTTTCCTCTACAATCCAGGGGAAGGGAACACTGAAATAATAAATCTAGCAGCAGAGAAGAACTCAAGCTTTTTGCTGCAGCAGAAAGAGAGAGCTGTATCCATTGGCTTCAACAGCCAACTGCAAATACCAACTGAAAGCTGAACTAAAACCTGGATCTGTGTGAGCCTGACTGTACCCACTCATGCCTCTTTTGTCTAATTTAAAAAAAAATTTGGGGAGCTCAAAGCTGTTTGCCTACTGCTTCTGAAACAGATGTTCCAGCACCACCATGGCAACGCCTCTTTGCAAGAGAAATAGCATTGGACATATTCATCTCAAGGGCACAGTACTATCACAACACCTATGTTAAAAAATGAACTATCAATATAAAAAGATTTATAGGCTTAATTTTTAAAGACTTTAGTCTCATGCTATTAATACTCTACATAATATATACATTATGATAAACCTAAACATGCAAACATTTAATACTACAATCCATCTCTATTTCTTCTGCCACCAAACACCTCCATTTTCCTTTATTAAACCTGTGACAATGCTTTGGTAATTATGTTCTCTCATCCTGCCACGTGTATGATTTTCATATTCGATGGCTGTGTGGTAATTGAAACCAGATGGATCTCATTGACTGTGAGATCCTTGATTGGGGTTGTTAATCAGGGTCAATCAGGGAGCCCTGGGGATAAACAGGGGATTCAGAGAGTCACCTGATTTCATGGACTGACTCTGAGTGGCTGGTCACAGCCAGTACACTGTGCACATGCAAATGAAGGGTGACTAGGTGATTGGATACTGGCCTCTGTGCAGTTATTTTAGGTTATAACAATAAATTCCATCTAGACAGTGTGATAGTTTTCCCAGAGATAGTTAAGAACTGCAGATGCCAGAGTCAGAGATAACACAGAGTGGAGCTGGAGGAACGCAGCAGGCCAGGCAGCTTCAGAGGAGCAGGAAAGTTGATGTTTCAGGTCGGGACCCTTCTTCAGAATTGGGGGGGTGGGAGGGGGTGGGGAGGGCTGGTGCAAGGGAGCTCAGAAATAAATAGAGAGAGGAGGGGTCAGGCTGGGGAAGGTAGGTGGGATGGTGATAGGCAAATGCAGGTAGGGAGTGATGGGGATTGGTCAGTGAGGTGGGAGGAGTGGATAGGTGGGAGATAAGATGAACAGTTTGTGTCAGGTCAAAGAGGCGGGGATGAGAGGAGGGTTGGTCATGGGATGAGGCTGGGGGTGTAGAGATTTTGAAACTGGTAAAATCCACATTTAGGCCATTGGGCTGTAGGCTGCTGAGGTGGAATATGAGGTACTGCTCCTCTAGTTTGCGGGTGGCGTCATTGTGACACTGGAGGAGGCCCAAGATGGACATGCCACCCAGGGAGTGGGAGGGGGAAGTTGAAATGGTTTGTGACCAGAAAGTGTTGTCTTTTGTCGCGAACAGAGTGCAGGTGCTCTACAAAGCGGTCTCCGAACCTCTGCTTGGTCTCACCAATGTAGAGGAGGCCACATCGGATGCAGCAGATGCAATAGATGTTGATGGGCGTGCAGGTGAACCTCTGTCTAATGTGGAAGGTTTGTTTGGTGCTTTGAATGGAGGTGAGGGGGAAGGTGTAGGGGCAAGTGTAGCACACCCTGCGGTTGCAGGGAAAGGTGTTGGGAGTGGTGGGGCTAGTGGTGAGCGTGGAGCAGACAAGGGAGTTATGGAGAAAAAGGCAGATGGGGTGGGGAGGGAAATATATCTTTAGTTGTGGGGTCGAATTGTCGGTGGCAGAGAATAATACTTTGGATACAGAGGTTGGTGGAGTGACCAAATCTTTTCCAAAAACATAAAGGGATTATGATCAGTGTACACAACTGTCTCAGATACATTACTGTTGAAATGTGGCAATGCCAACAGCAAAGTCAAGATCTCTTTCTCATTAGTGAAATTTTTCTTTTGATGAATAGTCAACTTTCAGGAGAAATATACAATGGGTTTTTCTATCCTGTCATCATATTCTTGTAAGATTTCAGCACCAACACCCATATCACTCGTATCGATAGCCATGAGTAATTAGGTGTTGCTAATACCAGAGCAATGATCAATACAGCTCTCAGGCTGTCACATTCCTTCTGACACTCTTCTGTCCACTGAAATCTTCTGCACTTCGTCAACAACTCAGTCAGTGGAACAACCATGCTGCAAAATTCAGTACAAATTTTCAGTAAATAAACCGATCAGACCCAGGAATGACACTACTTCCCTTTTCATTGACAGTATGGGAAACTCTCCAATGACCTTTGTTTTCACATCACATGGGGCCATCTGTCCATGTCCAATGACATGGCTCAGGAACATGACTTGGGCTTTTGCGAACTCACTCCTAGCTAGGTTTATCACCAAACTGGCCTGATGAAGTTGATCATACAATTCTGACAGATGCACCAAATGTTCCTATGCACCAAATGTAACTAAAAATCACCACATTGTGTATGTACACCACACAATTAGGTAATCCTGAAATGACCTTATTGGTTAGTCTTTGAAATGTGGCTGGCACATTCTTCATAACAAATAGCATGACTTTAAACTGGTAAAGTCCATTCAGTGTCTCAACCACTGAAATTTACTTCACTCTTTTGGATAAAGATAACTGCCAGTATCCTCTGAGTAAGTGAAGGTGATAAATACAGGTGCTTGTCCCACCTTCTCAATACAGTCTTCCAAATGTGGAATAGGGTAAAAATCCGATTTGGCAATTGTATTTACTTTGCTATAGTCCACACATAATTATTAGCACCATCTGTTTTTGACACCAGCAATATGGTTGAGTTCCATTCACTGCAACTCACTTTGACTATGTCATGTCGGAGTATGGTCTGAATCTTTTTGTTTTAACCTGTGCTAATTTTAGTCAGTTAAGCCTATAAGGATGTTACTTAATTTAACAGTGTTTCTTCTATCTTTATAATGTGTAATCAATTTAGTACTTCCCAGCTTATTCCAACATATATTTCCATGTTATTATAATAATTTTTTCAGGTCATTTTCATTTTCCCTGGAAGATAACTCAGCAATTTAATCCAATTTCTGTGAACTTCTTTATTGTCCAATTTAGCTTAAGGAATGTCCAATTCAGAATCATCTGGATTTGATTCTTCACTTTGAGTTATAATAAGTAGCACATTCTCCTTTTGCTTTCCTTCTCGATCAAAATACTGTTTTGAGCATATTTACATGATGTGTCACAAGTCTGTGACTTTTCCTTCTATCTGGCATTCTTATCAAATAATTAGCCTTATCAATTTCCTTTTGATTTGATGAGACCTACTTGTGAAACTACATATTTTTGATCTCTTGTCTGCTTCCTGCTTCCTCGCATCCTGTACAGTTTTAAATGCTGTCAAGCCAATTCATCCACATTATTTAATGTCACCCTAATATTTGACACATAGTACAAATGTGCAGTCTCCAAACTCTGGCTCACCAATTCGTCCTTAATTAATTTCAGTGGTCTTCTCACCTTTCATGTTAAAAAACTAATTCAAATGGACTGTATTTAGTTGACTCATTAGGTGCATCCCTAATTGTAAAACATACCACACAATTCCTTTATCCCAAACCGTGGATATTGTTGACCATAGGTTCTCAAAATGGTCTTTAAAGCTTGATGCCACTGTTCTGGATTCTGGATAATATGCAGTGGGTTTCAATTGTTTTATTCTGAAGCTATCCATAATTTCCTTGAATAACTTCGATGTAAAACTTGATCTTTCATCTGATAGCATCTCTGTGGGTAGTCCAAATCTAGCAAAAACTTTGAGTAACTCTTCTACAATACTTTTATTCTATTGTGTAATGGAATGGCCTCCAAAAATCTTTTAGATACATCTATTATGGTTAACAAATATTGATTCCCACTTTTTGTTTTAGACAGAGGTCCTATAAAATTAATTAAGACTCTTGTAAAAGTTTCCTCAAATGTTGAAATGGGTGTTAAGTATGCTGGTTTATCACTGCCTGAGGTTTGCCTTTTACCTGACTCATGTGACGTGTCAGGCAAAATTTAACCACATCTTTATGCAGTCCAGGCCAGTAAAAATGTTTTTGTATTTTGATTTGACTTTTCCTTCCTCCCAAGTGACCTTCTCCTGGTAACTCATGTGCTACCTGCAACACTACCTTTCGATAACCCACCAGTAATACAACTTGATGAACTTCTACCCATTTTTCATCTACCTGAACATGTGATGGTCTCCATTTCCTCATCGAGATTTCATTTTTAAGATAGTAATATTCTCAGATACACTCAGATTCTTCTTCTGTGTGTGCTTTTTGATACAACTGCTTTATCTTTCCATCTTTCTGCTGGAATTCAGCTAACTTGATTGAACTAAAAATATCCACACCGACCTCCATCTGTTCTTGTACTTTCTTTCTCAACCGTTTGATCAAAAAATAGTTTCTGATAAATTGGACTTCAACTTCCTTACCTTTACTCTTTGAGTTTTCCTCCTGTTTCAACCTGTAGCTTTGTGACCTTTTTACCACACAGTCAGAAAAAAAATCCCAGGATATACTTCCTGTAACATCTCAGTTGTTTGATTTTCCACTACCTTTTCAACTACAGTAGGCATCATTCCCACCTGTGATCCAGTCGTATCATTACCAAGGATAACCTGTATTTTTGGAACAGAGAATGTCTCTTTTCTCCTACCATCATTTCACCACTTTTCACCAGATTCTCCAACCTCAGCTTATATAAAGAAACACCACTCTTCTCACCATGAATTCCATATATTACCATCTTTTCTGACAATACTCTTTCTAAATTAAATATCTTCTCATCCCTCACCATTAAAGATTGATTTGTTCCTGTAACTCTTAAAATCTTCTTTCCCTACTCCTCCTGCTCCACATGAGTGAACCTTACCCACACAAGTAAATTCTTTAAAGACATTTGGCACTTTTTTACCAGCCAATCCTGACCAGGCTGTACATTCATTTAAAGCTTTTTAGCTTCCACTGTGATCTCCTTCACCACTTTAACAAACTCCATTGGCTTATCCTGTTTTCCCACATCTGTCTTCCCAATGCTTTTTTGTAAGCCACCAACACTGCAACTTCATTTGTCCAATTTATTACAGTGAAAATACCTAAGGATAATTATTTCTCTTCATAACACCGCACCCCCACCACCCCCACTCACACCATGCATTTCTTTTTTTTACCCATGGTAAACTATCTTTACTATCTCCAATGAGATCTCCATTTCACTTACCACCTAGGATTTTTCTTTTCCCCAATTTCTATCCCTCAGATTGAAATTGATGTCGGAAGTTTGATTTATAACTAACTCATAATTATCTGCCATTTCTGCTGCTAATCTTGCAGTTTTAACTCTCTGCTCTTCTCATTGAATTCTCACTATTTCAGAAAGTGAATTGTTAAACTCCTCCAAATAACAGCCTCTCTAAGAGTTGCATATGTTTGATCTATTTGCAATGCCTTTATCCACCAATCAACGTTACTTTGTTTGATCTCTTCAAATTCTATGTATGTGTGACCAGTTTCCCTCCTTAGATTTCTAAATCGTTGTCCGAAGGCTTCTGGCACTAGCTCATGTGCACTTAAGATGGCATTTTTTACCTCATCATACATAATCCCCAGATACGTCCTCTGATTGTGATGCAAAGTCCTCAGTAGATCTACCTACCAACTTTGTTTGAACCAACAATACGCACACGGCTATTTCAATTGTTTAGCCGCTTTCTCTAATGATGTGAAAAGGCTTCTACATCCTTTCGCCTAAAGCTTAGACAATTTAAACATATCCCCACCAGGCACTCATCAGTATCTTCATCACCACTCCCAGTTTTTACCTTTTTCTCTGTCATTTCAAGTCAACTTACACTTTTCAGCTCCAATTTCCAAAGTTCAGAAGTTCTCTCTTTACCCCTTTCTTCTGTGAGGCTAATTCTTTCTTTTTCTTTTGCCTTTAATTCAAGCTGCTTCATTTGTAATGGAATTTTAGCTATTTCCATGATTCTAATTGCATTCTTGGCAATTGCAAATGCTGACCTTTACTACAATTATCTCCCCTTTCCTCACGGACACATGCAACCTCAACTTCAACTTGTCTGCCAATTCTAAAAGCTTTCCTTTACTCATCTTCTATTAACCACCCTAAGTGACTTCTTCCTTATCCAGGAAATTCTTAGCCACCAAAAGAGCCAAATTAAACGAGGCACACCTTATTTAAACCAACTGAATGCGTCACCTGAAAAAAGAACACCGACACTCACCACTTTGAATCCAATAATCCTAAATCCAACCTAGAATTAGAGATTTTGATCCTGACATGAGCCCCCGATTTGCCATTGACCAGACCAAACCCCCTCAAAATATATCAAGGAGATAATCTAAACCCTATCTTTTAGTTAAAGGCAAGTGTAAAGACCTGTGTTCCAGATGTGACTTGATTCAACTACCACCAGGCTTTAAGCAAAACACATGTTATTCTTACAACACAGCTAAAATGTAAACCAAAAAAGGACTGCCATAACTTTAACTCTATTGAAATGCTTAACAATATAACATGTTATTTAATCTAGCAGCAGAGAGAGCTGTATCTATCAGCTTCAACTGCCAACTCAAAATACTAACTAAAAGCAAAACTGAAGCCCTGTATTTGCGTGAGCCTGACTTCACCCACTCATGCTTCTTTTCTTTACTTTAAAAAAAACAGTCAGGGAGCTCAAAAGTGTTTACCCACTATTTATGGAACAGAGAGATATTCTGGCACCACTGTGGTAACACCACCCTGCAAGAAAAACAGCACTGAACGAATCTCTCTTAAATGTCATAATTATTCTACATACGTACCACAGCCTGAGATTCCCTCAAGTGGAAGCATCTTCTCAACGGCTACTCTGTAAAGCCCTCTCAGAATCTTGTTTGTTTCAATAAGATCATCTCTCATTCTTCAAACTAATGAATAAAGGCATAACCTGTTTACCTTTTCTTTAGATGTCAACTCTTTCATCCCTGAAATCAGCTGAGTGAATCTCTTGTGTAGTATGTCTAATGCCAGTACTTTGTTTCTAATGTATAGGGACCAAAACTATACACAGTACTTCAGGTACAGACTCACCAACCAGTTGTACAATTATAATAATGCTTCCCCATTTTGAAACTTCAACCCCATAGCAATAAAAGCTAAAATTCTATTTGTCTTCTGAATTACTTGCTGCATCTACATGCTAACCTTTTGTATTTCCTGCACAAGAATGTCCAGATCCCTCAGAGTCGTGCATTTTTAAAAGTCACTCTTCATTCAAATAACAGTCTACATTTTCATTCTTCCTACTAAAGTGCACGACATCACACTTCTGCATATTAAACTGCTAATATTTTGGGTCTGAAGGGTTCTAAGGAAGCGTCATTGGACCTGAAACATTAACTCTGATTTCTCTGCACAGATGCTGCCAGGTCTGTTCAGCGATTCCAGCAACTTCTGATTTTGTTTCTGATTTACAGCATCCACAGTTCTGTCAGCTTTTTCTGTGGAGGAGGAATGCCTGAATTGGTTACAAAATGACATTCCAGATCACCGCATTGATGAATCGACCAGTATAGGTATTGCGAATTGAGAAAGGAAGAATTGGAAGTGTAACTGTGTGAGGCCCCTTAGGGAACAGTGACCATAATATGATAGAATTCTAAATTAAGGTGGAAAATTAGATAGTTGATTCTGAGACGATCTAAATAAAGGAAACTATAGTGGTATTAGGTGCAAGCTGGTTATAATGAATTGAGAAACATTACTTAAAAAAGATGGTGGTGGATAGGCAATGACAAACATTTAGAGAGTGCACAGAAGAACTGCAACAATGATTTATTCCTATCCTAACACAAAATAAAGCAGGGAAGGTGGCCTGACCATGACTAATAAGGGAAATTAGTCTAGTGCATTAGATCCCAGTATGGGGCATACAAATTGACTAAAAAAAAGTGGCAGATTTCAGAATTGGAAGCAATTATAAATTTCCGCAAAGGATTAATTGAGAGGAAGAAAATATGATATAAGAGTAAGCTTGCAGGGAACAAACAAGGTGATTGTAACTGCACCTATAGGTATGTGAAAAAATAAAGATGAGTGAAAACAAATGTAGGTCCCTTACTGTCAGCAACAGGTGAAGTTATAATGGGGAACAAGAGATGAAAGACCAAAGAATGTATTTTGGTTCTGTCTTCACAAAAGATGACACAAATAGCATCTCAAAAACTTTGGGAAACACAGGATCTAGTGAAAGGGAGGAACTGAAGGAAATCAGTGTTAGTAGGGAAATGGTGTTGGAGAAATTCTGAGCATGTGTGCATTTCTTCACTTTACCTGACAAAGAAGTAACACTCCGAAAGCTTGTGATTTCAAATAAACCTGTTGGATTCTAACCTGGTGTCATGTGACTTCTGACCTTGTCCACCCCAGTCCAACATCGGCTTCTCCACATCAAAAGATTTAAAACATACCACAAGAAAAACAATGACAAGATTGGACAGAGTCAGCATGTATTTGTAAAATCTCCGGGATTTTCAAGGATGTAACTAGTAGACTTAATAAAAGGGAGTCAGTGGATGTAGTTTACTTGGACTTTCACAAGGCTTTCAATAAAGGTCCCAGCCAAGATATTAGCACTCAAATTAAAGTGTGTGAAATTGGGAGTAATGTCCTGTTATGGATAAGGAACTGTTACCAGACAGGAACCAAAGAGTTCCTTTTCTGAAGAAGGGTCTAGGCCCGAAACGTCAAGCTTTCCTGCTCCTATGATGCTGCTTGGCCTGCTGTGTTCATCCAGCCCCACACCTTGTTATCTAGGAACCAAAGAGTATCTTGTTTACTTTAAGAGCCAACAACCTATCCAAGACAATTTCATTATGAATTTTGTTCCCTCATAGTGGAAGAGTTTTCTTCTATGTCACCATGGCCTGGGCAGCATCCTCCTCTTTTGTAAAGATAAATGCAAATTGTTTACTTAATACCTCAGCCATGCCCCCACCTTCATTTGTAAATTTACTTTTGAGTGTCTGATTAGCCCTACTCCTCCATTAACCACTCTGTTACTGTTTATATGCCTAGAGAAGACTTCGGGATTTTCCTTCATAATAGCTGCTAGTCTTTTTTCAAAGTTTCAAAGACTTTTTTGTCCTCTGGATTGTTGCAAATCATTCTTCAACACCAACCTCAACCTTATAATAATTACTGCCTCCTAAAATGTTTCCCACTGACACTTAATCCACTTGGCCCACCTCATTTCCTTGGACTAGGTCCAAAATTACCTCCTTCTTTTTTGGACTGGATAAATACTGCTGTAGGAAACTCTTCCGAATACAATCCAGGAACATTTGCCCCTTACTGTTCCTTACACCACCAGCATTTCAGTCTATAGTTGGCTTATTGTAATCCCCCGTTATAACTGCTCTGCATTGCAGCTAATTCTCTGTATTTTCCCTGAAAATTCATTCCTTTACATCCTTTCCATTAGTCAGTGGTCTGTTGACTACACCAAACAATGTACTTGCATCCTTTTATTTGTACCTCTAGCCAAATTGTCTGTGTTCTTGAATCCTCCACAACACCCCCTTCTTCAGCATTGCAACCATCACTGCTGTCCTCCTTTCCTTCCTTTTTTATTTTTCCCGAATGACTTATACCCAGGAATATTTTACACACACTCTTGCCCTTCCTTGAGAGAACAAGGTGTAGAGCTGGATGAACACAGCAGGCCAAGCAGCATCAGAGGAGCAGGAAGGCTGACGTTTCGGGCCAGAAATGGGGGAGGGGAAGGGTGGTTCTGAAATAAATAGGGACAGATGGGGAGGCGGATAGAAGATGGATAGAGGAGAAGATAGGTGGAGAGGAGACAGACAGGTCAAAGAGGCGGGGATGGAGCCAGTAAAGGTGAGTGTAGGTGGGGAGGTAAGGAGGAGATAGGTCAGTCCAGAGAGGACGGACAGGTCAAGGGAGCGGGATGAGGTTAGTAGGTAGGAGATGGGGGTGGGGCTTGAGGTGGGAGGAGGGGATAGGTGGGAGGAAGAACAGGTTAGGGAGGC
>JAHRHZ010000034.1:29572485-29610521 GCA_024137785.1 Ginglymostoma cirratum | reverse complement strand
CACACACACACACACACACACACACACACACACACACACACACACACACACATACACGATTGCCAGAAAATGACTTTAAAGTCAGTTCAGTGGTCCGTGCTTCACTATCCCGAGAATTAGATGATCCTTCGTTGATTAGTCAGGCCTTTGGTGTTCAGCTGTTGTGTTCTGGAAGCTTCCACTGGTTTATAAGAAGCGCAAAGTGACTGATTCACTTGAAAAATGTTTCTGATTTATCAATTTAAAAGTCATAGCTCATAGCAACTGCTGCAGACAAGATAACTGTTTTTCTTCAGGTTTAAACTAAATGTTTCACTACAGAGAACAGACAGCTTCTGTAGGGGAGAACAAGTGCACACACTTCTTTGTTTGAATGTGAGAGATAAAAGGTACTGCAGATGCTGGAGAATCCGAGATAACAAGCATGGGGCTGGATGAACACAGCAGGCCAGCAGCATCATAGGAGCAGGAAAACTTGACGTTTCGGGCCTAGACCCTTCATCAGAAATGGGGGAGGGGAAGAGGGTTCTGAAATAAATAGGGAGAGAGGGGGAGGCAGACAGAGGATGGATAGAGGAGAGGATAGGTGGAGAGGAGGCAGACAAGTCGAAGAGGTGGGGATGGAGCCAGTAAAGATGAGTGTAGGTAGCGGGGTAGGGAGGAGATAGGTCAGTCCAGGGAGGACAGACAGGTCAAGGGGGCGGGATGATGTTAGTAGATAGGAGATGGGGGTGTGGCTTGAGGTGAGAGGAAAAACAGGTTAGGGAGGCAGGGACGAGCTGGGCTGGTTTTGGGATGTGGTTGGGGGAGGGGAGATTTTGAAGCTTGTGAAATCGACATTGATGCCATTGGGCTGCAGGGTTCCCAGGCTGAATATGATTTGCTGTTCCTGCAGCCTTCGGGTGGCATCACTGTGGCATTGCAGGAGGCCCAGGATTGACATGTCGTCTGAGGAATGGGAGGGGGAGTTGAAATGGTTCGCGACTGGGAGGTGCAGTTGCTTGTTGCGAACTGAGCGCAGGTGTTCTGCAAAGCGGTCCCCAAGCCTCCGCTTGGTTTCCCCGATGTAGAGGAAGCCACAACGGGTACAGCGGATGCAGTATACCACATTGGCAGATGTGCAGGTGAACATCTGCCTGATGTGGAAAGTCTTCTTGGGGCCTGGGATTGGGGTGAGGGAGGAGGTGTGGAGGCAGGTGTAGCACTTCCTGCGGTTACAGGGAAAAGTGCCGGGTGTGGTCCCGCCTCTTCGACTTGTCTGCCTCCTCTCCACCTATCCTCTCCTCTATCCATCCTCTGTCCGCCTCCCCCTCTCTCCCTATTTATTTCAGAACCCTCTTCCCCTCCCCCATTTCTGATGAAGGGTCTAGGCCCGAAACGTCAAGTTTTCCTGCTCCTATGATGCTGCTTGACCTGCTGTGTTCATCCAGCCCCATCTTTGTTTGTATGTGTGTGTGTGTTAACTTGTTTCCAGTTCCGACTTGCTGAGTTAGCTGAGAACCAGTCAGCTTTGCTTGTAAATAACACCTTAGCTCCTGATCATCTGAACGTTGCAGGAAGCCACAGGCACAAAAACAGAATTCCCAATTGGTAGCAAATTCCTCATTCTGAAATTATGCAGTGATCCTGGTAAAGAGATAGTAAGAACTGCCGATGCTGGAGTCAGAAATAACACAATGTGGAGCTGGAGGAGCACAGCAGGCCAAGCAGCATCAGAGGAGCAGGAAAGTTGACGTGTCGGATCGGGACCCTTCTTCAGAAATGGGGGAGGGGGAAGGGAGCTCCAAAATAAATAGAGAGAGGAGAGGTGGGGCTGGGGAAGGTAGGTGAGATGGTGATAGGTGAGTGCAGGTAGGCAGTGGTGTGGATTGGTCAGTGAGGTGGGAGGAGCGGATGGGTGGGAGAGAAGATGGACAGGTTGTGTCACGTCAAGGAGGCGGGGATGAGAGGGAGCGTTGGTCATGGGATGAGGCCAGGGGTGGGGAGATTTTGGAACTTGTAAAGTCCACATTGAGACCATTGGGCTGTAGGCTCCCAAGGCGGAATATGAGGTGCTGCTCCTCCAGTTTGCAGGTGGTGTCATTGTCACACTGGAGGCAGCCCAGCAAGGACTTTTTGCCCAGGGAGTGGGAGGGGTAGTTGAAATGGTTCGCAACTGGAAGGTGTTGTTGTTTGCAAACCAGATAACATTAACTAAAGCCCTTATTTTATAGCAGGCGCTCTGTTTGTGACAAACGACAACATCTTCCAGTCATGAACCATTTCAGCTCCCCCTGCCTGAAGCTGCCTGGCCTGCTGTGCTCCTCCACCTCCACACTGTGTTATCTTTGATCCTGGTAAATCCTTCTTTTTAAAAACAGTTCTTTCTCATTGCAGTCCACAGTTTTTAATGACACAAAAATATAAAGCCACAGTCCCTGCAGTGGAAATGAGGAGTAGTAGGAAAGAAGTCACTTGTGGGAGTCACTACAAGCCCCCAAATGTTAATCACAACGTGGGGCAAAGAAATACTGGGTGTTTGAGATAAAGTGAGGACAATAATTACAGTGATTAATCTACATATAAAGTAGAAAAATTAGATTTCAGAAGTGGCCAGGATACTGATTTCATACAATGCTTTTAAGACAGTTTCTTAGAGCAGCACATTTACAACCGACCAGACAGCAAGTTATGTTAGACTTGCTATTATGTAAGGTGACAGGATCAATTAAGAACCTCAGAATTAATGTGCTCCTAGGCAGCAGAGATCACTATTTGATTTAATTTTACATCCAGAGTGAAAGGGAAAAGATTGGGTCATGGGCTAATATTTTAATTCAAAATAAGGACAACCATGTGGCATGATAGTTATGCTAGATCTGCCACACTAGGCTGCAGAATAGATTAATAGAGACACAGTAGCAGGCAATTAGGGGGATATTTGAGAATACTCAGAATACGTCTGTTCATGCTGTAAAGACAAATTATAAAAAGGAGAACTAATCACCTGTGGTTAAGCAAAGAAGTTACAAGTTTTTTTTTGAAGTTTCTCTAACTGCACAAAAGTGACTGGCAGACCAGATGATTGGACAGAATATAAAGAATGGCAAAGAATGACTTAAAATTTAATCAGAGGGAATCTTCATCTGTATCACACCAGTTCTGATGATGCCAACTTCTACAAAGAGGCCTCCAAAATGTCCACTTTCTTCCTCAACCTTCTTTGTCCTCCCACAAGAGCAATAGGGTTCCATGGTCCTCACTTACCAACCCACCAGCATCAACATCTGAAGGATCATTAGCCATAATTTTCACCACCTTCTGCAGTATCCCACCACTAGATACATATTTCCCTCCCTTCCCTTGTCAGGCTTCCACAGGGACTGTTCCCTCCAAGGACACCCTGGTCCACTCCTCCTCCACTCCAAACACCTCCCCCAGCCTAAGGGAACATACCCATGCAATCGCAGAAGGTGTAAAGCCTGCTCTTTTACTTCCTCCCTTCTTATTATCCAAGGCCCCAGAGACACATTCTGGGTGAAGCAGTGATTTACTTGCACTTCACTGAATATAGTCTACTGTATTCGCTGCACACAGTGTGATGTCCCTACATTGGGAGACGAAACGCAGATTGGACGACCATTTTGCAGAACACCTACATTCTGTCCACAAAAGTAAACCTGAACTTTCTGTTGTATGCCACTTCAACACACCATTGTGTTCCCTGGCCAACATCTCTGTCTCGGGCTTGCTGCAGTGCTCCAGTGAAGCTCAGTGCAAGCTGGAAGAATGTAATCCCATTTTCCACTCTGGGACCATGTAGCCTTGCTACTCAATATCGAGTTCAATACTTTTAGGGCCTGAGCATCTTCTCCAATGTCCTTACCTTAACCCCCACGCACTAGGCCTTGTCATCACATGAGCTGCAATCAAAACCATCCACCACACAGTCAGCTGTCAATGGTCCCACTTAGCTACTATTACTTCCCCAAGGCTGAACTTTACCCATTCCTATGTTTGTCCAGCTGTTGTTCTTCTCTCTCTGGGCTTTAACTCCACTTGTCGTTTACTCTTGCTCCTCCCCCCACCCATCTTCAGCACATTTCACCAACCTTTTCCTAGCTACAATTATT
Organism: Ginglymostoma cirratum; assembly: GCA_024137785.1. Lineage (NCBI taxonomy): Eukaryota > Metazoa > Chordata > Chondrichthyes > Orectolobiformes > Ginglymostomatidae > Ginglymostoma > Ginglymostoma cirratum. Next base: position 29,606,409 of record JAHRHZ010000034.1, on the reverse strand, counting down.
TCTGAAGAAGGGTCACTGGACTTGAAACATTAATTCTGCATTCTCTTCACAAATGCTGCCAGATCTGCTGAGTTTTCCCAGCATTTTCTGTTTTTGTTTTAAAATGTCAATTTCTTTAGGACAGAGAGGAGGAGAAATCTCCTCTCAGACGGCTGATCAACTTTGGAATTCTTTGCTTCAGAAGGCAATGGAAGCAGGGTCATTCTCATTTTTAAGGCAGAGGTAGATAGATTCTTGTTAGGCTAGGGAATTAAGGATTGATCAGGGTTATAAAGGAATATTTAATTTGAAGACAAACACCTCAGTGTGATCTTATCAAATGGCGAAGCATGCACAGTTGGGGATGGGAAAATGGCTCATTTCTGCTCTATTTCCTATGTTTATAATGTAATGGTCATGGGAGATAGTATGGCGAGATGGACGCACACAGTTCAGTGCAGTCAAAAGAGTATGTATTCAGAAGGCTACGTTCCCACTCGGTTCCGGGGCTTGGGTGATTTGCTCAGTGCTGAATAGGAATGGTCCACATAAGTGTCAATGGTATATGTAGGACTATGAAAGGGATTTCTGTTTAAATAGTATGAGGAGCTGGGCAAATAATTGATGAGCTGTCCCTCAAGGGTAATAGTCTCTCCCTAATTCTTAGAGACTCATGCAAGTGGTGTAGAGTACATAAGATCAGTGAAATTAATACATGGCTCAGAGTCTAGTGTAGAAGGATGTTCCAGTTTATGGGACATTGATGTCAGTACTGATGTAAGTGGGGATTGTACCACAAGGACAATCTATACTTGAATGATGCTTGGACTGGTGTTCTAGTGAATCCTATAACGACGGAAGTAGAGAGAGCTTTAATCTGAACAATAGGTATGAGGGATCAAGCTTGGGTAGATGCAAAAAAATCAAGGTCGAGAGTTAAGGCAAGGGAGCAAAATTATTAAAAAGATAGAATGGCAGGAAAAGACAGCAAGAATAAAATTAAGTATACATCAATGTTTACAACTAGATGTTAAAAAGATTACAAAAGTACAAAAACTAAAAGCTCAGTATCTGAATGCATTGAACATTTACACAAAATAAACAAACTGATACCACACACTGAAATAAATAAACACAAGTTGATAGCCAATGCTGAAATGTGTGAATGATGACAGGATTGGATCCTGAACATAATATTCAAGAAGGACAAGAAGCTACATAAATGTGAATGAGTAATATGTTTAATTAAGGATGGCCCTCCAACAGTCACCTCAACTTTAGGATGAAGAATAGAAGAAGACATGTTGGATTAAAACAAACCGTGGATGCAGAAGGTCTGAAACAAAAACAGAAATTGCTGGTGAAACTCAACAGGCTTGGCAGCATCGGTGGAGAGAAAGCACAATTAACATTTCAAATCTAGTGACTTTTCATCAGAACTGACAGCAGCTAGGAAAAAAGTGGTATATATACTGATGACAGGTGGTCGAGAGGGGATAAAAGAGTGAGTGGATGTGTGGAGGCAGAGCCCAGAGAGGAAGAAAGTTAGGCAGCTAAAGTTCTTGTTGATAGTTGGCCAGGGAGAAAAAGAAGCTGATAATGGGGACCATCAGTACGTGAAAATTGGTTGGTTGTGCTGAAAGCAGCCTATGTCATGAGAGGACTTGGATTGTGGAGGTCGTGTAAAGGACGTGAAAGGAGGTAGTCAGGCTCTAAAATAATTGAACTCAGTGTTGCGTTCTGAAGGCTGCAAGGTCCTCAAATAAAAAATGAGATGATCAGCGCAAACTTTTTTTTAAAGCTTCGATCTGTTGGACGTGGCAAGGTTTGATTTTTGCTGATTCTTTTCAGAATTATCTTGTTTTCCATTGACCATTAAATAAAGAAATTTTTAAAAGTGCTTGCACATAAATAATATCAAAAAACTATAATTTGATAAATTTTGAGATTTTTAGAAAAATGTGTACAATTACAAATTTATTATTCAATACTTCTGAGTCAATAATTATTTACAGACCAACCAAAGTAAATTATGTAGACAGCAATATCAACGTAAAATTCAAACTGTTTTATTATACAATGTTGGACTTTCTGGCTGACAGACATTGTCATGAAAAATACTCTCAATTTTGTTTACCTGTTGAACCCGATTAAGATTTTCTGCAAATATTGGAGATTTTTCCTTAAGGAATGTAATAAGATCCTTGTAGATATCACCACTTCGGTCATAAATAATATCTTCACTATCCTTTACCAGACCCTAAAGAATAAAAGTTTAGGACACAATACAAAACTGGCAAAGAAGTATGAAATATTTAATAATGTATTATTACATTATAGTAATACATTATCTCTGTTAATTAAATTATGTGATAAATTTTTAAAAATCACAAAAGTACCTTTCATTTCAGTTTAAGTACTCACCCCATTCAGGTAGACTCCTGCTGTGTTACAGGTAACATACAAAGTTTCAGTATCATGAGTATTAATAATCAGGTAGCAAATATCTCCATATACTTGTCTCCATGGTGGGGCTCTGCATCCATTAGAAAATTCATATTCTGTAAGAAAATAATCATACAAAGGTAACGAATATGTTTTTAAAATGCACTACTTTCATGGTTCAATACGTAATCCTTTATGTGGCAATTTCTATTTGAGTTAATTCTCCATGTAAATACCTGATGTGTAGTTGATCGATTTTAAGACAGTCAGATCTCCTTCTCCAGAGAAGGACTGGAGCAGTTGCACGTCATTTTTTATAGCCTGAGGGTTCAGCCGCACTTCTCTTTTGAAAAAAAAAGAAAGAAATGCATGAAAATATAATTAAATCACCTTCTGGTTTATTCAACTATTTCCTTTATGCAGTTGGTTCCAGCATTTATTTTCTGTGTATTAAATCAGAACCAAACATTTTATTTGAAGAAAATATATTACTGTAACATCTGGAAAAAATACCCACGTAAGTATCCTGGGCAAGCCAGATATTTTCAAGGTCTGTAAAGTGGTGCCAGAACCTTCTAAATTGAGCCAAAATGTAAATATGCTGATTGTCCATACCAAGTAATAATAAATCATGGTCCTGCAGACAATAAATAGTTTTAAAATTTAAAAAAAACTTATTTAAATTTCTTACATTGTAACTGGCTTACAACTAATATGAAGTGATATCATACGAAATTTGAAAAAAAATGGTAAATTGTTCCCATGAAGGGAAGATATCACAACGGACAGATTTCCCGCCCTATCTGCAGAAAGAATTAACTACAACTAAGGTTAGATATGAAAGTGTCATTCTCTGAAAATAAATTCCACTTTCTCCTTAGATACATTTGAACTCCACTACTGTTGGCAGCAACGCCTTCAGTTGCCTAGTCTCAACTTCTGGATTTGACTCCCCTAATTTTTCCTCCTGTAAGTCCCTCTTCAAAACATTTCTTTTAATCAAGCATTTGGTCACCTGGCATAATATATCTTTTTAGGGCTTAGTGTCAACCTCTGTTCCGTAATTTATCTGAAGAGCCTTCAGATGTTATACCACATTAATGATGCTACCTAAATGCAATGTATTATTGTGGGCAGTAACAAAGCTATAGAATGTTAAATGAAAACCTCCATCCATGCTTCCTAATTTCCGAAGTAGCTCTTCTGCTAGGACAGGAATCTAATGTAATATTTGAAAGTATAAAAGATGTCGTGCAGAATTTTATAGTCCCATGTCTGCTGGTTTGAAGTTCATAAAGTGCGTTGCATGGCCTGCCTATCACATCTGTCGACCCTGTATTTTTCTCTTATTTCTATTCTTTTGGGATGGAGCATGACATAGCAAGCTCTTCTGCCTTTAGATTAACTTAGACCCTTCATAACTGATAGCAGCTAGGAAAAGCTGGTAGATATGCTGATGATGGAGAGCTTGGGGGGAGGGGCAGTGAGTGGATAGGTGGAGAGGGAGCCCCAGAAAGAAAGGACAGAGAGGGAGACTTGAGAGAGATAGAGTGAGCTTCCAGAGAGGTGGTTGGGGGGGGGGGGCGGAAACGGGGAGGGAGATAGAGATAGAGAGAGAGAGAGAGAGAGAGAGGGAAGTTAAGCTAAGGGATGGTTCATAGTAAGTCAGGGAAGAGGAGAAAACTAGACATGTGATAATATGGACTATGAGTAGTTTAAAATGGGTTGGCTGTGCTGAAAACAACCTATTTCATGATAGGACTTGGGGTGTGTGTTGGTGGGGGTGGGGTGGAAATTGACATGAATGGAGGTATCCATGCTTTAAACTTGTTGAACTTAATATTGAGTCTTCAAGGCTATAAAACCCCCAGGCAGACGATGAGGTGTTGTTCACCCAGCTGGAGCCTTGCTGGAGTACTACAGTGGGCCCAAGACAGAAACACTGGCAGGGAAACAATGTCAGATACATTAGGGACATTTGAGCGACTCTCGGATCGGCACATGGATGATAGTAAAATGTAGGGTATGCAGGGTAGTTCGATCTTAGAGTAGGATAATAGGTCGGCACAACATTATGGGCTGAAGGGTCTGTACTGTGTTGTACTGTTCTATATTCCATGGAATACAGCAGTGTGCTAAAGTGGCAGGCAACTGGAAGCTGTGGACCATTTTTACAAACTGAATGCAAGTATTCCATAAAGTGGTCATGCAGTCTGTGTTTTATCTCCCCAGTGTCGAGGAGATCACATTGTGAGCAGTGAATACGGTAGACTAAATTGATTGAAGAGTAGGTAAACTGTTGCTTCATCTGGAAAATATTAGATAAGTGTTATAGTTGTTTTCCAAAATGTTATGAGATGCATGGATATGGTTTATAATTCAAATTAGAATGCTTACATTCTTGTTGGTTAGATGTTACGAAAACATTACTATTATCTTTTTAAAGTGTCAGAGGACTCACCTGGCAGCTCGACAACCAATGAGACACTAGTGTTGGCTCTTTTCACTGAATCTCAGGCCAACCAGGCAGCAGTGAAACCTCCAGTGAGCCTTCCCTGGAATCAACTCCTAGTGGGATCTTGATTAGAATCTAACAGCTCGTGTTCAGCAATCCAACAGGAGAGACTATGGCCGATGTGGCAAAGACATCTACCACATCCCAGAATCATGGATCAACCCAGACCAAAGATAAATAATCTTTTTTTGATGGGGGGGGGTTGTGAAATTAGTGGGATAAGGATCACAGGGTTTGTAAGGGTTATAGTGGTTTGGCAGCTTGGTTGGGGGAGTGGGTGTTGACTCACAGTAGGCCCCTTCCCAATGTATATCCCTCAATCAAGAACTGAATGCCTTTAATGAAACACACCCACCATGACCTAGTGCTAACAAGTCAGCTGCAGTTTTCAACACCATGAAAATTGCATATTGACAGGCCCACCTACCACTGGGCTAATACCAGTAGTGACAGTATGAGGCTATCAAGCGATCATTAATTAATTGACTGTACACTTTCTTGGTGGAGGCAGGAATGTAGCGAGTTCAGGTATTTCACCATCCCAACTAATTACATGTCTTCCCAGCTCCAAGCTCACTACCAGTAAGAGCAGACAAAGGGCAGCACGGTGGCTCAGTGGTTAGCACTGCAACCTCACAGCGCCAGGGACCTGGGTTCAATTCCAGCCTCAGGTGACTGTCTGTGTGGAGTCTGCACATTCTTCCCTGTGTCTGCGTGGGTTTCCTCCAGGTGCTCTGGTTTCCTCCCACAGTCCAAAGATGTGCAGGCTAGGTGGATTGGCCATGCTAAATTGCCCACAGGGGTCTGGGTGGGATGCTCCAAGGGTCGGTGTGGACTTGTTGGGCCGAAGGGCCTGTTTCCACACTGTTGGGATTCTAAATTTCATCTTAGCTCTAAACTGTCATTTTTGCAACAATGATCTTTTTATGAACAACACTTACTGTGAAATTTTCTGTAAAGAAGTATTTAGAAGTTGCATGTCTAGCTGCTGCAGAAGCAGAAGCAACTTCATCTGAGCTTCAGCCTCAGGTTCTTCATCGCCTTTCTTCACTTTTTCTAGTAAACGAAGCATAGATTTATCCTCTCCTTCCACAGTAGCAAAGCTTGGCCCCAGGATCTTTGCAATTGGGTCTCTGTTTGCTAATACATTTTTAAAAAGTACAGTTAAAGAAACAATTGCATCAATCCAATAATTATGAATGCTGCAATGAAAAAAAAGGCATTGCCTGGCATCCATCTCAACACCACATTACTGTTTTGTTGCATTCCGTAGATACAATAGGACAAATTTATTTTGTATCAATACATTCAAAATGCATCCTTACACATTTATTTCCTGAAGTGACACCATGACTCAAGGAGGTCGGCATTATCAAACATACTTACAGTCACTCCAATATTTTAACATATTTAGATTAGTCACATTAAAAGCTAACAGGCTCAGACGTGTGGCCTCTAGCATTTCTAATAGTTTATTCAGTGAATGTAATGGCACACAAAAATCACAAGTATGAAAAATACTCAAATGTAGTCCTTGTAGAGTGCTACTGGTTGAACTCAACAAAAAAAAGAACACTGCCACAACTGGAGGGAGTTTATTGCTGCAATTTTGTGCATTGTGGGTGTTGCAGAGAAGAAACATGAAGCAGATACAAAGCCTACTTAATGTGAATTCTGATCAGGGTGCAATCTTTTTGCAAATGAATTTCCCACCAGCCAGTCGGCAGGAAAGGCAACAACGAGAGGTGGGACACAAGGTAGCAGCTAAATTTGTCACCTAATTGGATGATGGGTCCAAAAGGGTTCACACTGAGGAGTGCCATTAACAACACCAACAATGATAGTATCATATGGACTTGTGGGCAAAAGAGCTCAGGATTGCGATACGGTAAGACCTGACATTTGGATTTCCTCAAAATCTCTGTAAATATGAGCTCAATGTTACCAGAAATTAGCCAAAGTGTCATATTTTGCAGTTTCATGGAGGGTTTCTTTCCAAGAGGTCTAATGAGATTTCTCATGCTATCTTCCCAAATTTGTCTCATCGCCATGGGGGCATAGTGCATAGGTGCGTTATTTGTTGTATTTTCCTTCTCACTACAAGCAAAAGTATATGTCAGTGCTGGGGCTTCCCAGAAAAAAGATCTCTGGCACCAACATCATTTAAAATCTAGCCACATACTCGGTCAAGCACTGTCAGTCCTGAGGTTGACTTCAAAGGGCATGTAGTGAGAAAGCAACAAAACACAGATGCTTTTCAAGGCACACAAAGTGGTACGACTGACACTTCACTTCATACACAAGTGCATATTTGCACAGCTATGCTATTTAAGAATCAAGTTACACAACCTACCCAACCTTAGCATCATCCCTTTTTACATCCCTTCTCCCAATGCACAATACAGGCAAACGCCTTTTATTGTTCAATGTGGGACTATTACATACAGGAAAGCCTTCAAACAGTGCAAAGCATTTACTTTGCAGCAACAACAAAAGAGAACAAATAGACAGACCGAAGATGCATCTATCTGTTAGGCATTGCCCTTGCCTTTCAAACACCAACACATTTATAATCAATGAGTGATCACTACATCTGGCTCAGATCTACTGGAACCAGGTGTCAATTAAGTCCTGTCTGGCTGTTGTGTTTCATGCTGCACTGTTCTAGCATGCAGAAGGTGATGGTCCTCCTGCTGAATCTCCTCAAGTTCCTTGGAAGACTGCTGCTACTCTCCCAGCTCTTCAGAGGCCACCTCAACCCTTTGTTGTCTATTCCAGTTGAGCAGAGTTCAGCATGCTAGGATTGTGCAGCACACTGTCTTGAGTGTATTGCAAGGCACTCTCCAGACAGAGCCAAGCATCAGAACCTCATATTCAACAGAACAATCTTCTGCTCCATAATAGCCCCAGCTGAAAAACGGATTGTGTTGTACCTATGCTCAGCTTGTCGGGGGATGCATAATGAAGTCATCAGCAAAGATCAAAGAAGGTAAAATGAAGTGGTCCTTGTAAGGCATCTGACCCTTGAAACAAAGCAGAAACATGAGAGTTCTTGAGGTTATAAACATCATTGCAGCTGACAGGGTACCTGGCTGTAAGACCATAAAATATAGGAGCAAAAGGAGCTCCTTTGGCCTATTGAATCCATTCTGCCATTCAATGAGGTCATGGCTGATTTGATAATCCTCAACTCCACATTCCTACCTTTTCCCCATAACCCTTGATTCTGTGGAGAAATGCAGAAAGTCTGGCAGCACTTGTAAAGAAAAAAACAGTGTTAATGTTTCGAAGTCCAGTAACCTTGGTCTGAAGAAGGACTCGAACATTAACGCTGTTTTCTCAACACAGATGCTGCCAAACCTGTCAAGTTTCTCCAACAATATCTGTTTTTGTTTGCTGCAGATCTCTAGCATCTGCAGTTCTTTGTTTTATATTATCTTTGATTCTCTTATAGATTAAAAATCTATCTCAGCCTTGAATATATTTAATGATCCACACTTGACAGCCCTTTGCCACAAAGAATTCCACAGTTTCACCACTCTCAAAAGAAATCTTCCTCATTTGTGTCTTAAATGAGTGACTCCTTAGTCTGAGATTGTGCCCCCGGTTGTAGGCTCTCCCACAAGGAGAAAACAACTTCTCCGCATCTAATGCGTCTAGCCCCCTAAAAAGTTTATGTTTCAATAAGATTATTTTTAAAATTTGTTCAAGGGATGCAGGCAGCACTGAATAGGTCGGTATTTATTGACGAACAATAATTGCCCAGACGGCAGTTAAAAGTCAACCACATTGCTGTGGTCCTGGAGTCACATGTGGGCCAGACAAGGTAAAGATGGCAGACCTCCTTCCCTTCAGGATATTCATGAAACAGATGGATTTTTTTTGACAACTAACAGTGATTCTATTAATAGTATTTTTTAACTTCAAAAGGTAAAGATTTTAAAAAATGAATTTCCCCAATTTACATTCTTTTAGGTTCAAGTTGACAGAAAGCACAGATCAAGTTGCTATGCTTAAGAATTACTATTACAAGCAGTTTATTCCCTGCAGAATTTTGAACTGTTGGTCATACGATTCCTTTTCTGAAGATATTTGCCTGCATTTGAATATCCCACGTCTTCAATCTGTGTCAGCAGTTTTAATTTCTTTGTGTCAAGCATATGAATGTTTTATTTCAAATTATTGATTGGTTTGGATTCTATCCTTCCTCATTTGTCCTCAGTGATTACACTACTAAATTACAAAATTAACATGTTCACGAGGTCAGATCTACAATTTGACCCCTTATACATTCCACTACGGAGGAAACCCGGAAGTGAGGCAATCCATCGCAACGGACCCCAGAGTTTAAAAACCAGGCGGGAAAACACACTGATGCTTCATCAGAGGCTGCACTAAGGATGTTGCCAAGCATGATAACGAAACGTCTATAGGACAACAAACCAGCTCGGCGAGCCAACCAACCTCAACAAGATAATAAAACCCTTCAAGAATTGATGGACATAAATTCGAGAATGAGGGGAATCCATAATCTGGATTTCTGGCTAGGTTAAGACAACTGGCAGGAGGCTGTGACTTTGGTTTAATCCTTAATGAGGTGCTTAGAGACTGTCTGGTATATGGAATTAATGATGTAATTATGCAAAAATGCTGACTAGCTGAAGCCCAACTGGTCTTCAAACAGACACAATTGGCTTTATCGTTGGAAAATGCGGCAAGTGGAGCAGATGAGTTGTAGGGTATTCCGATGGAAATAGACACACTTGCCAGTTTGAATGAGCTTGGGGAACACCACTTGAGTGCAGGCAATTGCATAGCCTCACTCAGGACATATCCTGAACAGAGGGACGCTAGGTCAGCCCACACCAAAACTCCAAAACAAAGCCAAGCCTTAGCTAATTGGTTAAAACTGTCTTCAGCATCCTGGCCAACAAGCCATTGTAGGTGTTTCTGGTATGCAGACTCAAGACAGCAAAAGAATCCTACTAGACCTAAATTGAATAAGATAACTCATAGGCCGGTATCCAGGAGACTGCCTATCCTGGAAAGTCCACCTACATCTGGACTGGAACAGTTAAATTGCTTAGCAACATCCATATCAGAACCAATCAAGATAAACAAACATCTGGTTAAGTGGTCATCTGGTCCTAATGGAGGTTAATAATGGTGCAACCATATCAGTGATCAAAGAGCCAGTTTTTAACAAAATTTGCCTGGACTCCAACCCTTAAGTTTGTGCAAGACCTCAGCTAGGCTAAAAACCTATACCAAGGAACCTTTACAGATTAAGAGTATAACTTTGGTTCTGGTTTTTAATGAAAACTAGCAGGTTTAGTTACCTGTGATTATAGTAAAAGGCTTGGGCCCCAAGCTTGATTGGGTGAAACATCTGGTTAAATAGTCATTCGGTTCTAATGGAGGTCAATACTAGTGCAGTAGTATCAGTGATCGCAGAACAAGTTTTTTATAAAATTCTCTCTGGACTCCAGCCCTTAACTTTGCGCAAGACCACAGCTAGTCTGAGAAACTATACCAGGGAATCTTTACAGGTTAAGGGTACAATCTTGGTTCCAGCACCTTAGGGAAAGCAGCTGGTTCAGTTACCACTGATTGCAGTCAAAGGCTCAGGTTCAAGCTTGATGGAGTGAAATTGGTTGTGAGAGGCTCACTGAAATTTTCATAGAGTCATGCAGATGTACAGCACAGAAACAGACCCTTCAGTCCAACTCGTGCATGCCGACCAGATTCCTAGATAAATCTACTTCCGTTTGCCAGTGTTTGGCCCATATCCTTCTAAACCCTTCCTATTCATATACCCATCCAGATGCCTTTTAAATGTTCTAATTATACTGGCCTCCACCACTTCCTTTAACAGCTCATTCCATACATAGACCACCCTCTGCTTGAAAACTTTGCCCCTTAGGTCCCTTTTAAACCTTTCCCCTCTCACCTTAAACCTATGGCCTCTAATTTTTGACTCCCCCAGCCCAGGAAAAAGACCTTGTCTATTCACCCTATCCATGCCCCTCATGATTTTATAAAATTCTATAAGGTCACCCCTCAGCTTCAAACACTCAAGGGAAAATAATCCCAGTCAATTCAGCATCTCCCTATAGCTCAAACCCTCCAACCCCAGCAACATCCTTGTAAATCCTGCTCTAAAAGTTTGTATAGCTGTTATTTGCTGCATTGTGGCCCAGACAGAAGGGAAATCATCGTTTGTTGTTGTAAAGAACTGCTGTAAGCTTGAGAGTCATGCATGTCAATTATGATACTTAGAGTCATAGAGTCATAAAGATATACAGCATGGAAACAGACCCTTCTGTCCAACTCATCCATGCCGATCAGATATCCAAAATAAATCTAATCCCATTGGCCAGCTTTTGGCAATTATCCCTTTAAACCCTTCCTATTCATATACCCTTTTAAGATGCCTTTTAAATGTTGTAATTATACCAGCTGCCTCTGGCAGCTCATTCCATACACACATCACCCTCTGCATGAAAAAGTTGTTCCTTAGGTCCCTTTTAGATCTTTCCTCTCTTACTTTAGACCTACGCCCTCTAGCTTTGGACATCCCCGTCCTAAGGAAAAGACCTTGCCTATTTACCCTATCTATGTCCCTCATGATTTTATAAACTTCTATAAGGTCACCCCTCAGCCTTCGATGCTCCAGAGAAAATAGCCCCAGCCTATTCAGCCTCTCACTATAGCTTAAACTCTCCAATCCTGGCAACATCCTTGTAAATATTTTCTGAGCTCTTTCGAATTTCACAATATTCTTCCTAAAACAGGGTGACCAGAATCGCACACAGTATTCCAAAAATGGCCTAACCAATGTCCTGTATGACTGCAACATGACCTCCCAACTCCTAAAGTCAATGCACTAGCCAATAAAGGCAAGCATACCAAATGCCTTCTTCACTATCCTATCTACCTGTGACTCCACTTTCAAGGAACTATGAACCTGCACTCCAAGGTCTGTCTGTTCAGCAACACTCCCCAGGACTTTACCATTAAGCGTATAAGTCCTGCCCTGATTTCCCTTTCCAAAATACAGCACCTCATTTTACCTAAATTAAACTCCATCTGCCACTCCTCAGCCCATTGGTCCATCTGATCAAGATCCCATTGTACTGAGGTAACCTTCATCGCTGACCACTCCACTTCCAATTTTGTTGTCATCTGCAAACTTACTAACCATACCTCCTATGTTCACATCCAAATCATTAGTTCAACATTTTCAATTAAAAAATGGCTGTCTGAGTGAAGTCCTAATTAGATACCGGGAAGTCTTCCAGGAAGGTCTAGGGAGTACTGCGTACAGTTCTGGTCGCCACATCACCAAAAGGATGTGGATGCTTTGGAAGAGGTGCAGAGGAGGTTCACCAAGATGTTGCCTGGTATGGAGGGTGCTAGATATGAAGAGTGGTTGAGTAGATTAGGCTTATTCACATTAGAAAAATGGAGGTTGAGGGGGGACTTGATTGAGGTCTACAAAATCATGAGAGGTATAGACAGGGTGGATAACAAGAAGCTTTTTCCCCCAGAGTGGGGGACTCAATTACTAGGGGTCACGATTTCAAGGTAAGAGGGGAAAAGTTTAAGGGAGATACGCATGGAAAGTTCTTTACACAGAGGATGGTGGGTGCCTGGAACGCGTTGCCAGCTGAGATGGTAGAGACGGGCACGATAGCATCATTTAAGATGTATCTAGACAGATACATGAATGGGCAGGGAGTAGAGGGATACAGATCCTTGGAAAATAGGCAACAGGTTTAGATAGAGGACCTGGATCAGTGGAGGCTTGGAGGGCCAAAGGGCCTGTTCCTGTGCTATAATTTTCTTTCTTCTTTGTTCTTTGGAGTATCAGAGGGGCTCAGGTCAGTTTGCATATTGACAAGGAAGCACTTCCACAATTATGCAAGGCCCACCCAGTGCCATTTGCCTTAAAGGCAAAAGTAGAGGCAGAAATCAGAAGTCTGGTCAGTGAAGGAATCATCAAACCAGTCTAATTCGCAAAATTGTGCAGCCCCAGTTGTGCCAATATTGAAGCCCGATGGGTCAATGTGGGGATTTTAAACAAATGTTAAACTGCTTTTCATAGCTAGATATATATCCATTTCCTCAAATACAGGATTTATACACAAAGCTAGCAGGAGGGTGCTGTCATTCACGAATCTGGACATGAGCCAAGCTTATTTGTGATTGTGTTGAAATAGCTTCAACTAATCCCTTATGAAACCAAACATTTCAGTAAAGTATGCAATAACTTATGCAAACAAATATCTCACTTCTGGACTTAATCCTTTATATTAACAAACATTTCCATTCAATAAGCCTTTGGAACTCTCCATCAATAAGAAACTGGTATGAAAATGAGAGTTTGGGAAATAAGTCTTAAATCCTCTTTTTTTATGAACGGCACACTGAAATAGCAGCAATTTCTTTTTCTTAATTCCACATGACAATGTTAAAAAAATTGTTGCTAGTCCCAATAATTTAAGCAAAGCATACTTTTTCAAAATCCCAAGGATTTATATTTCTTCCATCAAAGGTGTCCTGGGACCAGATTAAAGGAGTATCTTACATTTCCAAAAGCGGAGAAATATAAAACGTTTCCCCTAGTCCTGACCACTCCTAACTAATGCCTACTTCCATAAACAACCTTTTCTCTCTTCACCTGCCATACCAATTCTATTAGTATCCATAAGTGTTTGTGCCCACAGAACTATATTTGTTCTCCTATTCCTTAAATTTATATATTGTAAACTATATCGAGAAGGGCACTTCCATTCATAAATAGGCATTTTAACACTTGACACATTTTTACAGGTCAACACCTGTTGTCAGTTCAGCACTTGTTGATGGAACTGTCCAACTTGTCAAGACCTAAGGGCTTTATGTCACATGTATACAACGATCTCCATAAATAAACAATTTCAAATAGCACATGTTCCCCCAACTCATTCTCCCACAAAGCATTCTAAACCACACCCAAGGAGTCCATAGGGGTACCCTGGCTATCCAAAAGAAATTTTCTGAGAACACATGAGTTCCTACCTGATCCAGTCTCCATATTCCCGTTTCTAGACAGAAGGCACTCTAAAGTAAGATTTTAATAGAGGCAATTGCTCATTTACACGGCCAGCCGTCTCCAAGAACCAAATATGCATGAAGTACTGTCTGTTCCCAAAGCCCTCACTGCAGAATTGAACAGGTTCAGAGGCAGGACTGGAATTCCCAAACTTTTCACGCATTTTCAATTCGGTGGGGAGGCTCTCCATCATGGTAAAAATGGTAAATGGTAAAAATGGTAAAAGTCAGGACAGTTACTTCTGTTCCTCTCTCCACAGATATAACCTGGTAAAGGGAGGGGTGTCAGTTTCTATGACAGATGAGGGGATAGCTGTCAGGTTCTGGGGATAGGGGCATGTCATCAGCAAAAAATTTGAAAGTCTCACTGTGACCTATGCATCCAGATTATGAATTTTAATGCCAAGCAATTACTCTTTAGATTGTCTTTTCCACATTTGATAGATAGTCCCAGCAATAGACGTTCCTTTATATATCCCTGAGAGTTTGGCTACCTTCAGCTCAATTAGGTGGCCATTTTTAAGCATACCAGGTTATTTTTCTTTCAATCTCAAAGTCCAACTAACTTAAAAGCTTTAGTCAAGAATGTAAAGATTAATAGTCTATATCTTGGTGTGGCCACACTTTGAGTATTGTGTATAGTTTTGGTTTCCCAGTTTGAGGAAGGGCATTCTTGCTATTGAGGGAGTTCAGCAAAGAATCACCAGATTGATTCCTGGGATGGTAGGACTGACATATGAAGAACGACTGGATCAACAAAGCTTGTACTCACTGGAATTTAAAAGAATTAAGGAGATCTCATAGAAATGTATAAAATCTAATGAGATTGGACAGGCTAGATGCGGGAGAATATTCCTGATGCTGGGGAAGTCCAGAATTTGGGGTCACAATCTAAGAATAAGGGGTAAGCAATTCAGGACTGAGATAAGAAGTACTTCTTCACCCTGAGAGTTGTGAACCTGTGGAATTCTCTATCACAGAAAGCTGTTGAATATATCTAATGAATTGGTCCCAAGAGGGAGCTGGACACGGCCCATGCAGCTAACGGGATCAAGGTCTATGGAGAGAAAGTAGGAGTGGGATATTGCAATTGCATGATCAGCTATGACCATATTGAATGATGATGCAGGCTCAAAGGGCCGAATGACCTATTCTTACACCTATTTTCTATGTTTCTTTGTTTCTATCTCATATCATCACGATAATTTCAACACTACACATTTCAAGTGCTACAATATAACTGTTGATATTGTTGCTGATATTGAAAATTTGAAATTAATTTTGTAACAGACAACGTTATTGACAGGATCTGGTTATTGTAGTAAAGACAGTTTTAAATTCTTGTGAATGAACAGTGAAGCGTTTTATTGAGCATAACCATTTACAGAGTATAGAGGATTGTAAGAGAGGATCTGTAAACTGATAGTCTCAGGTTCCAGTGCTGTGACCTGATGTCTCACTCTCACACTCACACTCACACACACAGCCTGTCATGTCTAGCGATGTGCAAGCTAGGTGGATTAGTCATGGCAAATATGGGAATAGCGTGGGGGCTGGGTTTGGGTGGTATGCTCTTTGGAGGGTCGATGCAGACTCAACCGCTTCTTTCCGCACTGTAGGATTCTACTTCCAGAATAAAATATATAATTAAGGAGAGACAATGGTGTAGTGGTAATGTTAATCCAGATGACGGATTGTAAAATTTGAATTCTGGAGTTAAAACAAGTTAAAATCTGGAATTAAAAAAGTCTGTCAACTGCAAATCAATCCTACCATTCCAGCAATCAATCTGGTGAACTTTCTTTGCACTCTCTCAACAGCTAGAACATCTTCTTCAAATCCAAAACTGAACACAATACTCCAGGTATGGTCTTATCAATGCCCTGTAAAGTTGCAGCATTGAATTGGTCTTGTTTAGAACTTTGAGGCAACTGTGGTCGAAAACTAAACATGGAAAAGTACACAAAAAAGTCATTCTGGATCAGTAAGAGCATTCAATTCAATTGCTTTTTTAACTTGTTAAGAATATTGACTGACCATTATCAGTTGTCCAACTTCTCATTAGTTAAACTGAGCTCTCATTTACTCGTTGAGCTAAAAAAAAAACAAATTTTGCTTTTGAACAATTTGTACACAATCTGTCAGAAGACAGTATGTTTGTAAAACAGATTGGAAGCTCAGATTGGACAATGTGTAAACAGTTCATCTTGGTGGGATGATAGAATTGTTCTGTTATGAAAATGTACAGCCCTAAGCAACTAACAAGTAGAACAGTTACTTCCAAAATATAGAGCTCATGTGAACAATCGGAAGTCCTTTAACTTTATTAGTAGCCCAAGAAGGTTCATGCATAATCATCTTTGATTTCTTGGAGGAAACATATTGTATTAATTAATGTAATACTTCAGAGCAATTGTACAAGCACAATTTTGTTGTTAGGCAATGTAAATTAAAGATTGTTTAAAACCATTTGGACCGGAATCACGTGAAGGTTCATGTTGAAGAACTCAGTTTTCCAAATGCAACAATGGGAAATCCGATAAAATTGGTGTCTAGTAGGAGAGACTGACTTAAAGGTTTAAAAATAACAAGTACAAAAAGATTAACTGATTTGGGCTTGATGAATTCACAGGATTTTTTCCCAATTTAAGATGGCAGCAAATCCCTCATGTAAATATAAATCAGAAGAAGATACGTGGTTGTGACCAATTCATACATGGCAATCAACCTCACAAACAAAAAAAGACTAAGAATGATGTACACTGGAGAATTTATGCTTTGTAATTCACACATATGTGGAAAAGTGGCTGTTTGATTGAGCAAACAGAAAAAAAGAATAGTTGGGTAGGGGTTGGTTGGAGGCTGGTACTGTTAAAGCATCAACCAAAGTAACGGGTTTTAGAAAGGTAAATTGAAAAGCTATAGTTGTGTGGATACCAAATTTGAAAACAAGCAAAACAATTATAAACAGATAGCAATTACATCAGAAATTTGAACCCACAAAATAGATCACAAGTATACTGTGACTGTGTCAAAAGTGTGAAAAACCCCAAAAAGCAAAGAATGCGCATTTCAGAGGATTCTTTCTGCAACATTCTCTGTATCCCTGTGCAAAAGTGAGACAGAATTGGCTGACCTACAAATAACTGAGATACAAAGCAATTTATCCCTCCGTAATATTATCTTTAATGCTGGAAGAATTTTAAGCAACATATTTTCTATAACCATACACTGTTTTAAGTTTGTTTTTAATTGATCGTCGATGTATGCATAGCCATGTGTGTTACTTCTGAGATACTTCCAATAATGGTTTGGTGTTAAATTAATTAAAATTGAAAACATTGTTTGGGTTTATAACCTGGAATTATCACATAAAAATTGGCACGTGAGGGTTCATTCCCAGGATCAATATTCTTAGGGGGTATAGAAATGCGACTAAAGTTTTTGTAGAGACAGTAGGAACTGCCGATGCGGGAGTCTGAGATAACAAGGTGTAGAGCTGGATGAACACAGCAGGCCAGGCAGTATCAGAGGAGCAGGAAAGCTGACGTTTTGGGTCTGGACCCTTCTTCAGAAATGTTTTCAGTTTTTGTATCTGTTTTTCCTTAGACTGCACCTTCCAAACCCATGACCACTACTACATATAATGACAAAGGCAGCAGATACATGAGAATACCACCACCTGCTAGTTCTGCTTCAAGGCAAGCATCATCTTGACTTAGAATAAAATCACTGTTTCTTCAATATTGCTACGCTGATATCCTGCAATTCACTCTCAAATAGTGGGTGCACCCACCCCAAATGGACTGCAGCAGTTCACAAAGGCAGTTTGACACCACCTTCCTTAGGTTGGGCAATAAATGGTAGCTCAGCTAGCAAAACTCACATCCCCAGAATTCAAAAAAAAAATTCATTTCAAATTATGCTGGTGCTTGAATTGAAAAAAAAACTTTACAACTTTTATTTTTAATTAAAGGTGCTGACATGGACTCATTTTGACTAAAGTTTACCTGCATATCTGTGAAAAGCAGAGTTGGCTTACAAAATGGTTGGTTGAGATTCAACCGTGAAGAATTAAAAGCAACAGCAACAGCAAAAGCAAATGCCTGTGTGGCAGCATTTAAATTGAACTTTTCATAAACGCTTTATTTGTATTAATTAACAGCTAAAATTTGCTATTGCAGTTTAAATTAAAAACAAAGGATCTTGTTTTAAATTAATAAAACAATTGCAAATCAACGTTATCTAAATGTGAGGTGTGCTACTATAAATTAATTCTCTATACTCTAAAGGTTTTGTCAAGCAAGTAGTAATTTGGAATAAAATAGTCAACTTCAAAGAAGGTAAAATATTTTCTTCAACAGAGTGGATCTTGTAGATTTAGGCAGAGGTTGGTAGGAAACAATTTGGTAAAGCCAAATCGGGAGTACAGCATGCAGTTCTGGTCACCATGTAATAGGAAGGATGCAATTGCATGGGAAAAGGAGCAGAGGACGTACCAGGATATTTCCTGGGCTAGAGGGTCTGAGTTATAGGGAAATATTGAATAGACTGGGGTTATTTTCCTTGGAGTAGTGAAGGTTGAGATGGACATCTGTAGAAGTGTATAGTATTATGAGAGGCATAGCTATTAGCAAAACGGTCAATAATCAGGGGGCATAGACATAAGGTAAGAAATAGAAGACTAGCAGGAGAGTTGAGAAATATTTTCACTTTGAGGATGGTTGAAGTCTGGAACTCACCACCTGAAAGAAGAAGTGGAGGGGGGAGGGTTAATTCAGAAACTTTTGTAATATTTAAACAGTATTTGGATATTTACTTAAATAAAGCAAAATACTGTAGATGCTGAAATTCTGAAATACAAACAGAAAATGCTAGAGAAATTCAGCAGGTCTGACAGTTCTGAAAATAAGTCATGTCAAATTTGAAGTGTTTAATGTTTCTCTGTCTGTGGATGCTGCCAGACCTGCTGCATTTCTTTCTACTTTTATTTTTCACATTCACTTGTGTTGTCACAGCCTCCAGGGCTAAAGGCCAAGAGCTGAAAATAGGATTAGTGTAGTCAGACCTTTGTTGATCAGCACAAATATAAATGGGCTGAATGGCTTCCTTTCATTCTGTAAAGATATGAGTCTAAGCCCTGGATGAGGTCAATCTCACCCCATTTTAAAATCATAACATAAATAACATCAGGCAGCATGGTGGCTCAGTGGTTAGCACTGCTGCCTCATAGCACCTGGGACCAGGTTCAATTCTAGCCTCGGGCGACTGTCTGCATGGAGTTTGCAATATTCTCCCTTATGTCTGCGTGGGTTTCCTCTGGGTGCTCTGGTTTCCCCCCACAGTTAAAAGATGTGCAGGTTAGGTGGATTGGACATGCTAAATTGCCCATAGTATCCAGGAATGTTGGGGAGTGAGCCTGAAATGGGGTGCTCTTTGGAGAGTTGGTGTGGACTTGTTGGGCTGAAAGGCCTGTTTCCACACTGTAGGGATTCTATGAATCTATGAACATCCTATAAATAAGGAAAAAGATTCTCGAAGGAGCCAAAGAAGACCACAGCTGATCACGTAGGGACAGGGAAGAACTCATTGGTCAACCAATCCAGTAATCTTCATTGTACTGTGTTAATGACCCGTTGCTACCATAGTGAACTCATTCTTAATCTAGCAAACTCCACCGCCATCTCTGAAGGGAAGCCACTGAATATCTCAAGGGTGAAAGAGTTGCAAGCTCCAAGCAATGCTCATCTTTCACAAGCTACCAACACCATGAGTGCAGATAGCCACGTCCATCAGGGATTCTGATACCATGACATTCAGCACTCCAACCACAGTGATCTCCATGTGAGATGCGATGAGACAATATTTGAGAAATATCAAAAGATAAAATGAGTTCAGTGAAAGAAATCCTCAGCCCTCACACCCAACACAATGAAGCCTCATGTTATGCCCTCATACAGCATGGCATGGAGGATTCCCAAGGAGGCTGTTGTCATGCCTTAATAAAGAACTCTTAAGGGATGGGACATTATCCAATTGTGTGTTAAACAACCAAAATGTTCATGCCACATTTGGAGCAGAATTCTGCCAACAGACCAGCATGACAACACCCCTCCCTCCATATCAACGAAGAGAAAAGGCTCCCTTCCATACCTTGCATAGTTATGTTTTACAGAATCTAGCAGTTGCAAAGCATTAACTTCCAATGCCAACCACAGAATGTGTTTTTGAAATAGAAACTCATGGTTCTCCTTTCAAGTGTTTTATTCTCATGACAGTTGTTTTGCTGCCATGACAAGGAGGCAATTAATGCACATAATGCAATGCTCCTGATCACTAGAAATTAAATTAGGAACATACATTTTTGGGCAATGAATGTCTTCTCAATGAAGGCATGATACTTGTAATTGCTCCTTGCAGGGTCTCCACTCCTCCCCAAAGAAGAAAGCATCAAATTACTCCACCTACTTTTCATGCAATGTCAGTTTTTTTTTTGTAGTCATTATGCAATTGACTTTTTATCCGACGTGACAAAGCTCCAACATTATGTTTCGTGAGTGAGTTGAAGTATCTGCCTGTGACTCCAGAAATTCCGCCGTACTTCATATTCCCTTCTGTATTGTTGTTTCCGAGCCCCTTTATGACCTTTCAGTCTCTGCTAATTTCCAGTAAGCCCCTTTATAATACAAACATGCCCCAGAGCCTATAACTTTTGAAATTCCCATGCACTTGCTGGTATCATATCCTCACCAGCAATAAGTCAGAGTTTCTTTGACTGTGAGAACCCATCCACATGCTTCTGCTACTTCTGAAGCATCTGTCATCTTCTTGTAGGAGATCCCAAATTATATCTAGAATTGACTCTATCACGGTCACCATTCTGTCAGTAACTTCTGTCAGTTCTTTGTCAGAACTGTACTTTTTGCTTGGACTTCATG
Organism: Ginglymostoma cirratum; assembly: GCA_024137785.1. Classification (NCBI taxonomy): domain Eukaryota; kingdom Metazoa; phylum Chordata; class Chondrichthyes; order Orectolobiformes; family Ginglymostomatidae; genus Ginglymostoma; species Ginglymostoma cirratum. The sequence goes on along the minus strand of JAHRHZ010000034.1, from coordinate 29,585,436 downwards.
GACTACTTCCCTGACAATTATTGACCAAGCCCCCAGGGCTCACTGTGGCCTATTCCCTGGGCTGTATGGACATAGATTCACAAACTCTGGTTGGGCCAAATGCCAGACTCACCATGACCAGCCCCCAGATTGGAATCAGAAAAGCCCTTTGACTATGGTAATACCCCCTGACTAATTGTAGTCCTCTTTCACTGTTCAAAGGACTGCTCCCTTTTCACAATCACACATGGCTATTTTCTTGAATCAGGGATAATGTGCTTGCCGGGTAAGCCGCCAAATCACAATGCAGGTGTGACATTGATGTGCAAAAACAAAGTTGCTGGAAAAGCTCAGCAGGTCTGGCAGCATCTGTGAAGGAAAAAACAGTGTTAACGTTTTGGTTCCAATGACCCTTCCTCAGAACTGATGGTGCTGGGAAAACGTCAGTTTATATGCAGAAAAAAGGGGAGGGGGATAGGGTAGGGAGTAAACGATAGGATAGAGCCAAAAGAGAGAAGAGCAGTTGGACAGTCAAAGAGTTGATAACGATCAGGGTCGGAGGGTGAATAGTTGTTAATGAGGACTATTAGTGACTAACAACAGGTAGTGTGTAATGGCTGTAGAGCAGGCTATGTGGCAACAAACTCTGGTGAGTGGGGTGGGGGGCTGGGACATGGGAGTGTTTAGGCCCTAAAATTATTGAATTCAATATTGAGTCTGGAGGGCTGCGGGGTCCCCAAGCTGAAAATTAGGTGTTGTTCTTCCAGCTTGCATTGAGCTTTGCTGGAACACTGCAGCAAGCCAGAGACAAGAGATGTTGGTCAGGGAACAGGGTGGTGCGTTAAAGTGGCAGGCAACAGGTAGTTTAGGGTCTTTTTTGCGAGCAGAACATAGATGTTCTGTGAAGTGGTCACCCAGTATACACTTCGTTTCCCCAACTACACGAGACCACATTGTGAGCAGCGAATGCAGTAGACTAGATTCTGGGAAGCACAGGCGAAGTGTTGCTTCACCTGGAAGGTATGTTTGGGCCCTTGAATACTGGGGAGGGAAGAGGAAAATGGGCAGGTGTTGCACCTTCGCTGGTTGCAGGGGAAGGTGCCGTAGGGCTCTGGGGAGGTGTTGGGGGTGAAGAAAGTGTGTCCCGGAGGGAAAGGTCCCTGTGGAAGGTGGACAAGGGAGGGGAGGGGAATATGTGTCCAGCATCTTGCTGGAGGTGGCAGAAATGGTGTCTGATGATTTTCTCGATGTGGATGCTGGTGGGATGGTAGGTGAGGATAAGGGGAACCCTATCGCTGTTGGTGAGGGCAGAAGTGCGGGAGATGGGTTGAACCAGGTTGAGGGCCCTGTCGACAACGGAGCTCGGGAATCCTCGGTTGAGGAAGAAGGTGGACATTTCGGAGGCTCCCTTGTCAAAGTTGGCCTCATCTGAACATATGCGACAGAGATGGAGGAACTGAGTGAATGGGACGGAGTCTTTACAAGAAATGGGGTGTGAGGATGTATAGTCCAGGTAGCTGTGGGAGTCAGTGGGTTTGTAGTGGATATTAGTGGCCAGTCCATCACCAGAAATGGAAACAGAAATGTTGAGGAAGGGAAGGGAGGAGTCAGAGATAGACCAGGTGAAAGTGAGGGCAGGGTGGTTGATATTGATGTAGTACGGTGCTACACCTCGACATGCCCACCCCCTTGATGGTTCAGGGCTAGCCACAATGAAAAGCTGTCTGCCTCTTTCTGCACTAAAAAGCAACGCAAGCCACCATAAGAAATATGAACAGGAGAAGGCAGATTGATTCCTCGAGTCTGCTCCATTATTCAATCATATTGTAATCTGACATTCTTTATGTCCACTTTTCTGCCCTTTCCTCGTAATCCTTGATTCTCTCTACTGATCAAGAATCTATCATTCCCAGCCTTAAACATACACAAAGATTCTGCTCTCAGACCGCTCTGTGGCCTTCAGTTCCAGAGACTCATAACCCTCTGACAGAAGAAGTTCCTCTCCATCTCAGTCTTAAATTGGCACCCCTTTATTCTGAGACTATGCCTTTTGATCCAAGACTCTCCCATGAGAGAAACATTCTCTCAGCATTTACTCTGTCAAAGCCTTAAGGATCTGCTATGTTTCAATGAGATCACCTCTCATTCTTCTAAACGCCAGTGAGTAGAGTCTCAATCTGTTTATCCTTTGCACATCAGACAATCTCTCCGTACTGGGGATCATCCTAGTGAACCTTCTCTGAACTACCTCCAATGAAATGATATCTTTCCTTAAATAAGGGGGCCAAAACTGCTCACAGTACTCCAGATGTCCTCTCACCAATACCTTGTACAGATGCAGTAAGACTTCCCTACCCTTATACTCCAAATCTCTTGAAATAAGGACAAACATTCTATTAGTCTCCCTGATTATCTGCTGCATCTATGCACTTCCTTTGTGTTTTGTGCACTAGTACCCCCAAGTTCCTTTGTGTTGCAGCTTTCTGCAATTTTTCTCCATTTGAGTAATACTCTGTTTTGTTCTTTCTTTCAAGCCACAGAGGTTGGCGGCCTACAACTGATGTGATGATATTGTGGCTTTAAGACTAAATAAAAACTGAAAGGACTACAGGTTCTGTAAATCAGAGACGAAAATATAAAGTGCTGGAAAACCTCAGTGGATCTGGCAGTATCTGTGGAGAGAAACCAGAGTTAACATTGTGGGTCAAGTAACCCTTCCTCAAAACTGATGGTAGCCAGGAAAATGTCAGTTTATTTGCAGAAGATAGTGTGGGTGAGGGGCGAATGAGTAAACAATAGGTGGGGATAGAGCCCAAAGAGAGAGGAGAGCAGTTGGACAGACAAAGGAGCGGATAACGATCTGGCTAGGGAGGTCAATACCTTTTAATGGGGACTATTAATGGCTAACAATGGGTGGTGTGTAATCATGGACTATATGATAACAAGACCTGGTTTGCGGGATTTGGGGTAAGGGCATGGGAAAGCTCAAATTTTAAAGTTCTTGAACTTGATATTGAATCTGGAAGGTTACAGGGTCCCCAGGTGAAAAATGAGGTGCTGTTCTTCCAACTTTTACTGAAATTGTTAACCATTAATAGTTCTCATTAATAGCTATTCACCCACCTAGCCAGAGCATTATCCACTCCTTTTTCTGCCCAACTGCTCTTCTCTCTCTTTGGGCTCTCTTTCACCTATTGTTCACTCCTTACCCCTCCCCCAACTCTGTCTTCTGCATATAAAGTGACATTTTCCCAGCTACCATTCTGAGGAAGGGTCACTCGTCCTGAAATGTTAACTGATTTCTGTTCACAGATGCTGCCAGAACTGCTGAGATTTTCTAGCAATTTCTATTTTTGTGCCTTTAAGAGATGTGTTCTGTCCTGTTTCTCTTGCAGATGGGTTTTGTCATAGTGATGCTGATGTATCTCCTCCTGGCAGGCAGTATGTAAATAGCTTTGGGTTTCTCTCTGGATGCTTTTCCAGAGTAAAAGAAAAGAATCACAAGTGGGTGGGATCAGGCTCACACATACTCAGAGGACTTTAGGGTCACCGGACCCGAAACACTAACTCTGTTTTTTTCCTTCACAGATGCTGCCAGACCTGTTGAGCTTTTCCAGTAACTTTGTTTTTGTTCTCAGAGGATTTTAGTTTTGTTTTCACTATGTTTTCTTATTATGTGCTGGAGTGGACAGCTAGAGTTCTCTCTGATGCTAGATTGAAGGCTTAGACAGAGGATTTTCCTCTTAGAAATCAGAAGGGGCAGATTGTTTCTTTCTGTGTTTCTTTCTACGGAACCATAGACAAACAGCAGAGAATAATAACTATTTTAGTCACTATATTTTGCCAAAGGGCATCATTGTGAGATGCTATCTATACTGGAACAGCTGATGATTAGTGATTAAATAATACATTGTCTTGATATGTATGTCAATAGAGTAAAATTACGCAGACTTTTCATTTTGTCGCATTTTAATTGCATTGTGAGAATTGAAGCTCAATGGTGGACCAATCAAATCATATCTGGAGTACAGCACCTTATACTTGCCTTGAAAATTAAGTAGAAGTTAAGGTCTAGGCTATCTCCATAAAATATTTTGGCGAGGCTAGTCAGGTCTCTAATACTGAGCATTGAACACATGCACTAAACAGCAATGCCATGTACACAAGAGGTTGGCAGTCTGCAAATAAGCACCAAGTAACAGAGTGCTAAGAAAGCAAGCCAAGAGTCATAAGTTGCATCCTGAGCAAATGCACAAGATTTGTGTGTCCCCGCACACAAAATGTTTTGGCAGAAGCATTCAAATCGCGTGCTCTGAGCTGCAAACAAAGTGCAGAAGTGCTGTGAGAGATGGTGTGGGAGCAGGCAGGGTGACATGGCAAAGTTGTTTACAGGACAGCATAGTGGCTCAGTGGATAGTACTGCTGCCTCATTACACCAGGGACCTGGGTTCAATTCCAGCCTCAGGCGACTGTGTGGAGTTTGTCCATTCTCCCAGTCTCTGTGTGGGTCTCCTTCCACAATCCAAAGATGTGCAGATTAGGTGAACTGGCCATGCTAAATTGCCTGCAGTGTCCAGGGATGGGTAGGTTAGGTGGATTAGCCATGGGAAATGCAGAGTTACGGGGATAGGGTAGAGGGGTGAGTGTGAGTAGGATGCTCCTCAGAGAGTTGGTGTGGACTTACTGGGCCAAATGGCCTGTTTCCACACTATAGCAATTCTGTGGTGGTTTTCCAATGCCAACTTGATTGGATGAAGGGTCTACAGCAGTGGCAATCCTAGAGTTAGAACACTGCAACGAAGAAATACTTGGATGAGACCAGGAGAGTGATCAACAAGCTGCAGCTACCAGGTACTCACTCATGTTGGGAATTTGTACTGTTTGATTTTGCATGTGACATATAAATAAGGTGGGGTAATAGTGAGATGCTAATGGATTGCTCAAAGACAAGAAACTGAAGTTGGAATTTCAGCTTAAAGGGAAAAAAACTGTAAAATTTTCTCAGCATTAAGATTTGATTTTTGATTTACTGCCTAAATTCCCAACTTTCTTGCCATTGCTCAAACCACATGGAAGTGAAAATTCTAGTAGGAAAATTCTGCCTAATACTTTCATTCAGTTCTATTCAATATTTTTGTAGTCATATGAATAGTCATAATTAGAAATAACAATGACATAATTTGCAATGTGTTTGAGAGCACATGTATATTTTCTTAAAATTAACATTGATTTTTTTGACCAACCGACCTGTACTGTGTTTAGAATTAGACAGCAGGATTTTCCCTGACTTCCTGAATGCCAATCACTCCCTACAACAGTCAGGCTGAAACATATGGAGATAAAAGGTACTACAGATGCTGGAGAATCCGAGATAACAAGCATGGGGCTGGATGAACACAGCTCAGCCTGATGTGTTCATCCAGCTCTACACCTTGTTATCTCAGTCTTTCATTGTGGTTTCCTTAGAATGGTCAATTAATGGCTAGGCTTAATTAATATTAATCAGGAGCCATTCAGCAGGCTGCAATTGCAGGTTTTGAAGCAGATGCTCAATGTGGAGGTAGGTTCTCTCTGACTTAAGTCAAAACTTTTCTAAAAATAAAGTGTTTTGCAGCCAAACAATCAATGTGATAAGGGGAATCCCGCTGTAAGGTAGCCTGTGACTGCTGCTGCATGCTGGCTGATACAGAGGTCTCTAAGACAGGCTTTCAGTGTGTTATCTAGAGGCCACCTCCAAGCAACTTTTCTTTAATTTCAAAAATATACTTTATTCATTAAAAAAAAACTTGATATACATACATAGTCACGAAAGCAGTTTGGTTCTATATAGCTTTAGCATACGGAGAATAAATACATAACACCAGGTTATAGTCCAACAGGTGTCATGTGATTTTTGACCTTGTCCAACTCCAGTCCAACACCAGCACCTCCACATCAGGAGAACAAATAGACATTGGAGATTGACTTTCCCAACAGTTCCAACAAACCCAAAGGCATTTCTTACTTTTGCAAGAAACTATTTACCATTCTGAAGAAGGGTCACTGGACCCAAACCGCTAACTCAGAGTTCTCTCCATAGATACTGCCCGGCCTGCTGAGATTTTCCAGCAATTTCTGTTTTTGTTTCTGATTTCCAGCATATGCAGTTCTTTTGGTTTTCTGTTTAATGTTTAATCACTGACACATCTCTTCCAAGTTTGCCCACCTTGAAGTTTTCCTTCTCTCCAACAGTATTTCCATTCCAATCTTTTTACATGTTCACTGTCACTAATTTCACTGTCACATAGAACATAGAACATTACAGCATAGTACCGGCCCTTTGGCCCTCGATGTTGCGCCGACCTGTGAAACCAATCTGAAGCCCATCTAACCTACACTATTCCATTATCATCCATATGTTTATCCAATGACCAAGTAAATGCCCTTAAAGTTGTATCAGAGATAAAAGGTACTGCAGATGCTGGAGAATCCGAGATAACAAGCATGGGGCTGGATGAACACAGCAGGTCAAGCAGCATCATAGGAGCAGGAAAACTTGACGTTTCGGGCCTAAACCCTTCATCCTGCTCCTATGATGCTGCTTGACCTGCTGTGTTCATCCAGCCCCATGCTTGCCCTTAAAGTTGGCGCGTCTACAACTGCTGCAGGCAAGGCATTCCATGCCCTTACTACTCTCACCCCTGGTGTTTGATTAGGTAATTGCCAAAACTCATTTCCACAGCCACATTACATGCCTCAGTGACTGACTCCACCTCAGACCGGTGAATTCCAAATCAAGTTTCATCCTTTGTGTTTTGAAATCACCCAGGATCAGAGGTATCTTCATAATGTTCAACATTCCTTAGAAATCTGTTCTCACCGCATCCTGAGATCCACACTCAGTGCCTACTGTCACCATATCCACACTTTCGACCTTTCTCTCTACTGGCAGTGCCTCAAGCTGGCTCAGAACTGTCCTATCCATCAGTTCCATTTCATGCGAGTCATTCAACATTCTAACAAGGAACTTTTCCTTTCTCTTTCAGGCATTAAGGAGCACAAGATGTAACACCTCAGAGATACCCACATCCCTCTGAAACCTTCCTCCCCTCCCTATCGCTCTGACTCCATCCCCTCTCCCAACCCTACCTCTCATCATGTATGTACTATCCCTTCTGACCTTCTGTTCTCTGATATTGAACATTCTGGGATCAGCAAAGATCTCAGTTTTATCCCTCTGTGCTTCATGAATTTCAGGCACAACAATGTTGAACTCTTCTTCCGTCACCTTCGCCTCCATGCCCATTTATTTGGACAAGAGTCCTCTCCTTGTCCCACAGACTCCTTCACTCACTTCCAACACTTTACCTCCGCCTGAACCCCACCCTCTAGCCTTTTATCCACACTTGACCATGCTGAAGAAGGGTCACTGGACCCAAAACATTAACTCTGATTTCTCTCCACACATACTGCCAGACCTGTTGAGATTTTCTAGCAATTTCCGTTTTTGTTCATGTTTCTGATTTCAAGCATCCACAGTTCTTTCAGTTTACTATTTACATATATTCGAGTCACTGAGAGGGTCCGATAATTGAAAAGACACATTGTACTTTGGCCAAAAGACCTTGAATGGTGATCTTTCCCCACTGCATCTTGGCAGCAGTTGTCCCAAAGCTTTAGTGCATCCCTTAGCACGTAGTCCTGGACCTAGGAATGTGGTACTTTGCACCACTCAGTTGAGGTCAGCTCCGTGCACTGGAAGGCCAGCAAGTTTTGGGCACACCAAAGAGTGTCTTTCACCGAATTGATGGTCCTCCAGACGCAGCCAATGCATCCCAAGTTACAGCCTGTAGATTACAGAGTCCTGCTGTTCAGGACAAACATCAACAAAAGCCACTGCATCTCTCTCCAAACTTCCTTTGCAAAGGCGCATTCCAACAAGAGATGTGTGACAGTCTCTACCCCCCTGCAGCTGCTTCAAGGGCAGCATGTGATCCTGCCACACTTGCCCGCAATCTTAAATTTATATCCCCTAACCCTGGAGCCATCAGCTCAATTGAACTGCTTTTTCTTACACTGTTACTGTGAGCTATGACCTGCTTAATTATATGCACACAGCTGTAAAAGAGGGGTAGAAAACACGTTCCCAAGCCTCCGCTACCTCCCACTCCTTCCTAGAACTATCCCACATCCTCACTCCCCACTGTTGAATTCCATTTCAATATCATACTTTTTCTCTGTGTATTTGCAATGCAGCCTTTGTGGAATGACATCTTTACATACTGACAATGCAGGTCTGGAAATGGCAGGCATGCACGTCACCAGATGAGCATGCATTTACAGTTACCTGCAGTTGCACATGTTAGCAGACACTGCCACCCTTGACAGTGATTCTACCAGGTTTGGATGGCAGTTTCCTTCCCTAAAAAAAAGGATATTATGAATCAAATTTGTTTTGGCAACAACTGACTCTACAAAGAGTTGTTTTGACATATTTTCAATTTTATTCCACCCAATTGCTGTTGGTACCCAGACAAGTAAGCCAGGAAAGTGATAGTTTTATTACAGGAGCCTGTTCCTGTAGCCAAGATCTTCAAATGTTAAAGTAAACAGAAAGTGCTAGAAATCCTCAGAACAAACATCTGTAGAAACAAACAACATGAATGTTTCAGGTCTCTGACTTCTCATCAGGTTTGGAAAATGTAGCAAATTATAAACAATCAGGCAAGGAGAGTGGGGTAAAAAAAAAAATGAATTCAAAATGAAGGTTTCTGATAGGTTGGAAGGCAGGAATGATTTTACCAACAAGAATGGTGCAAATTGAGTAGGTTAAGTTAAAAGGACACAATGGTTCCACTCTACACTGGAGAGATCAATAGCCAACTGGGTGACTGCTTTGCAGAACATCTTCATTCAATCTAAAAGCATGATTTTGAGTTTTCTGTGGTGTATAATTTCAATTCTTTACTTTGCTCCGACTCTGACCCTTCCTGTCCTTGGCCTGCCCCAATGTAAAATAAAACTCTTTCAGTCTTCGGACTGAACATTTTACAGCCTTCTAAATTCAATGTTGAGTTCAACAGTTTTCATAACAAAACCTCTGCCCTTATGCATTATTTTGTGTCCATTTCTCTCATTTCTTCCTTAATCCCTTTTTGCTTTACATTTGGGTGCTTGATATCCTGCAATTCGCAACTTGTTTAGATGTACGTTTTCTTTCTTTACTTGCTCCTTTACCAGTCACTTAGACATTGTTTCATAAAGGCTTTTGTAATTTAATATGCCCTTCCTTCCATTTATCACAGACATTCTCTTTGTCTTCTCTGCACCACAACCAACCTTTTCATTAGTTTAAAATATACTACATTTTATATACAATATATGTTTGAAAGGCGATCAGGGACGCCAAAAGGCAATACCAAACTAAGCTTGAGACCCAGACTAACTACACAAGCAGCTGTCGTTTGAAAAAAGTTTTACACAACAAAATGGGCTACAAAGCAAAGTCAAACTGAATCATGGGTGACAAAACATCCCTACCCGATGAGCTCAATGCATTCTACGCTCGCTTTGAACAGAAGATCAGTGAAATGCTGTCACGTATCCCAACAGGCTTAGATGCATGTGTACCCACGGTCACTGTCACAGACATTAGATCACCCTTCTTGAGAGAGAACCCACGGAAAGCAACTGGCCTGGATGGAGTCCCCAGCCTTGCACTCAGATCCTGCATGAACCAGCTGGCAGGATTATTCACAGACATCTTTGACCTCTCCTGACTTCAATCTGACATCCCTACCTACTTCAAGAAGACCACCTTCATGCTGGTGTCAAAAAAAAATCATGCAGTGTGCTTCAATGACAACTACCCGGTGACCCTGACCTCCATAATTATGAACTGGTTTGAGAGGTTTGTCATGGCTAGCATCAAGACTAGCCTACCAAATTGCCTTGATTCTTTGCGATTTGCCTACTAGCACAACAGGTCCATGGCAGACACCATGTGTCTGTGGTATGTGGATCAACATGAGCATGTGAACTAACTTGTTACTAAAGGGTTAGCTTCTATTGGAAAACGTCATGCTTTGCTTGGGGACATTGTAATTAAGATCAACGCTGCTCTGAAAAACAGTTTGCTTTGTTGCCTTTGCCAGATGTTTTTGGCAGAGTTCATGAAAGACTGGTTGGCTGGTAAGATGAGCATTCCTTCATAGGCTAGGATTGGAGAATACTCAAAAAAACTGTCTGAAGGAAAAATTGAAGTCTGATGATCGAACTCCAAGATACATCAATTACTTATGGCTCAAACACTCATATTTACACAGGGAGAAAATTTCCTTCGGTCATTACAGGCAGTAAGCTACTATTGTTGATAATAAACACAGAAATCATGTACATCAAAAGTCAATGTATGTTAATTTAGCAAAAACATTATTTTAAATGTAAAATGAATTGGTTTGCTAAGTAACCTAGAAAAAAAGTCATATGGACATATTAATACAGAATGATATTCAAACTTAATTGTTAACAGTATGGTAAACAGAAATTTTTATTTATTATTGGTAGCAAAAATTAGAGGTAAGGTATGTACAATATTCAAAAAGCTTCTTCACTGGAGTATTATTATTGAAACAGATGTGCATAAGGAGTTATTAAAACAGATGATTGACATCTTGCTCAAAGAGGGTGGCATGGTGGTTCAGTGGTTAGCACTGCTGCCTCACAGCGACAGGGACCCAGGTTCAAATCCACCCTCAGGTGACTGTCTGTGTGGAGTTTGCACATTCTCTCTGTGTCTGTGTGGGTTTCCCCCAGGTGCTCCAGTTTCCACCCACAGTCCAAAGATGTGCAGGGTGGGTGAATTGGTCATACTAAATTGCCTGTAGTGTTCAGGGATGTGTAGATTAGGTGGGTTATAGGAGGATGGGTCTGGGTGGAATGCTCTGAGGGTTGGTGTGAACTTATTGGGACGAAGGGCCTGTTTCCACACTGTAGGGATTCTATGATTTCAGGGAGTTCCTGAAAGGTAGAGGAAATGAAAGCAGAAATTCCAGATCTTCTGAACTAGGCAGCTGAACATACAGGTGCAAACAGTGAAACAATGAAAATCAGGAATGAACAGGAGGCCATAATATCAAATTTATGCAGCCAAGTTGATTCACTCAACGTGATATCAGGAAATCTTTTGAGGGTCTAAATACTGCAAAGGCTACTGGCCCTGACAACATTCCAGCAATAATACTGAAGCCTTGTGCTCTAGAACTTGTTGCTCCTCTAGCCAAACTGTTCCAGTACAGTTAAAACACTGGCACCTACTCAACAAGGTTGAACAATGCCTACGTATGACCTGTACATAAAAAGGACAAATCCTACCCAGTCAATTACTGCCCTTTCAGTGTTGTTTTGATCATTAGTAAACTGTTGGAAGGTTTCATCAATAATGCTATCAAGCAGCACCTGCTCAACAAATAATTTCACTGTCACTGGGTCAAAATCCTAGAATTCCCTTCCTAATAGCATTGTAGGTCAACCTACAGCAGGAAGACTGTAGCGGTTCAAGAAGGCTGCTCACCACCACCTTCTCAAGGTCCATAGGGCTGAGCAAGAAATGCTGGCCAGCCAGCGATATCCACATCCCACAAATGAATAGAAAAAAAAACCTGCTCAATAATGCCAATTTTGGGTTCCACCAAGGTCACTAAGCTCCTGATGTCATTACAGTCTTGGTTCGAACATGGACAAAAGAGCTGAATTCCAGAAGTGAGGTGAGAGTGACAGCCCTTGATATTAAGGACACATTCAACCGAATGTGGCATCCAGGAGCCCTAGCAAAAGTGGAATCAATGGGTGTCAAGGTCAAACTCTCCACTGGTTGGAGCCATAGTTGACACATAAGAAGACGGTTGTGGTTGTTGGAGGTCAGTCATCTCAGGTCCAGGACATCACTGCAGGAGTTTCTCAGGGTAGCGTCCTAGGCCCAACCATCTTCAACTGCTGCATCAATGACTTTCCCTCCATCATAAGGTCAGAAGTGGAATGTAAGCTGATGATTGCACAATGTTCAGTAACATTCACAACTCCTCAGATACTGAAGCAGCCCATGTTCAAATGCAACAAGATCTGGACAGTATCGACCCCACTTGCACTGACCAGTGTCAAATAGCCTTCACAGCACACAAATGCCAGGCAATGACCATCACCAATAAGAGACAAACTAACAACTGCCCCTTGACATTCAATAGTGTTACCATCACTGAATCCCCCACTATCAACATCCTGGGGATTATCATTGACCAGAAACTCAACTGGATTTGCTACATAAACACAATAGCTACAAGAACAGGTCAGATGCTAGAAAAACTGTGGCGAATAACTCATCTGCTGACTTCTCAAGGCCTGTTCACCATCTACACAGCACAAGTCAGGAGTGTGATGGAATACTCCCCACTTGTATGGATGGGTGCAGTTCCAACAACACTCAACAAGCTGGACATCATCAAGGACAAAGCAGCCCTCTTGATTGGCACCACATCCACAACTGTCCAGTTGCCTCACCGGGAACACTCAATAACAGCAGCATGTACTATCTACAAGATGCACTGCAGAAATTCACCAAAGAATCTTAGACAGCACCTTCCAAACCCGCAACCACTTCTACCTAGAAGGACAAGGGCAGCAGATCCGCAGCACCACCACCTGCAACTTTCCCTCCAAGCTACTCACAATCCTAACAGCCCAATGGCATCAATGTGGATTTCACAAGCTTCAAAATCTCCCCTCCCCCAACCGCATCCCAAAACCAGCCCAGCTCATCTCCACCTCCCTAACCTGTTTTTCCTCTCACCTCAAGCCACACCCCCATCTCCTATCTACTAACATCATCCCGCCCCCTTGACCTGTCCGTCCTCCCTGGACTGACCTATCTCCTCCCTATCCCCCTACCTAAACTCACCTTTACTGGCTCCATCCCCGCCTCTTCGACTTGTCTGCCTC